>CAWTZC010000460.1:0-289513 GCA_963919715.1 Microtus obscurus
AATTTCCATATCTTTCTCCCTCTGAAGGAAAAAGCTGTGGTTTTCCCAGAGAGGTACACTTGGCAGCATTCTCTCTCTCCTGTTGAGCCCGCCTCTTCATGGCTCCTCTCTGGCCTCTGCTCTTCAGTGATGGGCTGGGAGATGACTGGCCCTGGAATGTTGACTTTCTTCCAAGGAATTGGCAAGTGGCTGAAATCTTGCCGCAGGTGGTATTGGGATTGAGGCTGGGGAGGATCTAGGTTCTTGTTTTGTGGCAGCAGAAAGAGGCTCCCTGTGGAGTGAAGTGTGAGATGATGCTCTGTATGGGTGCAGGCAAAGAGGGCAGGCGGTTGAGGCCCAGTGCAAGACTGGATGGGCTTGCTTCTAATTGGACGTGTGGCACTGGTGGCATCTGGCAGAGCCGACTTGTCAGAGGCCATCAGTGATGTGCAAGCTGGCAGGAGCTGGTTGGGATGACTTGAGTTTTGGGTTGCCTAGCAGAGTGGGATTGAGACCTCACTGGGTAAGCTGTGCGTGGGACTGTGCGAAGCCAGGCAGTGAAGCTTTCTGGCAACAGGGCTGTCTTGAGGCTTGTCCGGGACTAGGAAAGGCAGAGGTACTAATTTGACCTTCCCAGGTGGGGGCAGTTCATCCCGGAGACAGAGATGGACACCGCTTGGGAGCACTGCTCTCTGTTCCCTGAGGATTGCCCGGGATTCTACCAGGGCCTCGACCCTCACGGGGCACATCTCCCAGGGCTGTGGTGGTTGGGCCCCGACCTGGGATCTTTGTTGCTGCTGAAGTTTAGCAGAGCCCACGGAGGAGGAGATGCCGAGTTTTCTTCTCACTCTTCTTCCTCAGTGGGTGAAAGACCTGCACGGACTCCAGCATGAGCATCCCGAGGTGAGTTCGAGGCTTCTTAAAGCTGTCATGGCTAAGCTCAGGTGGATTCCTCTTCCTCTTGGTCTTGGGGATGGCGGGCTTCTCTTCTGCCTTGACTCTGTGTCTTGAAGGCTTCAGCTCCTCTGTTTCCTTGGAGTTCTTTTCTCTTGTCTCCTTGGCATTTTCTTGCCCCTGTGCCCTTGCTACACTGAGCCTTTTGGGTACAGATATCTGAGATTTGCTCTGCACGTGGTTGGCCATGTTGTCTATGGTTCCAGGATCATGTTCCTTCAGCATATCCTCGTGATGGGTTCTGGCCTGAAGAGCTCCATGAAACACGTCAGAGACTTTCTGGTCTTTCTTGATCCCTGGTTCAGATAGTCCGATAAAGTTGCTGGCATGTTACTGGGCCTGATTCCTCCTGATGTCATTGGAGCCTTTGGTTTGGCTTGTAGTGTGATCTTTCATTTGTTCATGCCAGTAATGAAGTTTTAGAGTTGAGGTAGTTGAACATCTGCCACCAGTGTGGTCATGTCTGCAAAGTCATTGCTAGACTCCATGACACTCTGCAGAGTCTCAGTGTCTTCCAGACCAAGGCTACTGTTTCCCAAAGTGGCATTATAAGAAGTTTGCTTCTGCCTCAGGCTCCCAGCATCACTGTAGTTCAAGGGCTGCTGCATGTCGGGGTGTGCTAAAGGGAGGGGTGATTCACCTTGGTTAGATTTTGTGACCTCATAGGAATCCAGAGGTGTTGAAAGCTCAGCATTCATCTCATCTACACTGTTCTTCTGTGTCTTTTCCAGGCTTGGAGTTGGAGGCAAAGCCAGGAATTCAGAAGGACTGTGCGTGAGGGCAATTAATAAATTGTCCCCATTGACAGGTGCTGTCTTCACCTCGGCATCCTGGGTGCAGGCATTGCCGAGGTCTGGACTCTGCAGAAGAGACAGTGTCTGCCCTGAAGGTGTCAATCCCAGGGTCATATCCCTCTCCACCACTAAAAAAGAGGAATTTTGAAGTCAGTGCCTGGTAAGTGAGAATGCTACACCCCCCTTGTTTCAGTGCAAGTGAGCACTGAGGCTCCTGCACCATTGTTGCAGGCATTGCTATGAGTTCTGCTGGAGGAGCAGGGAAAGCAGCCCTCTTTGGAGACACAGAGTAACTACTCATTTGTTTCTCATGACCGTGTGAGATCACGATTTCTCTTGGGATTATGTGGTGTGTACATGCTTAGTGATCATGGGGAGGTGGTAGAATTCCTTGGTGTGCACTCTTTCCTTTCTCCCCCATTTTCCTTTGAAACAGTGTCTCTCGTTGCCTTGGGAGTTTGCTCTGAGACAGGTTGTGTTGCTCACTATTTCCTAATCTTACTCATCTCTGGCAGTTTCTTTCTGTTCATTGTATTACTCATATGCCCCCTGAAGCCTGGATTTTTATATGGGTTTAGGTATCCATATCAGTTCCTCAATCCTGAAAGGCAAGCGGTTCAAAAGCCCTGACATTCCTTAAGCTCCACATTTCACAGAATTTTTATTAGTTATATGAAAATGTAAGACAGTGAGATCTTTTTGCTTCGACTTTGACTTTCTAATTGAGAATATGTTTCATAATCTTGGCCTTGGGTCAGTGCTGAAGATTCAGAGGGAAAGAGAAACAGAAAATGGGAATGAGGATGTGGAAGAGAGAGAGAATAGAGAGCACGAGATAGCAAGAAAAGAGACCGAGACAAAGACCGAGAGAGGTTGAGTGAGACAGATAGGGCGAGATACTCCAACCCTGCTTAGCAATATTACACAGATCAAAGCAAACTGTTACTACAGCTTAAGTGTTAGAGAATGTCACAGCAGACACTTGGAGTATGGGAGAAGACTTCCTGTAGGTCAGATTAAGGGTTCCATTTCTCTGGATGCTAATTTCAGCTCCAGAAATCTAGTGGTACAAAAACAGAAAAAAAAAACTTTGATGTCATCTAGAATCCTGAGAGAGAGGTTAGGAAGGAGGTGATTTTAGTGAGCTCGTGCATGGGGCTGATTAGCCTTGGCAGTGAAATGCGTTCCTGTGGTGTGGTCCTTGCACATGTCTTTATAAATGTTGGATGTCACTCACTTTCCTGTTATTTCTCTTATTATAGAGACTGAATTTAGGTATGGTGAGCCTGAGCCACAGCCAACATGTCAGGATTCCCATTCTTCCTCTGTGTGGACATCCACTTCTGAAAGATAGAGCTGTGTCTCCTCTGAGGGCTGATCTCACACCTCTCCTGCTGGCTTTACTCACCTTGAAGACTGGTTTGAGCAGATTTGGTCCAGTAGATGGGAGAGGTGGAGAAAGGTGTTTGGATGTTCATTGGCTGAATCTCCTGTAGTGCCATCACCATCTCTGGGTGCAGAGAGGAAGCCTGGTTCCCAGAGTAGGACACAGAGCCATAGGCCTGCTGGCACTGCCAGAATTCTTCAGCCATCCGAGGACCCAGGCTGTTCTGGCCATAATAATAGATCTGACTTCCATCCTGGAAGCAAGGTGCCAGGATGTATTGTTGATCTGGTCCATTTGATGGTGTCGCCTGTACAAGGCAGGCAGACAGTGTTGGATAGGATAGCGGTAATGCATTGATATGGAAAATATTATCACACTGGGCTGTCATACACCAAGATGAGGGTCTTGTATTCTGGTCAGTGATAGTTACACGGGTGTCCAGGAATGGAGCTTCTCTTCTGGTGGTGCTTTCTCTGAGATCCCAGTGGAGAACACCTGGATAGAAAAATGTCAAAGTAGAGATCTGGTTCTGGTCAGTCGGCTCAGTCAGCATGGTCGTGCCAGCTCGTTGGTAAAGACAGGCACCGTCCCTGAGCTGCTGGCAGCATGTGCTGGAGTCTGATGACAGGAGCCATGCTGAGCTCACAGCTGGGGTGGAGACCCCATAGAAGTTGCACACACTTCCCGCTGAGGTTGTGGCATTCCTCAGCATAGGCACAGAGGGCTGCACAGCACATTCTGTCCCAGTGAAAGGTGCACTTTGGCAATTTTCTGTAGGAAGCAAGTAGAGAGTTGGGAAAATTTGAGATGGAAGCTTTCTACCCCCTGGGAGGGACTGTGTTATCTCCATGTTGTACTGAGTGGGGGAGTCTAGCACCTGTGTTCCTTTACATATTCCAAACAAATGGGTTAAGATTGATCCTTGGTGCTAGGAAGGATGACAATCATAAGATGAACTGTTTTTTTTTTTTCCTGTGAGGGCATGGAAATCCTAGTTGATTTGCTTTAACCCTCACACAGATCTAGACACCACCCTTCTTTTTCCTGATTGTATAATATAATGCCTGTTGGGATACTTCCTCACAAATATATAAATATATTCTACAACAGATGTTTTTTATTGGGAGGAGAACCTAAGGCATCTTCCATGCCTGCGACTTTTTTCTGTTCTGTGCAGATCTTACAGTATAAAGTTAGCTAGGGTCTCTACGTAAATCAGTCTGGCCTTGAAATCACACAGATAGGCCTGCTTCTGCCTTTAATGTGCTGTTGCTGGGTTGCCTGCCATGTGCAGCAGGCTATCTCTATGTTATTGAATTTTTTCATGATAAGAACTTAATTTAGGTAATGATCCCTTCCTTTTTCTCTCTCTCTCTTTTCCTGTTCTCCATGCATTTCTTGTATAATTAATGATCTCTTATTATCTTATATCTTTTCATCTATATGCAAATATGATTTCAGAAATATAACCTTCTGACAAAATTTCTTCTTGTTTGCACCAGTTTAGTGTGCCCTCCTGAGATTGCTAATGTTTCATGGGGTTCATCTCTGAATAAGATTGCTTCTCAATTTAATATCTTTTGATTAAATTGTTTCCTTAACAGCTCCTCAGTAACTGTTAATTTTTATATCTCTTCTAAGGGGGAATCCTTGTGAGAATTCCCTCCACATAGCAGCGTGTCAGTTACCATGGTCAGACTCTAACTGACTGAACTTCCCAACCCCTATTGATACTATCCAACACCACCATTGCACATGAGACATGGGGAATTGGGCAGAAAGTGGTCTGGATGGAGTGTAAGAGCCAGGGACCAGATCAGGATATTCTTTCTGTATGTGCCAGGGAACCTTTGTACAGACTAATCTGAACAGTACGTTTGGTTAAACATGGCTTGGGAAATGACAATGCCTTGTCCCTTTTGATTATAATCTGGTCGTCTTCAGCGTTGTGTTCTAAACTATTATTATGGACCACCAGGGTCCTCTCTGTAGTGTGCCTTCTTATATTTATTTACTTTCTAAACCTGTACTGTGTTTGCCCCCTTCCCTGACTTCCTGTCTTTCAAGTAATGGCGTCATTATTTCTTCCAATACAACAACTGCCTTTTCAGATTCCAAGTCCTCGTATTCTTTTTCACTCTCCATGTTTACTCTAGGGAAGTCCAAGTAACTGCACAACATGGCAGTCGCCATTTTGTCCATAGTTGATATTCATTTGGTGAGTATGAAGAGAGGCCAATGTAGAGCATGTTAGACTTGAACTGACCTTCATCCCATCCAGTTCTCTCTCTATGTTGTGATTAGAGTTGTGTGCCACCATCAGTGGTGTGACCATGACTTTTAGAATAGCCCTGAATTTTAAACCGAGACTGTAATCAGTAGTGTGTGTGTGTGAGACTGTCTCATCAGTGGTATGGAGTGCTAGATCTCTGTGTGCCTTGTTCATCTTCCTGTGTCTCTGTAGTTTTATACTGCCATGAAAGCCCTGATTTTATTCCCTGTTCACTTACCTCTGAAAACCCAACAGTACAGAACCCAAGCATAGTGACACTGTTCACTCCTTGAGGTGGATGGAAAATACTTGAGAATAAACTGTCTGTCTAAAATCACCTACTTAGTAAGAACCAAAGTTAAATGTGACATTCAAATCTAAATATCTATGTCAACATCAATGCTATCCACATTCAACAAAGATTTAAAAGTATAGCAAAACTCGGTGGAGAAGATAAAAAGACATGTTTTAAAGTTTCTTTTCTTACCTAACATGGTCAAGGGGAGAGGATCAGCAATCCAAAGTACAATGGAGCAAGATAATTGGCGGGCCTTGTCGGATCAGCTGACCTCAGTGGCAAGTGTGTCCAGTATCAGACAGCACTCACTGGTCACTGATCACCTGTTACCTGTGATGATCCAAATTTGTTTACAGTCATCACCATGGAACCTTCACGATTCTTTCAGGTGCTGGTAGGTTTGGAAGGAGAATGATGTCATAAATGAGGCAACAGCCAATGGGAAGGTTTGATTCCTAACTAGAAGATGGGATTGGTTGGAGAAGATGCCAGGAGACCAACAGTAGACATGGAGGCTGAGGTGTGGGCTACTGAAAGAGGCAATCATGGCATGGACGTGCCACTTCCCATGGAGTTTAGCCTAGGCTATCATGGCAGTGCTCTTATAAGGTTCACTGATGAAGCGGTGTATAATGTACACATGATGGGTCACCTTTCAACAGAAAGTGTCCCATCAGCCTTCACTTACATACAGTGAGTAGTCTTGGGCAGGAGGGAGAACAGTTATGTTGAGGGAACTCAGGTGATAGGCCATTCCAGTCCGTCTGGCTTTTGTGCCATCAGCATCTGTCTATGACCCAAGGAAGAAATCAAAGTGTTCCATTGTGTCTGTGTGCAAGATCAAGGTTTGGTACACTGTGTGCAACTTTATGATAAACTCTAAGGCACCGGTCTTTGTGTTTCTTTTCCTACAGTCCTTCCTGATCCTCTACTGGCCCATGCTGGACTGACAACTCTCTTGTGTACTTTTCAGCCCTTCTTTGTAGGGTTTCACTGTTGGACCAGCCTGACCCTTCATCATTACACTCGTGGGCGATGTCACTTTGAACTTCAGATCAGTGGTCCTCTGTGCATCCTGAAGATGCTTGTATTTGGATGCTGCTGGCAGGAGCAAGCAACTTAGTGACTGATGGTGAGCATGGATATACCTGTTCCTTCTTTCAAACTCTTGTTGATGTTGTGCTTCTCAGACTCAGCTACCTCTGGGTGTTTTTATATCAGTCTTGTCTTTAGTTTTCCTGAGATAGGCTTTTATCTGTAGCCCCTCTTGTTCTGCATCTCACTGTGCATCTCACTCTTGCTTCTGAATATGGACATTCTTTTTTTCTTACCTCCCTTATTAATTGTCAAGGTTGTCATTCAGTGAGTCTTGCTGCTTTCTCTCTTCATCCACATTTATAATTCATGTGAGAGTTACTGAAGTGGCTACATCCTTGCAACAGCATCTGTGGAATCCTGGACTTCCAACATTCTCTGTCATGCTTGGGTCTGCCACCAGGATAAATAGAAAATGGAACATCTGCAGAAAGAAGGCACTTGGTGGTACTTGATGCTGGCTTTATTGAGGAAAAATAAACAGTAGGTATTTTGCTTTATATGTTTAAAATGGAACACCCCATTTCCCATGCCAGTGTACATTCCCAGAAAGGAAAGCATTTGATAATTTGTTGAAATATGGGGAAATCTCAAGTTTTTTCCAGTTTGGGTTCTATTGTATAATCCTTTTCTGTCATCATGTGATAGATTCATAGATTGTAATATAGAATTGTCTACTGTGCATGTATATACGTCTCTTATTCTAACTGCCTCCCAAAGGAGTTACTAATATGACAATGTTTATTAGTTCTTATTGAAAATGAGTCTGTGTGAATGGAATGGGCTGGCAGGGATCTGGGACATTCAGCTAGCTGGGTTGATACACAAAATTTGAGAACCCAGCTTTGCCTGGGATTGTTAGATTCATTCTGTGGAACTCAGTAGGCTGGGCTAGAACATGAGCCAAGAGACCCCATTTCTTCCACAAAAGAAAGTATGGCTGCAATTGCTTTTCTGTTATTTTGAAAGTTAGGAAGAGTTCTAAAAGCATTAAAACTATAAGAAATACTCTTTCGTTACGTCTAACTACATTGAGGTCTTATTTATTATGTTACTATTGCAGGCACAGATGTGAAGACTCTTTGGACTTTAATATTATTAATTAATTTTACTATTTTATTATTGTATATTTTATTTTTTATTAGTTTTAAAATGCAGTGTTCCTTCTTTTGTTTGCATTTTAAAATTATTGTGTTGATTAGAAGTTTGATTTCTGCCATCTAGACTTTCCCTAGGTACACACATTTGTGTAGTTTAAAAAACAAAGCAAGCCGGGCGATGGTGGCGCACGCCTTTAATCCCAGCACTTCGGGAGGCAGAGGCAGGCGGATCTCTGTGAGTTCGAGACCAGCCTGGTCTACAGAGCTAGTTCCAGGACAGGCTCCAAAGCGACAGAGAAACCCTGTCTCGAAAAACCAAAAAAAAAAAAAACAAAACAAAACAAAGCAAGGTGCATCTTCAGAGAGAGAGACAGAGACAGACAAAGAGGGAGGGGCTGAGCATTTAAGCCTTAAATATGCATGTTAATTACTAAAAATTACAAGAATATGCAACCAGATATTACATAAATTATTTGATCTCAGGATAACAGTGACTTATACACTGACAATACCTTTTTATTTGCACATGTATATCAATATTCTATTTCTAGATTTCACATTACTTATGCAATTTCCATGAAAGTTTTCAAAAAAGGAATTGGCACCCTCTGTTTTGAAGTGGTAGTAAAGAATTCTGTGTGTGGATTATTAAAGAAGCCAGTTGTGTGCAGCCTTACTCTAGGGATGATCTCCTAGGGTTACTAGCTTGGCCTATGTTGTGTCCCTTTTCTTCTTTTTTGCTGTCACTAATGCTTTATCAGGTTTTTTCTTTTATTAAATATGCCTTGTCAGAGCATAGTTTATTAATGATACTTGCAGTGTAAGAAACTAAAAATTGGCTTGAAATTTAGATGCTTGTAAAGTATATATTTGAAAATATAATCAATTATACCTGTTGGGGAAAAGGGAAAATGGTCCTGGAGGCAATTTTGCTGTGCTCCTGCATTCATAGGTGGTGTCAGAGCTTTCCCCCAGGACCTCTTTTACCCCGAGCTAGTTCACTAGCACACAGCTCCATGTAGAAAGAAATTGTTCTAATTTTATTTCCTTTCATTTCTGTGTCTTTTAAGTTTTTAAACTTTAGTTTCTTAATTTCGTCTTATTCAAAAGAACTCACCATTTTTTTAAAATTTTTTTAGTGAGAAAAAAAAAAGTTTCCGCCTCCTCCCAGCCTCCCATTTCCCTCCCCCTTCTCCCACCCTTCTCCTCCTCCCCTCGCTCCTCTCCCCCCCCCCCTCTCTCCAGTCCAAAGAGCAATCAGGGTTCCCTGCCCTGTGGAAAGTCCAAGGTCCTTCCCCCTCCGTCCACATCTAGGAAGGTGAACATCCAAACTGGCTAGGCTCCCACAAAGCCAAAACATGAAGTAGGATCAAAACCCCGTGCATTGTCCTTGGCTTCTCATCAGCCCTCATTGTTCGCCATGTTCAGAGAGTCCGGTTTTATCCCATGCTTTTTCAGTCACAGTCCAGCTGGCCTTGGTGAGCTTCCAACAGATCAGCCCCACTGTCTCAGTGGGTGGGTACACCCCTCATGGTCCTGACTTCCTTGCTCATGTTCTCCCTTCTTCTGCTCCTCATTGGGACCTTGGGAGCTCAGTCCGGTGCTCCAGTGTGGGTCTCTGTCTCTATCTCCATCCATCACCAGATGAAGGGTCTATGGTGATATGCAAGATATTCGTCAGTATTGCTGTAGGATAGGGTCATTTCAGGTTCCCTATCCTCAGCTGCCCAAGGAACTAACTGGGGACATCGCCTTGGGTTCCTGGGAGCCACTCTAGGTTCAAGTCTCTTGCCAACCCTAAGGTGGCTCCCTTAACTAAGATTTGTGCTTCCCTGCTCCCCTATCCAACCTTCCTTTATCCCAATCATCCTGTTTCCCCAAGTTCCCCTCATCCTCCCCTTCTCACTTTTCTCTCCCCATCTCCCTTATCCCCATCCCACCCCACCCCCAAGATCCCAATTTTTTTTCTGGCAATTTTGACTACTTCCCATAGCCAGGAGGATAACTATATGTTTTTCTTTGGATTCACCTTCTTATTTAGCTTCTTTAGGATCACCAGTTACAGACTCCGTGACCTTTATTTATGGCTAGAAACCAATTATGAGTGAGTACATCCCATGTTCATCTTTTTGGGTCTGGGTTACCTCACTCAGGATAGTGTTTTCTATTTCCATCCATTTGCATGCAAAATTTGCGAAGTCATTGTTTTTTACCTCAGCGTAGTACTCTAATGTGTATATATTCCACACTTAAGAACTCACCTTTTAACAACCTATACTAACTTTAGTTTTCCCCCGCCTCTACTCTTTTCATTTCATTCTCGATTCCCTACTTCTCAGCATCTACTCCTTTTCTCTCTTTCTTTAGAAAAAATCTTTTGAGATATAATAACCAAATATGATAAAATAAAATATAATAAGATGAAGAAACAGCTTTTATAGCCATAATGATCATGGCTGCACAATGGTCAGATACGGGTCCCAACTGCTGTCAGAAGAGTCAGGGACACACTAATTCTCAGCTTTCAGAGTACTATGATATTCTAAGATAATAGCTATAATATATGCACAGAGGCTGCATAGGTGATAGACCTATGTATGCCACTGCTCAGTCTTTGTGAGATTAGATGAGCTGCATTTTGTTGATCCAGTGGGATTTTTTTCTGTTGTTGTCCTCTGGCCCTGTGGCTCTTAAATTCTTTCTCCCTTCTCTTGCATGTGATTCCCTTAACTCTGAGGGATGGATTTGATGGAGACCTCCCATGTTGACGCTCTCTCTTCATAATGTCTGGCTGTGGTTCTCTGCATGTGTTTCCATCTTCTGCCAGAGGAGGCCTCTTTGATGATGTAAGATACAGTCTTACATATGTATACATATATATGTATCAGCAAGATATATCAGTAAGGCACTGATATATGAATGAAACTAGCTGTCATTTTTTGATATTTGTTGAATTTTTATTTAGACCAGTAGTGTTTGATTTTCTCCTTAGGATTGTTCTCTGTTTCTTGGTTACATGGGCAGTGTTTTGATTAGTTTCATCTCTTGCAGTGTGCCTTAAATCCCATGAGACATTGTCTGGCTACTCACACGTGTTCTCTGTCACCATTGCCCTATCAAAACTTACAGGCAAGACAGATTGTAGGCTAATGGGTTTGTGGCTATGATGGTTTTTACATTTCTCTTTCCTCATCCTGCAGAATCCCTTTCCACACCAGAGACATTAGATTGTAGGGCTTAAGGTTGCATGTAGGCAACAGGTTGATATCTCCAAGTCCAGTGAGTATATGGGTTTTTGTCCTAGGAATGGTGCCCTCTTTGTCACTTTGCAGAGAGCAACTGTGTACCTTAGCAACAGGCTGATGTGTTTAAGGATTTTGATGGCTCCCTCTAGGATAATAACTCAATTAAATGCAATCAATTTCTGCCCCCAGATACTTTGGCTGGTAAGTACAGATGACTTGTGAAGACTCCATATCCCTTATTTTCTGAAGTCTCTTTTTAATCTGCCTTCATGGATTCCAGAAAGATTCCACTATATTAATTTTACATATGAACTTGGAAATGCCCCTTTTGCTAAGTCAAATCAATTTTTCCTGCTCTTTGTCCTACCAACCATTTCCCCCTGTCCCCACATGCTTGCCACTTGCATCAGTACCCAGGAGCAATTCTTGTGTCCCACAAGTAGACTCCTCCCATTTTTGCAACCTATCTGGACCTACAGACTGTAGCTTGATTATCATTTACTTAACAGTTAATATCCACATATAAGCAAATATATTCTATTTTTATCTTTCTAAATTTAAATTTTCCTACACAGGATGAAGTTCTAGTTAATCCATTTTGCAAATTTTCCTTCCCAAGGAAGCTAGGTAACAAGGAGAACACTAAAAGAGACATACTTGGATTCCCCTAAGAATGGGAAACAGAGAAGTTCTTCTGAGAAAATTGGGAGTGTAGGGGGTGAAGGAAGGGTGGAAGGGGAGGGTGAACAGAGAAAGTTAGGGAGGTGGGGGCTATTACAATAAAGTATTCCCACACTAGCTCACAATGGAGTATAATAAAGGGTTCTTTATTTAGATGTAGGCTCACAGATCAACAGTCCTGTGCATGAGCAGGGAATAAGAACCGAATTCAGCAGCCAAGAGAGTGCACACCTTTCCACATCTGTTTGTATAGTACCCAAGGCCATGCCCAAAGTGCACCAACATCTCAAAGACCATTGGCTGAAGGAGTTCTCCCAGCACCTCTCCATTTTGTTAAGAGAGTTCCAAACCCAATACAAAATGATATACAATAAGAACAGATACCAAGTATAAAAATTAGAGTTACAACCAACCTAAACAATATTGAGCAAGAAACATGTTAAATGTTTTAATAATCTCAGTCTTATATGAGAAATGGCTTGGTTAAGTCACAAGAGGATAGTAACAATGTCTATCTAGACTTTAACCCCATTGAAGACCCGAGAAGGGAAATAATACTACATGAGTAAATAGGAAGTGCAATCAAGCAACTTCCAAAATGTGCAATAAATGATAGAGACAACTGGCTACCTGGACAATCACCCAAATTCTCATTTGCAACATTGGAGCAACCAACTTTGGCAAAGGCCTAGAGTAACTGTCAGACAATTTTCAGAGGTAGGAAATTTTAAAAAACCGTCTTACCCTGCCTTGGCAAGATTTGGCAGTCTTTTTTATGTATCTTGCTTGTCCAGTCCAGATACCATGCATTTTACCAGTAGCCGAGGCATAGGCAATTTTTGCCCAAAGGCCCATTTTGTGAAGAAGAAAACAAGCTCCATGTAGAGTGTCTTTGGTGCCCAGCAGTATCTTGGGAACAGATTGGTACTGCCAGGAGCAATATGTCTCATGTAAACAGAGCCCTAAGTTATTTAAATGACATATTCTACAGTTCTTTGAAGTGGTTGAAGATCATCTGTCTATGCATAATAATTCTCCATGTATCTAAAGAACCAACTATAAGTATGACAAATATGAATGACAATTGACCTATATTTCTTAGTACCTATATAGCTTAAAGACTAAGGTTTCATAATAGATTATTAGACAATCTTTAAACCACTGTGCAGAAAGTGAAGACAATAACTTCAAAATTTAAACAATGTATAAGTATTTTGGTCAGAGGCAGAAATGTGTAGTGCACTATGATAAATATATCCTAAAATTGTATAAATATACAAAATGTCTTAAGCAGAGGTAGAAACATATATACATGCAATATGACAAAATAACTTTGCATAGGTATACAAATATTGTAAACAAAAATAAAAAACATATT
Organism: Microtus obscurus; assembly: GCA_963919715.1. Taxonomy (NCBI): domain Eukaryota; kingdom Metazoa; phylum Chordata; class Mammalia; order Rodentia; family Cricetidae; genus Microtus; species Microtus obscurus. The sequence goes on from CAWTZC010000460.1 coordinate 13,184, forward strand.
CAACATAACAAGTACAATTTAAATTTATATCAACATACAAAAATCTATGCCAATGTAAATTATCTGTAAATAATACCTCACAAGTATTTACTCTATTACTCAGTATTATTATTAGTGTGAGTAAGCTCACTCTAATCTACCTATTAGGGAGGAGAAGAACATGAGGGAATTGGATGGTAACAAGGGGTAAGGACAAAGATGGAGAGAAAGAAAAGAGATACCTTGACTGAGGGAGCCATTAAAGGGGTAGCAAGAAGCATGGGCACTAGGGAAATTCCCTGAAATTCACAAGGATGCCCCCAGCTAAGACTCTAAGCAACAGTGGAGAGGACACTTAATCTGGCCTTCCTATATAATCAGATTAATGACTACCTTAATTGTCTTCATACAACCTTCACCCAGCAACTGATGGAAACAGATACAGATATCTACAGTGAAGCACTGGACCAAGCTACTGCAGACCAGTCCAAGAGAGGGAGGAGCCATAATCTGAGCAAAGGGGTGAAGACCATGAAGATGAAATTAGTGAGAGCTCCCTGATTTCATTGTTTTACACAGCTGTACCACATTTTGTTTATGTTTTCTTCTGTTGTGCAACTTGTTGATTGTTTCATGTTTTTGTCTATTATTAAAAAGCCACAATGGACATGGTTGAGGGTGTGTCCTTGGGGCAGGATTGAGGATGCTTTGGGCATATGTCCAGGAGTGGTATGGCTGGATATTGAGGCAGATAGATTCTTGCTGTCTGTGGAACTGACAAATTGATTTCCATAGTGACTATGAAGCTTTGCACTCTCACCAGCAATGGAGGAATGTTACCCACACTCTACATCCTAGCCAAAATGAATTGTCACTGGTGTGATTGAACCTTGCCACTCAGACAGGTTTTTAGCAAATGACTTTATGAGTCTCTGGCTCTCCCAGATATCTGTGATTATGTCCCACTGTTCATTTTGGTCATTTCTAACAGTTTATTATTATAATATTCTTGGGTATTATTGCTTCTTTTAGTTCTATAGCCTTCAAGTTTTCTTTTAAGTTGTTAGCGTAAGATATCAATGCTTTCTTTATAAAGGCATTTATTGTTGTGAATGTTCCCATTAGCACCTCTTTCATTGTGACCACAAGTTTTTGTATGGTGTTTATTCCTTTTCCTGAATTGTAGAAAGTCTTTCCTTCCCTCATTCCTTCCTTTTATCTTTTCTTTCTCTCTTTCTCTCTCTCTCTCTCTTTCTCTCTCTCTCTCTTTCTCTCTCTCTTTTCTTTCTTTCTCTCCCTCTTTCTCCCTTCCTTCCTTCCTTCCTTCCTTCCTTCCTTCCTTCCTTCCTTCCTTCCTTCCTTTCTTCCTTCCTTCCTTTCTTTTCTTTGTAGACAGAAGTTTTTTTTTTTTTTTGGTTTTTCGAGACAGGGTTTCTCAGTGGCTTTAAAGCCTGTCCTGGAACTAGCTCTGTAGACCAGGCTGGTCTCGAACTCACAGAGATCCGCCTGCCTCTGCCTCCTGAGTGCTGGGATTAAAGGCGTGCGCCACCACCGCCCGGCTTGTAGGCAGAAGTTTTTGTCCTGCCCAGTCCCACAGCCATTTAGTCTCAAATAAACACAGAGGCTTATATTAATTATAAGTGTTTGATCTGTTGTTTAGGCTTATTACTAACTAGGTGTTATGTCTTAAATTTACCCATAATTCTTGCCTATATTTATCCATGTGGCATAGTACCTTTTCTCAGTATGGCATTCTCTCTTGCTTCCTCTGAATCTGGAAGATGGCTGCATCTCTGTGTTTCCTCTTCCCACCTTATTTGTCTAGGGTCCTTTTTTAAAGGTTTCTCAGGCTTTATGAGGAAGCTCTTTCCAAACATTTGGGCACTGTTTGTAAACTGAGGTTTATGTCCCACTCAGTCCTGCAGTCATTCAGTTCCAAATGAACGCACAGAGGCTTATATTAATTATAAACTGTTTTGCCTATTGCTCAGACATTTTACTATCTCTTACAACTAAGTTAATCCATAATTCTTATCTATATTTAGCCACATGGCTTAGTACTTTTTCATGTTCAGCAAGTACAACCACATTAAACCTGAAAGAGCTTCAGAAGGGATTCTAGACATAAAAGAACAGACTCAAATATAGGTTCTTAGAAGCAACATTTTATTGGGTAGGCTCTGTTTGGTAGAGGCAAGAAGAGGCATGGATCCTTTATAGAGGTTTCCTGACTCAGCATTAGCAGCAAAACCACATGACTCTTTCTTTTTTATTGATTTTATTGAGCTATGCATTTGTTTCTGCTTCCCTCCTTTTCTCTTCCCTCCCCCTCAACCCTCTGCCATGGTACCATGCTCCCGATTTATTCCGGAGATCTTGTCTTTTTCTACTTCCCATGTAGATTAGATCCATGTAAGTCTCTCTTGGGGTCTTCATAACTGTCTATGTTCTCTGGAATTGTGAATTGTAAATTGTAGGCTGTTTTTTTTTTGCTTTATGTCTAAAAATGACTTGTGAGTGAGTACATATGATATTTGTCTTTCTGGGTGTGGGTTACCTCATTCAATATGATGTTTTCTAGCTCCATCCATTTGCCTGCAAATTTCAAGTACAGGTTTTGGAAATATGACCTAATGATTCTTTAGATTTCCTCCATGTCTGTTGTTATGTCCCCCTTTTTATTTCTGATTTTGTTAATTTGGATATTCTCTCTCTGCCTTTTGCTTAGTTTGGATAAAGGTTTGTATATTTTGTTCATTTTCTCAAAGAACCAACTCTTTGTCTCATTGGTTCTTTGTACTGTTTTCTTTGCTTCTATTTTGTTGATTTCACCTCTCAGTTTGATTATTCCCTGCCATCTAGTCATCATGGATGAATTTGCTTCTTTTTGTTCTAGAGTTTTCAAATGTTTTGTTAATTCACTAGTGTGGGATTTTTTCAGCTTCTTTATGTAGGCATTTAGTGCTATGAACTTTTCTCCTAACACTGCTTTCATTGTGTCCCATAGATTTGGGTATGTTGTGTGGTTATTTTTATTGAATTTCAGGAAGTCTTTAATTTTTCCCTTTATTTCTTCCTCAACCCATTGAAGATTCAGGTAAGCATTGTTTAAGTTTTGTATGTTTGTGGGCTTTCTGGAATTACTGTTGCTGTTGAATTCTAATTTTAAGTCATGATGATCCAATAAGATACATGGGGTTATTCCAATTATTTTCTATCTGTTGAGGTTTGTTTTGTTAACTAGTATGTGATCAATTTTTGAGAAGGTTCTATGAAGTTCTGAGAAGAAGGTATATTCTTTTATGTTTGGATGGAATGTTCTATAGATGTCTGTTAAGTCCATTTGAGTCATAACATCTGTTAGTTCCCTTATTTCTTTGTTAATTTTCTGTCTGACAGACCTGTCCAGTGGTGAGGGTGGGGTGTTGAAGTCTCCCATTATTAGCGTGTGTGGTTTAATGTGTGATTTAAGCTTTAGAAGTGTTTCTTTTACATATGAGGGTGTCCTTGTATTCAGGGCAAAGATGTTCGGTAGTGAGATTTCCTCTTGATGGATTTTTTTGTGACTAATATGAAATGTCCTTCTTTGTCTCTTTTGACTGATTTTAGTGAAGTCTATTTTGATAGATGTTAGGATAGCTACACCAGCTTTTTCTTAGGTCCATTTGATTGGAAAATTCTTTTTCCAACCCTCTACTCTGAGGTAATGTCTGTCTTTGAGGTTGAAGTGTGTTTCTTGTATGCAGCAACAGGATGGATTCTGTTTTTGTATCCAATCTGTTAGCCTGTGTCTTTTTATAGGTTAGTTGAATCCATTTATATTAAGGGATATTAATGACCAGTGATTGTTATCTCCTGTTACTTTAGTTTTATTGTTAGTGATGTTGTTGTGTATATTTTTACCTTCTTTGGTATTTGCTGCTGGTAATGGTGTTAGTTGCAGTGCTTCTGGTGGTGGTGTTAGTGGTAATGGTGATGGTTGTAGTTCTTCTGGTGGTAGTAGTACTGTTTTGGTTGTGGTGCTGGTGGTTGCAGTGCTTTTTGTGGTAATGGTGGAGGTAACTGTGGTGATAGTGTTGTTTGGATGGTTGCGGTAGTGGTGTTGCTGATAGTAGAGTTGGTGGGTGGTGATAGTGGTTGTGGCAGTGGTGGTGGTTGTGATTGTGGTGGTGGTTATGGTAGTAGTAGTGATGATAATGACAGTCATGTTTGTGGTGGTAGTGCTTGTGTTGGTGGTCATGGTATTAATGGTGTTGGTGGTGGTTGTGATGGTAGCTATAGCAGTGGTAGTGATAGTGTTTTTAGTGGTGGTAATATTGGTCATAGCGCTGGTGTTTGTGCTCATGTTGGTGTTGCAATGTGGTTGTGGTATATATGCTGGTACTTTTTGCTGTGGTAATGATGATAGTTGTGGTAGTGCTGCTGCTCTTGGTAATGGTAGTGCTGGTAATGGTAGTGTTGGTGATGGTAGTTTTTGTTGAAAGGTCGTGGTAGTGGTCATGCTCTTTGGTTGGTGGGTGGTGATTATGGTGGTGCTTGAGGTGATTGTGACAATGGAGTTTGTGGTGATAGGGGTGGTGATTTTTGGTGGTGGTGGAAGTGGTAGTGCTATTGGTGGGTTGTGGTAATAGTGGTTGTGTTATATTGGCACAGGTAGTGCTGGTGGTAGTAGTTATGTTACTGGGTAGCTGTGGTATTGGTGTATATGGTAGCTGTATTTGTCATGGTGGTGATAGTAGTGGTTATAGTGTTGCAGTTGGTAGTTGTAGATGTGATAGTACTAATAGTGGTGTTATTAAAGGTCTTGGTGGAGCCGGGCAGTGGTGGCGCACGCCTTTAATCCCAGCACTTGGGAGGCAGAGGCAGGCGGATATCTGTGAGTTCGAGACCAGCCTGGTCTACAGAGCTAGTTCCAGGACAGGCTCCAAAACCACAGAGAAACCCTGTCTCGAAAAAAAAAAAATAAAGGTCTTGGTGGGTAGTGGTAATGGTGGTGGTGGTAGTGTTTTTGGTTCTGGAGGTGGTCAAGATGGTGTTGTTGACAGTAGTTGTGGTAGTGTTGTTTGTGGAGTTGTGGTAGAGGTAGAAATTGTGGTGGAAAAGGTGGTAGTAGTGGTGTAAGCAGTAATGGTGGTGGTGTCAATAGAGGTTTTTGGTATTGGTGATAGTGGTTGTAATGGTAGTGGTGGTAATGGTTGTGGTAGTGGTAGTGTTGATGATAGTGCTAGTAAAGTTGGTAGTGCTCATCATGGTGGTAAGAATCATGGTAATGATGGTTGTAGTGGTGGTAGAAATGGTTCTGGTGGTGATGTTGATGGTGGTGATGCTGATGATGATATGGTAATGGTGGTGATGCTGGTGGTGTTGTAATGGCTGTAATGGTATTGGTAGTAGTGGTGTTGGTGGTGATAGTAGTGATAGTGATGGTGATGATAGTAATGTGTTGGGGGTTTTAGTGGCTGTATCATGGTGGTGGTTGTAGTAGTGGGGCTAGTGGTTGTAGTAGTATTACTAATATTTATGGTAATGGCAGTAGGGGTAGTTGTGATAGGGGTGATGGTTGTATTGGTAGTGGTGATAGTGATGGTGGTGGCGATCCTGTTGTGGTAGTAGTGGTGTTCATGGTGCTAGTGGTGGTGGTAGTATTGCTTGTTGTTTGTGAGTGGTGCTGATAGTGGTAGTGGGATGATTGTTGCTGTGGTGATAGTGAAAGTGGTATTTGTGGTAGTTCTGATTTTGTGGTAGTGAAAGTGGTGGCAGTGGTTGTGTTGGTGGTGGGGGTAATGATTGCGGTGGTAGTGGTATGCAGATGCTGAAGGGAGTGCTAGTTATTTTGGTAGTGGTGTTGAAGTGGTTGCAGTAATTGTAGTAGTGGTCGTGGTCATGTGAATAGTTGCACTGTTGGTGGTAGTGATGGTGGTGGTTGTGGCAGTGGCGGGTGGTTATGGTGGTGCTAGTTTTATAGCAGTAGTTGTGTGGTAGTAGTGGTGGTAATTATATTTGTGGTAGTGGTTGTGCTAGTGTTGGTAGTGGTGCTAGTGTTGCTGCTGGTGGTAATGGTGTTGTGAGTGTCATGGTGTTGGTGGTGGTAATGGCGATGGTGGGCAGTTCTGATGGTTCTGGTGGTGTTGGTAGTAGTAGTATTTGTGGTGTTGATGGTAACAGTGAAGTGGGTTGTTCTGGTAATGTTGGTAGTAGCGGTAGTGGTTGTAGTGGTTTGGTGGTGATGGTAGTGGTAGTGGTAGTGGTGGTTGTGGAAGTCGTGTGGCTCTTTGCTGCCTTTATGATTAGCACACTCTTATACGGCATATGCTGATGATGATGCTGACAAGGGAAGCCATCAACTTCAGTTTCACTCAGGGTTTCCTGCCTTTTACTAACTTCCCTTCATCACTTTAAACATGAGACTTGGACAGTTTTTTCTTCTGTTTGTCTGTCCAGGTCCTTCCTGTATGATGGTTATATTCTTCTGATAGACATTTTACACAGCTCTGTCCAGTTTCTCCAACCGCTATGTAAACATGTCCCCTTTACTTTGACTGTTCACTGCAGGGATGTCCTGTGAGTCTTTTGACATTTGTTTATTTTGAGACAGGGTTTTCCTGTACAGCCAAGACTGACCTCAAGTCTGTAATCCTCCTGCCTCAGTCTCCCGAGTATTGGTGTTAGAGATGTGAGACACCACACCTGTCCTGTTTGACATCTTCAGCAATGTTTCTCTGCACAGCACAGACTAAGCGAAAGTAGTGAATAATGCAGGTAGGTACTCACTGCATGTGGGGCTCATGGGTATCTGGAAGCACCGCATCAGATCTGCACAGACTGCTCTACTCCCATTTGTGCTTGCTTTCCTGGGGGAGTCTGCACACGCCTCAACCTTAAAGAATTACGGACAACTACAGAAGCTCACCCTGGCTTTTTGACTCTGATAATTACATGAGATCAGTCGTGGAGACTTTTGCTTTTGGCATTACAGGGTACACCAAAAGTTTCATATTTTGAGCTGGCTGTGATGGCTCCAGCCTGTCATCTCAGCACTTCCAAGGATGAAGCAGGAGGGTTGCCCTGAGCTCCAGTCAGCTTGAGCAGCAGAGTGAAACTTAATCGCAAAATAAAAAGCAAACAAAATGAGCCAGGAGTGGGGCATATCTGTCACCTTGACACTTGGGAAGTAGAGGCAGAAATATCAGGAGTTTAAGGTTATCCATAGCTTCCAGGATACTTGAACTATATCAAAAACAGTACTGTATCAAAAACAGTTTCAGATATTCAAATTTTGTTGGAATCTTGGTTGTTTTATTTTTTTCTTATAAGTATTGGTATGATGAATATGCTTTTGTCTAAGGTTTCTTATTTTACTTATTTTCACAAGGCTATGTCTGAAAGCTAACAAGTAATTTGCTATAAATAGTTACCTAGTCTCTTGCATAATTTCAAATCATTTTCTGAAATTTATTTAAATGACTTGAATTCCCACTAGTATAGCAAAGAAAAGGATTTTGAAGTGGATGGTGAAGTGGCTATTGTTTCAGCAAGGGTAGGTGTAAGGAACATCTTAGTTGTGTGTGTCTGTGTAGGTGAACTCATCTGTGGTATCTGTGCATGTGTGTGTGTGTGTGTGTTTGTGTAGGTGAACTCATATGTGGTGTCTATCTTTGTGTGTGTATCTGTGCGTGTATGTGAACTCAACTTTGATGTTTGCATGTTGCTATGGGATTCCCCTCTGTATGCTGTGAATATGTTTTGTTTCTATCGGTTGATAAAGAAGCTTCTTTGGCCCATGGCAGGGCAGAATGTAGCTAGGTGGGAAATCCAAACGGAGGTCCAGGAAGAAAGAAGGGGGAGTCGGGAAGATGCCAGAAGCTGATGGAACAATAAGATGTACTAGAGAACAGGTAATGCCACCATCTTACCATGATAAGGGGGTTCCTGGCCATCTTCTTTATCTGTTTCTTTGGTAATCAGATAAATAATTTCTTTATTTGTATCTTCTCTCTTTTAGAATTGTGAGAAGTTTAGCATTGATACATCCAGCTTTTAGATCATAAATCTTGATTAGCATATAGTACTGGGTGCTAAATATTAAGGATACTTTGAAAGTAGCCTTTACTTTGCTGATACTGTTCCCATGACTCTCCTTACTAACTATGATGTGATCACCAATGCACACAGCTTGCACCCCTAAAAAATGAAGTATATCATATATTACTGGTGTTATGATATGGTGTGAGAAGTACCTTGGTGGGTTGGGGTCAAGGAGTCCCATGGTAGTTGAGAGACAGATCCGCCATGCAGACAACACTCAGGCAGAGGGGTTTTTATTGGGGGAACGGAATGGGATAAGAGGGGAGGGCAAGGGGAAAACCTGCCTCTGGGGTCAGATGCAGAAGAGAAGAGAGGCAGAGAGAGAGAGAGAGGAAGAGAGACAAACAGACAGGCAGAGAGACCAAGAAAAAGGGGATCAAAGGTCCTCCTGCCTCTTCAGAGGAGCAGCAGGAAAGAGAGAGGGAATGAGTGCAGCTGTCTCCACATCAGCCTCTGCCTCTAACCCCTACTTCTTTTCTTTGTCATGAAACTAGCTCTTGTAGATGAGGCTGGACTCACAGAGATCCACCTGCCTCTGCCTACCAAGTGCTTAGACGGAGCTTGCTTCTTAAAGGGGCCTTTTGCACTTGAGTACAGAGCCTTACACAGCCGCATGGATTATGTAGGATTTATGTAGGATTCTGTAGGATTTATGCATGATTATGTAGGATTATGTAGGACCCTGAGCTGACTAAGTATTTGCCTGAAAACCGCCAAGCGCATGTGTGGCTGAAAAACGCTGGGGCTGGTTTGGTGTTTGTTTAAATGCTCACAAGGGCATCTTGCCAGGTGACATTGGTGGGCCAGCATAATGCCTGCATGCTAACAACTGGTTTTACAAAAAAGAAAAGCATGACATTCCAAAAAGCATAGTACAGTTTATTCTAGTAACAAAGCATTACATATGTTCACACAGGCAGCAGTCCCCTTCAATGACTGGTTTCCTAACACACAGAATGTTATTCTACAGCCTCATTTTGCTCACAAGTAGCAACACTGCTGTAAGAACTTGTTTGGACTTCTAAACTAAATTAAGAAAAAAGAGGTCAGCCTGAAATGGAATTATATGGGCAGAGATTTTGCTGCATTTAAGCCAGGATACATGGGTGTATCATTCTCAAAGTTACGACAATTTGGCTCCTGGAATTACAAAGCTCTCATTTGCTTTCACTGAGACACTGCCTCAAGAAAAATTTTAATAATAATGCAGTTAAAACAGATTAGGATTTAATTTTTTCTCTTTTTATGTCTTATTTTATTATTTATTTATTTATTGTCATGCTTTTTTATTTATTGAGACAGGGGCTCATTATGTAGTTTTGGATAGCCTGGAAATCACTTTGTAGATTTCTCTTTGTAGAAAGAGATTCACCTTTCTCTTGCGCCAGGCTGTTGGGGTTTAAGTGGTGGTACATCACTACAGCCTGTGAAGATTTTGCTTTTTGGAGATAGTGTTTCCAACACTCCAACATTATTTTGAATGAGAGCAGTGATAGCTGAATAACTGGCAAGAAAACTGTTGACAGTGGTGAGTTTCACTGTATAAGCTCTAGCTCAGTGTGGAGTTTTTTTTTTTTAAAAAAAAAAAACAAACTATATGTTTGGGTGGAAGCATCACTCCAGCCCTTGGCATCCATATACCCAAATAGTCTGGGATGTTTATGTGGAAGGATCAATACAGCCCTGATGGAGGAAGGTCATTGCTTGGCCTCATAAGTTAAAACATAGGTGGGAGGAGTAAACAGAACAGAATGCTGGGAGGAAGAGCAAGTGAGCTCAGAGACGCCTTGCTCCCCTCTCCGGGGCAGATGCCATAGCTCTGCTCCCTGAGGCAGCCGTGGATGCATCCAGCCACCAGGTCAGACATGCTGAATCTTTCCTGGTAAGCGCACCTCGTGGTGCTACATAGATTATTAGAAATGGGTTAAGAGGCTGAAACTAATGGGCCAGGCAGTGTTTAAAAGAATACAGTTTGTGTGTTGTTATTTCGGGGCATAAGCAGCCCTGTAGCTCCTATTACTACACAGCTTTTGGCATCTATATTTCTAAAGAGTCTGGGATGTATGGGTGGAAGAATCAATCCAGCCCCTGGCATCCATATACCCAAAGAGTCTGGGATGTTTGGGTGAAAGGATCACTCCAGCCCCTGGCATCCATATATCCAAAGAGTCTGGAATATGTGGGTGCAAGTTCCACCACAACTCTTTTACCCTTGTAGTTGCCTCAGTACAGACTCTGCCCCTGAGAAACTCCGCCAAATGATGACTGCTCCCCAGAGATGCTCAATATCACTCCCACAGGGTATTTAAACTGTCCCCAAGAGAACAAACTCCTAGTTTTCTGATCTTCCTTTCTGGTCTCTGTAGGTGAAGGCGAATAGAGTAGTTGCATGCGAGCTCAGGATTGAGTATAATAAAGGGTTTTTTATTAAGTGGGGCAGACTCACAGATTACAGTCCTGTGTAAGAAGGGAACAGGAGCCAAATTCAGAAGGAGAGAGAGAGAGAGAGAGAGAGAGAGAGAGAGAGAGAGAGAGAGAGAGATTGTTTCTAGAACGAAGGCCACACCCAACCTGGTCCAACCTGGTCCAATATCTCAAACGCCATTGATTCCCCAGGACTTCCCCCTTTTGTCTAAATAAGAGAGTTCCAAACCCAATACAAACCTATAGAAAATAAAAACAGATATCAAGTATAAATATTGGAATTATAACCAGTATAAACAATATTAAGCAAGAAACATATGCTAAAAGCTTCAGTGATTATTCTATCTTAAGTAGTCTAAGACTTGTATTAGAAATGGCTTGGCTAAGTCATAACAGGAAATTAACTATGACTATCTAGTCTTCAACCCCATTGAAGACCTGAGAAAGGACATAATATTATTTGAGTAGATAGAAGATGCAATCAAGTAACTTCCATAGTGTGCAATAAATGACAGAGACAACTGGCTACCTGGAAAATCACCCAAAGTCTCATTTGCAATGTTGGAACAATCAACTTTGGCTAAGACCTAAAGTAACTGACAGACCATTTTTAGAGGCAGGAAAAAATTTTCAGAACTGTCTTCCTGATATTGGCAAGGCTTGACAGTCTTTTTTCTTGTATCCTGCTTGTCCTGTCCAGACATCATGCATTTTGTCAGTGGTCAAGGCATTGGCAGCTCTTTGCCCAAACACCAGTTTTGCCAAGAAAAAAGCAAGCTCCAAATGGAGTGTCTTCAGTGCCCAACATTATCTCGTGAAAGACTGGTGCTGCCAGGAGCAATGATGAACCCTAATTTATTTAAATGCAATATTTTATAGTTCTTTCGAGTGGTTGAAGATTACCTAACTATGAGGAATACAATCTCTATGTATCAAAAGAACCTGATTAGTCTAACTATGACAAATATGGATGACTATTGGCCTATACTTCTTAATACCTATATAGTTTAAATATTAAGACTTTATAACAGAATATTAAACAATCTTTAAACAACTGTGTATCAAATGAGGACAATAACCCCCAAATGTAAACAATGTATAAGTATTTTGATCAGAGATAGAAATGTATAGTGTAATATGATAAATATATCCTAAAATTGTATCAATATACAAAATGTCTTAAACAGAATTAAAAGCATGTATGTGTACAATATGGCAAAATGGTTTTGCATAGGTGTACAAATATTGTAAACAGAAATAGGAGCATATTCAATATAACAGATGTAATTTAAATTTGTATCAATATACAAGAATCTATACCAATATAAATTGTTTATAAATAATAGCTCGCAAGTATTTACTGTATTACTCACTATTATTATTAGTGTGAGTAAACTCACACTAATCTACATATTATCAATTCAATCTCCTTTTTTTCCAGAGGAGATCCCTGAGCCTACAAAATTTCTACCCCAACCCCCAACCCTATACCAGTTATAATCAACCCCTAATTGATGTCCCTAACCCTTAGGACAAACTTTATTGGGAGAAGGGATGTCATCTTCTAGAATTACTTCCAGCTGTTATGGAGGTGATGTTATTTCTATGGGATCCTGGAAAACTAAAATGATGGTTAAGATTCAAGATTCCTGTTTGGTATAATTGCAAATAGTCTCTGAGTAGTCCATAGGGTTTTTCTGAAGTTCTGACCAGAACATTATAAGAAGGTGCACCATTTAGCTAACCAAGTTGAAACCATCTTGAGCAGCTGGTACCCCAAACCAATCTCAAAGTAGTGCTATCAGTATCATGATGTCTTATCAACCAGGTGGAGTTATTGTTGTGGAGCACCATCTTCTTTCTAGAAACTTCAAGATTACTGCAGGAAAATTTATTGTTCATTGTGGAAAACTTAAAAGTTATTCATATAGACATATAGTCAATGAAAGGTATAATAGAGACAAAAATAGTTATGGAGAGAAGTAAAATTTTTTATAAATTCTTTCTTCTTTCTATTCCATATAAGATGCCTCCTGACATGAGACAGAAACTGAATTTTTCTCTTAAAAGCATGCTTGGATTTAGAGAAGAATAGCCATTGCCCAACTCCAAAGCCATGTTTGATTTTTAAGTGAGTTTTGAGTATTACTATACTGAGAATTATATATATATATATATATATATATATATATATATATATATATATATGTATAAATATGTGTATATTTAGGTAATGAAAATTTGGCATACAGATGACCTGTCCATAAGTCAGATTTCTCTTTGCTTGATGATCTTGTCTGGATAGTTATCTTTTTTAGGCATCTAAATGTCCAAAGTTTCTTGACTTTTTGAAGATGAGTATTTTCCTGCAAAGACAAGAACAGAGCCCTGCCCCAACCCTTATGAGTTTTTCTTACCACCTGTATGATTATCATCTCTATGGATGAGCTGCCATTTCTCTTTCTCAAGAGGTTTCTCCTTTTCAAACTTAATCTTTATTAATTTTGATTGTAATCATACCTGCTGTGGGACAATGGTCTTATACACTATGCTGTTTGTTGGTTGTACTGGTTTAATACAATGCTGATTTGCCAGTAGCTGGGCAGCAAGTGTAGAAGGGCTGACCAAACAGGAAGAATAGTTGGGGTGACCAGAATAGGAGAATTCTAGAAAGAGGAAAGTTTCAGTCTGCAGTTGTAACCCAGACACAGAGGAAACAAGATGACAATACCTAGCTGATAAAAGATTTCAAGCCACGTGGCTAACACAGACAAGAATTATGAGCTAATTTAAGATGTAAAAATTAGTTAATAAGAAAGCCTGAATTCCTAGGCCAGTTTATAATTAATGTAGACCTTTGTGTGTTTCTTTGTGACTGAATTGCCACAGGACTGGGCAGGACAGAAGCCTCTGTCAACACATAGCTTTTCTTCATCTGTGGATATAAGAGCAAAACCCCTTCCCCAACATAGTACATCTCCTGGTTTCCTTCATGAGGTCAACACATCATTGAAATACACTGACTAATTTACTTCAGAAGTTTTTTTTTCTATTATTCAATGTCTCTCTGTTGCCATTGTTCCTTTCTCATTAGCATTAAGAAAATCAAAAGTTAATAAAACATTATCCAATATATTTCTGGGGGTATTTTCCATTACTTTCTGTTTGTTTAATATATCCTCTATAGTTTGATTTGATCTTTTTATAACAGCCTGACCTGTAGCATTGTTTGGTATACCTGTAATATGTTTTTTATTATAATAAGCAAAAAAACTGTTTAATTTTCTTGAGACATATGCTGGACCATTTTCTGTCTTTATTTGTGCAGGTATATCCATGTTAGGCATAGCTTCCAATAACTATGTGATTACTGAATCATCCTTTTCTGAGCTTGAAGTGGTTGCCCATTGAAAACCTGAGTAAGTGTCAGTGGTGTGGTATACATATTTTAATTTTTTAAATTCTGTAAAGTGGAACACATCCATTTGCTAGATATCATTCCTCTGAGTACCCTTTGTGTGATTACTTCAGGTAATGGTGTTTGGTTATAGAAAGACCAAGTAGGGCTCCTCTTTATAATCTCCTTAGCTTGTTGTCATGTAATAGAAAACTCTTTCTCTAAGCCTTGCAATTGATATGATTTTTAATATAAAATCCTGAGGCTTTCAGTGTATTTCCAATCAATAATAGATTTTTTTCTGCATTACCTTGTGCTAGAGGACCTGGCAGACCTGTATCAGACCAGATGTGTGATATGTATATGGGACAAAGCCTATTCCTGATTATATCTTGAATCAAATGAATAATGAAGTCAGTTCTGTATCATCTTTTATAAATTCAGTGGTTTCAACATGAAAGACAACTCTTTCTATATTTATTGCTAATCAGTATCTATTTTTGGTTTTTCAAGAGAGGGTTTCTCTGTAGCAACCTGTGCTGGAACTTGCCTTCATATACCTAGCTGACCTCATACTCAGAGATCTGCCTGCCTTTGCTATCTGAGTGCTGGGATTAAAGGTGTGTACCTCAGCTGCCTGTCTTATTGAGAGTTTTTTTTATTGAAAAAAATTTCTGCCTCTTCCCCACCTCCCATGTCCCTCCGCCTCCTCCCATTCTTCCCCCTCCCCCCATTCCTCCCCCTCCCTCTCCAGTCTAAAAGAAGTCAGGGTTCCCTGCCCTGTGGAAAGTACAAAGTCCTCCCCCCTCAATCCTGGTCTAGGAAGGTGAACGTCCAAAATGGCTAGGCTCCCACAAAGCCAGGAACATGAAGTAGGATCAAAACCCAGTGCCATTGTCCTTGGCTTCTCAGCAGCCCTCATTGTCCATCAATTTCAGAGAGTCTGGTTTTATCCCATGCTTTTTCAGTCACAGTCCAGCTGGCCTTGGTGAGCTCCCAATGGATCAGCCCCACTGTCTCGGTGGGTGGGTGCACTCCTTGTGGTCCTGACTTCTTTGCTCATATTCTCCCTCCTTCTGCTCCTCATTGGAACATTGGGAGCTCAGTCCGGTGCTCAAGTGTGGGTCTCTGTCTCTATCTCCATCCATCACCAGATGAAGGTTCTATGGTGATATGCAAGATATTCATCAGTATGGCTATGGGTAGGGTCATTTCAGGTTCCCTATCCTCAGCTGCCCCAGGAACTAACTGGGGACATCGCTTTGGGCACCTGGGAGCTCCTCTAGGTCCAAGTCTCTTGCCAACCCTAAGATGGCTCCCTTAATTAAGATATGTGCTTCCCTGCTCCCCTAACCAACTTTCCTTTATCCCAATCATCCCGTTTCTCCAAGTTCGCCCCAAACTCCGCTTCTCACTTTTCTCTCCCCATCTCCCCTTACCCCCTTCCCACCACACCCCCAAGATCCCAATATTTTGCCCGGCAATTTTGTCTACTTGCCATAACCAGGAGGATAGCTATATGTTTTTCTTTAGATTCATCTTCTTATTTAGCTTCTTTATGATATCAAATTATAGACTCACTGACCTTTATCAATCTCTAGAAACCAATTATGAGTGAGTACATCCCATGTTCATCTTTGGGGTCTGGGTTACCTCACTCAGGGTAGTGTTTTCTATTTCCATCCATTTGCATGCAAAATTCGAGAAGTCATTGTTTTTTACCGCTGAGTAGTATTCTAATGTGTATATATTCCACACTTTCTTCATCCATTCTTCCATTGAAGGGCATCTAGGTTGTTTCCAGGTTCTGACTATTACAAATAATGCTGCTATGAACATAGTTGAACAAATGTCCTTGTCATATGATCGGGCATCTCTTGGGTATATTCCCAAGAGTGGCATTGCTGGGTCCATGGGTAGGTTGATCCCGAGTTTCCTGAGAAGCCGCCACACTGCTTTCCAAAGTGGTTGGACAAGTTTGCATTCCGACCAGCAATGTATGAGGGTACCCCTTCCTCCACAGCCTCTCCAGCATAGGCTATCATTGGTGTTTTTGATTTTAGTCATTCTGACAGGTGTAAGATGATATCTCAAAGTTGTTTTGATTTGCATTTCCCTTATTGCTAAGGAGGTTAAGCATGACCTTAAGTGTCTTTTGGCCATTTGAACTTCTTCTGTTGAGAATTCTCTCTTCAGATCAGTGCCCCATTTTTTAATTGGATTAATTAGCATTTTAAAGTCTAGTTTCTTGAGTTCTTTATGTATTTTGGAGATCAGACCTTTGTCTGTTGCGGGGTTGGTGAAGATCTTCTCCCAGTCAGTGGGTTCCCTTTTTGTCTTAGTGACAGTGTCTTTTGCGTTACAGACGCTTCTCAGTTTCAGTAGGTCCCATTTATTCAATGTTGCCCTTAATGTCTGTGCTGCAGGGGTTATACCTAGGAAGCGATCGCCTGTGCCCATCTGTTGTAGGGTACTTCTCACTTTCTCTTCTATCAGGTTCAGTGTGTTCAGATTGATATTGAGGTCTTTGATCCATTTGGCCTTGAGTTTTGTGCATGGTGATAGATATGGGTATATTTTCATTCTTCTACAGGTTGACATCCAGTTGTGCCAGCACCATTTGTTGAAGATGCTTTCTTTCTTCCATTGTATACTTTTAGCACCTTTATCAAAAATGAGGTGTTCATAGGTTTGTGGGTTAAAATCCAGGTCTTCTATACGATTCCATTGGTTGAGTTCTCTGTTTTTATGCCCATAGCACGCTGTTTTCAATACTGTAGCTCTGTAATAGAGTTTGCAGTCAGGGATGGTAATGCCTCCAGAAGTTCCTTTATTGTACAAGATTGTTTTGGCTATACTGGGTTTTTTGTTTGTCCATATAAAGTTGATTATTGTCCTCTCAAGATCAGTGAAGAATTTTGATGGGATCTTGATGGAGATTGCATTGAATCTATAAATTGCCTTTGGTAGGATTGCCATTTTTACTATGTTGATCCTCCCAATCCAAGAGCAAGGGAGATCCTTCCATTTTCTGGTGTCTTCTTCAATTTCTTTCTTCGATGCCTTAAAGTTCTTGTCAAATAGATCTTTCACTTCCTTGGTTAGAGTTACCCCGAGATATTTTATGCTGTTTGTGGCTATCGTGAAAGGTGATGCATCTCTGATTTTCCTCTCTGCTTCCATATCCTTTGTGTAAAGGAGGGCGACTGATTTTTTGGAGTTGATCTTGTATCCTGCCACATTACTAACGGTGTTTATCAGCTGTCGGAGTTCTTTGGTGGAGTTTTCGGGGTCGCTTATGTACACTATCATATCATCTGCAAATAACGAAAGTTTAACTTCTTCCTTTCCAATTCGAATCCCCTTGATCCCCTTATGTTGTCTTATTGCTATTGCTAGAACTTCAAACACTATATTAAAGAGGTATGGAGAGAGTGGACATCCTTGTCGTGTTCCTGATTTTAGTGGGATGGCTTTGAGTTTTTCTCTGTTTAATTTAATGTTAGCTGTCGGCTTGCTGTAAATAGCTTTTATTATATTTAGTTATGACCCTTGTATCCCTAATCTCTCCAAGACCTTTATCAAAAAGGGGTGTTGAATTTTGTCAAAATCTTTTTCAGCATCTAATGAAATGATCATATGAGTTTTTTCTTTCAGTATTTATATGATGGATTACATTGATAGAATTTCATATGTTGAACCAACCCTGCATCTCTGGGATGAAGCCTACTTGATCATAATGGATAATTTTTCTAATGTGTTCTTGGATTCGGTTTGCCAGTATTTTGTTGAGGATTTTTGCGTCGATGTTCATGAGTGAGATTGGCCTATAATTCTCTTTCTTGGTTGAGTCTTCATGTGGTTTTGGTATCAGAGTAACTGTAGCTTCATAAAAGGAATTTGGCAATGACTCTCTCTTTCTATATTGTGAAATACATTAAGGAGTATAGGTATTAGGTCTCCTTGTAAGTTCTGGTAGAATTCCTCATTGAAACCATCTGGTCCTGGGCTTTTTTTGGTAGGGAGGTTTTTGATAACCACTTCTAATTCTTTGCAACTAACAGGTCTATTTAGATTGTTCACCTGGTCCTGGTTTAACTTTGGTATATGGTATTTATCTAAAAAAGTGTCCATTTCTTTTACATTTTCCAGTTTTGTGGCATACAGCCTTTTGTAGTAAGATCTAATGATTCTCTGATTTCCCTCTGTGTCTGTGGTTATGTCCCCCTTTTCATTTCTGATCTTATTAATTTGCATATTCTCTCTCTGCCATTTGATTAGTTTGGATAGGGGTTTATCAATCTTGTTGATTTTCTCCAGGAACCAGCTTTTTGTTTCATTGATTCTTTGGATTCTTTTCTGTGTTTTGTTGATTTCAGCCCTCAGTTTGATTATTTCCAGTCTTCTACTCCTTCTAGGTGAGTCTGCTTCTTTTTATTCTAGAGCTTTCAGGTGGGCTATTAAGTCTCCAATGTGTGCTTTCTCTGTTTTCTTTAAGGGGGCACTTAGTGCTATGAACTTTCCTCTTAGGACTGCTTTCATAGTGTCCCATAAGTTTGAGTAGGTTGTTTCTTTATTTTCATTGAATTCAAGGAGGACTTTAATTTCTTTCTTTATTTCTTCTTTGATGCAGGTGTGGGTCAATAGTTGACTGTTAAATATCCATGAGTTTGTCGGCTTTCTGGGGGTAGCATTGTTGTTGAATTCTAACTTTAATCCATGATGATCTGATAAGACACATGAGGTTATGAATATTTTTTTGTAACTGTGGAAGTTTGCTTTGTTACCAAGTATGTGGTCAATTTTCGAGAAGGTTCCATGAGCTGCAGAGAAGAAGGTATATTCTTTCCTATTTGGGTGGAATGTTCTATAGATGTCTGTTAAGTCCATTTGATTCATTACCTCCATTTATTCTCTTATTTCTCTGTTAGGTTTCTGTCTGATTGACCTGTCCATTGGTGAAAGAGGAGTGTTGAAATCTCCTACTATCAATGTGTGCGGTTTGATGGGAGCCTTGAGTTTTAGTAATGTTTCTTTTACGTACGTTGGTGCTTTTATATTAGGGGCATAGATATTCAGGATTGAGACTTCATTTTGCTGAATTGTTCCTGTTATGAGTATAAAATGTCCCTCTCCATCTCTTCTGATTGATTTATGTTTGAAGTCAACTTTGTTAGAAATTAGTATGGCCACACCTGCTTGTTTCTTAGGTCCATTTGCTTGATAAACCTTTTCCCATCCCTTTACTCTAAGTAGGTGCCTGTCTTTGTGGTTGAGGTGTGTTTCTTGTAAACAGCAGAATGATGGATCCTATTTGCATATCCAGTCTCTTAGCCTGTGCCTTTTTATAGGTGAGTTGAGTCCATTGACATTAAATGATATTAATGACCAGTGGTTGTTAACTCTGGTCACTTTTTTAGTCGTAGAGTTTGTGTGTTTCCCTTCTTTGAGTAGTGCTGGTGAAGGGTCTCTAGATGTTTGAGTTATTGTGGTCATTGTTGGACTCCTTGGTTTGTGATTTTCCTTCTATTACTTTCTGTAAGACTGGATTTGTGGCTACATATTGTTTAAATTTGTTTTTATCCTGGAAAATATTGTTTTCTCCATTTATAGTGAATGAAAGCTTGGCTGGGTATAGTAGTCTGGGCTTGCATCCATGTTCTCTTAGCTTCTGCAGTACATCTATCCAGGACCTTCTGGCTTTCATGGTTTCCATAGAGTAGTCAGGTGTAAGTCTGATAGGTTTACCTTTATAAGTAACTTGACCTTTTTCCTTTGCAGCTCTTAATATTCTTTCTTTATTCTGTATATTTTGTGTTTTGATTATTATATGTCAAGGAGATGTGTTTTTTTTTTTTTTTTTGGTCCAGTCTATTCAGTGTTCTGTATGCTTCTTGAACCTTCAAAGGAATATCTTTCTTCAGGTTGGGAAAGTTTTCTTCTATAATTTTATTAAATATATTTTCTGGACTGTTGAGCTGTACTTCTTCTCCTTCTTCTATCCCAATTATTCTTAGGTTTGGTCTTTTTATTGTGTCCCATATTTCCTGAATGTTTTGTGATGAGAATTTGTTGGTTTTGCTGTTTTCTTTGATCAGTGTGTTTATTTTCTCTATGGTATCTTCAGTGTCTGAGATTCTTTCTTCTATCTCTTGTAATCTGTTGGTAGTACTTGTCTCTTTAGTTCCTGTTCGTTTACCCAGAATTTCCATCTCCATCCTTCCCTCGGTTTGTGTTTTCTTCATTACTTCCATTTCATTCTTCAAGTCTTGAACCACTTCCCTTACCTGTTTGATTACTTTTTCTTGTTTCTCTTGGTTTTCTTGGGTATCTTTGAGTGATTTATTCATTTCCTCTACCTTTTTGTTTGTAATCTCTAATTGTTTATGGCAGTTTTCACATCCTGTTTAAGGTCTTCTATTATTTTCATATAATTCACTTTTGAGTCGATTTCTTCTAATTCTTCTGGAGTAGGGTGTACAATTCTTATTTCGGAATCCCTGGATTCTGGTGATGTCATGTTGCCTTTCAGGTTGTTGGAGGAATTCTTGCATTGGCGCCTTCCCATCTCTTCCTTCAAATGGAGCCAGGAGAGGCCTGGTGTCTTGGTCCAGTCTTGACGCAGGAACCGACCCGTCCTGATGGAACTCCTCAGCACCACAACATGGACGCCTGGTAGTCCGATGACCCGCGGACAAAAGGGGGAACTTGGGAGGCAGGGCGGGGACGAGTAGAACATAGGAGATCTTGCCCCACAAGCCTAAGGTGCGCATGCTCCCCTTTCGGGGATCCTTGAGGCCTCCTCGGTAGGCAGGCACTCACTGCTCTGGGTGGGTAGCCTTAGTGTAGGAGCAGAAAACCATTCCTGAGCAAAGGACCTTGCAGAAAACGCAGGCTTGGGGCGGGTCTTGTGTAAGAAAGACAGCCCTGCAGAAGGAGCTGGGGGAGGAGTGTTTGTGTTCTCTTCAGGGACAATCTGCCCCTGGATAGCACACACTCACCCATCCAGATGGAACTCCTCAGCACCTAAACAGAGCCGCCTGGTAGCCCAGAGATCCGGGGACAAGAGGAAGAATGTGGGAGGCAGCGTGGGGTCCAGGAGACCACAGGAGACCCTGGAGCACCAGCTGAAGGTGCCAGGGCTCCCTTATAGGGGACCTTGAGACCTGCCCTGTAGGCAGGCACTTACCGCTCTGGGTGGGTAGACTTAGTGTAGGAGCTTAAAACTGGTCTTGAGCACTGGTCCTAGCATACAGCAAGGCAGGGGTGGGGGGGTGGGGTGCTGGGGGGTTGGGTCATGCCTAAGAAAGACAGCCCTGCAGAAGGAGCTCTGGGAGGGGGGTTTGTGCTCTTTTCAGGGAAAATGGACCATGTTTGACCTAGGGGCCTGTGAGAGCCACCCCCCAGATGTTTCCTGTTAGCATTAGGTTCCCTTGTCCGTTTTTAATTGATTTACATTCATTGCCCAATGTTGGCCTTGGCCATATCTTCTACAGAATCTAGAATATTGAGATCTGAGCCCTTCTATTTTTGCCATTGCCAGAGAAGACATTATTTCTAAGATTCCTTCTTTACAATCCCTTCTCAGATGTGTATTCTACCACAATTAAAACATTTGGCATTTTGATGTCTCATCATACCATTGGAAATTGCTTTTCATACCCAACCCTTAGTATTATAGTCAAATGCCTCAACTTTCATTGTATGCATGATCCATTCATTCATTGAACTCAGAGCTTAGCCAAGGCCACAGCTAGAGGCAGTGTGGTGGTGACACAGAATTTAGCATGATGTGATTACATGCCAGAAATGAAAGGCAGATAGGCATAGAGAAAGGAGGCTGCACTTCTGACTAAAAATCACTGGCAGAATAAGCAGCTATGTAGTTTGATATCAGAGGGGAGGAGCTACAGTCTCCATGAGTGAGGAAAGAAGAAGGTCCAGAGACAGAAATCCAGTGTCCCAGAAGTATAGCATGCACGGCAGCAAAAGCTGTCTTTGTGTTATCACACACAAAGTACAGCGGACATGCGAACAGGTGGGCACAAACCGAATGCCTACATCATCATGTGGAGTTGGGAGACTGAGTTAGGGGCTTTAAGCCTGATAGGCAAACAATTGACCAATAGTGGATCTTTTTATGTGGGGGAACCACCACTGTGTGATTGTACACTCATGGATACATGGCCAGATGTATGGGAAGAAGCTACCATTTGATTTTGGGTGTAGAATTCTAGTGATTTTAAGTTGGAAAATTGACCTTTTAGAATGGTTAGAAGTTACAAAATCCCTATCAGTCCTAGCTGCAAGGGATACCCTGCTGAGCTGACAGCACCAATGGAAGATGTACAGCAGTATGACCATGGCAGGTCTCTTGGTGGGAGGAAGACTGGGGAGGGTGGGAGACAGACAGATACACTATGAGGAGAGATTATGGGTATAGAGTATATTTAGTGGGTAAGGAGAGTATGGAGTGAAGTAAAGAGAAAAATAAATGAAAATGAAAGAGAGAGAGAGAGAGAGAAAGAGAGAGAGAGAGAGAGAGAGAGAGAGAGAGAGAGAGAGAGAGAGGAGAGCAGGTGAGGGGGAGGGAGAAGCAGTGGTTTCCTCTTCAATAGAGGGACACAGAAAGAAAGTAGAAGAGAAAGGAGAGAACTTGGCAGGAGATCAGCTTGCCCTGGCTAGAAGGTGGGGGGGATTAGGGATGGGTGAAGTTTATCTATTAAAGGAACAAGGTATCCAGGTGACAGGGAAGGTCAGCAGAATAACAAAACTCTATCATAAAGCTATCCAGTACATGTTTTCATTATCTGTGGAACCATTGTTTTATTGTAATGCTCTAGCGCAATGTTTAATTGCCTTATGAATAGCAGGGGAAACATTCTTCAGAGAATTGAATCCCAGGGTCATAGTCGAGATAAGTCAGACATCTGAGCTTAGAAACATACTAGCTGAACAGGCAAGGGAACCAGATAAGCTAACTGAAGACATTCAAACTCCTTCCTCTCCTTCAAACCCACTTTCCTAGTCTCATCCCTATCTATGCAGCAGATAATGTGCTTCAGTTTTCCTTTTCTGTGTGCTGACATCTGTAGGTCCTATCGACCTTACCCTCCTAAACTCCCTCTCTCCATTTGTTGCTTCATATGAGCCTACAACTAGGAAGCACCCCCCAAAAAGCCACAGTTCACTTCGGTTAAGAAAGTGGGAAGGCTGTAAATATTCTGTTTACTTTGTTACTTAGATCTAACTCTCAGGTCCCATATGCCCAGCTATAGCAGAACTTCTGGGCTTATCTCTTTTCACTGCCCCTCCCCCATTCAAAGAAGGTGAAATAAGCAGACCATGTTTTGCTCTGTTCTTCTTTCTCCTGTGAATGCCTTTATACCCTAGTCTATCTCTATTTCTAAGTGTAAGCTCCTAATATACAGAAATACATTTTACCTATAATCCCTAGTGACTACAGCTATCAGCTTCAATGAAAATTTCCCAACAGGCAACATACAGGCATCATACGTTAAAAAAATCCATAAAGAAAATAAAAACCAGGGGAAGAAACACCCACCAAACATAGTCAAACCCATAAATCGGCATCTATATCTCCTGTCATCCTAATCACATATTCTTTGATTCCAGCATAAAAACACAATCAATAACACTCAGAGGAATATGACTCCATAAGAGTCCAGCTATCCTCCAAAACAGGAGGGTCTGAATATTCCAATATACTTCAAGCACAAGACAAAGACTGGAAAACCATCCATATAAAGATAGAGGTCCTTAAATAGGAAACTAACATATCCCTTAAAGAAATCCAGTAAAATGCAAAGAGATAGTAGAAAGGAAATGTAGAAAACTGTTAAAGACCTGAAAGGGGAAATAGGATCAATAGAGAAGCCCCAAATTGAGGATATACTAGAAATGAAAAATTTAGGAATTCAGATAAGTACAGAGTCAAGCTTCACAATCAGAACACAAGAGATCGAAGAATCTCAAGTGTTGAAGACACAAAAGAAGAAATGGATATTTTAGTTAAAGAAAATATTAAACCTCAAAGTTTCCTGAAAAAAAAATCCAGAAAATCAGACTCTATGAAAAGATAAAACCCATGGATAATAGGGATAAAGGAAGGATAAGAATTCCAGCTCAAAGGCTGAGAAATTATTTTTAACAAAATTCCTGAAGAAAATGTCCATAACTTAAAGGAGAAGACAATAAAGGAACAAGAAGCATACAAAACACCAAATATTTTGGGCCAGAAAAAAAATTATCCTTGACACTAATAATAATAAAGAACAAAAAATGAATATTAAAAGATGCAAAGAAATACACCGAGTAACATAAGAAGGCAGACATAGTCGAATGATATGTGACTTCAAGGGAGAATCTAAAAGTCAGAAGGGCCTGAACAGATGTGCTTAACACTCTAAGAGACCAGATGCCAGTCCAGACAACTATACATACATAGAAAAACTTTCAATTGCCTAAGCCTAACTGCTAACCCTAAACCCTAACACCCCTAACCCTAACTCCTAACCCTAACTGACTGTTGAGAAGTCTGGCTATAACTGAAGGTGTAGAGGCAAGGTATGCTGATACCTAGGGCTTTGAAAAAAGGTACCCTGACTGTTAGGAGTCAGGCCTTACCTACAGCTGTGAAGGGAAAGTGTACTAGATACCTACAGATATGAGGAGAAAAGTTATCCTTGTGGAGGTCCAAAACTGTGAGTCTATTTCCACTTTCTGAATGTCAGAGTTTGAAGTTGCTCAAAGTTGTTAACAGGTGTGGTTACACACCCTGACCTAAGGTGTGGTTGTTTTGTGTTTTGGAATTTAAGAGGGCCCATACAGGTAAAATCTATTCCCCCTTGAGGAAAGTGAGAGAATTCAAACATACTTCTCCTTTTGAATTAAGAGTTTGACCTAGGGAATGACTGCATTTAGGATACTTAGTCTAGGGTAGACTCACTGCCTGAATAACAGAATGTTTTTCTCAATAATTACGGACTTGATGGCTCAAAGTATTCAAGCAAGTAACTGATTTAGTTTTCCTATGCATCTCATTAAAGCAAACTTGTGTCTTCTTCCCCTTTTTGTATCGGGGTATAAAAGTATATGAAAAATTAAATGCAGGCAGACTAACATTATTCACTGGAACTCCCTCCCGTTGCTATCCTATGCTTCTGCTTTATTATTTTCACTTGTGTCTTCATTCTCTTTACTTATTTTTCTATTCCCCCTGTCCCTACCCTGGTAAGTGGTGTACTTGTCAAAGATGGTCCCTGATACATACTGACTATTGTAAAGTCCAGCTATACACAAGGCTGTGGTCCAGTGGTAGAGGTTCTTCCTGCAGGAAGTACCAATACTACTCCTCTCCAAGAAAGCCATCACAGATTGGCCCTGTTCCATTCTGCTAAGAGAGCTTCAAAGCAGAGATGTCCATTGCGGTTCTGCTCCACTTCCCTAAGGGAGTTTCCTAGCAGAGGTTTCCAATGCTTCTTTATTCCACCATACTAGGGAGATCCTAATAGAAAGGTCAATTTCTGTCCTTCAGCCCAAATGTTACTTCTCTGCTTCACTGAAGTTAATGGGAAACTGTTGCTGAAATGTGGCAGTCTCTAGTGAAGAGTTGCTAATTCTGCCCTGCTCCTTTAAGAGAGTTTGCCAGCAGAGGTCATCAAAGCTTCTCTGTTCCATTCCACTACAAAGTTTCTTATCACTCCACTTCACCCAAAACTCATTCAAGAAATTTATTTGGAAGGGAAGAATCCAGGAGAGGGGCTGTCTCTGCTAGGACAGAAATGGGAAGATGCCAACTGAACAGGTAAAGAACTTATATAGGACTTCTTAGGGGCAGAGTTTTCCCAGGGAGAAGATTCTCAGGGTGGGGATTGGTTAGATGTTAATCTCTGATCTTGAACAATGCAGAGATTGCCTGAATTGCATGCTCAGGGGTTGGTAGATCTCAAGTTTAGGGATTAGCTGGTTTTGTGTTCAGTTGTTCAAGGATAGAGTGTGTAACTTTGGCTCTTGTTTCAGAGTCAAAGTGTGTTCTTTCACTAGGCCCTTATAACCTTTTGAGTCTGGTTTCAGGCTCATGTGTTTCTTTCATTGGCTCTGGATTCAGGAACAAAGTGTGTTTCTTTATCTTGGTTTTAGAGTCAGGATATATTTCTTTGGCTTCAGTTTCAGAGTCAAAATTATGTACTTCACAGGATGTGTTTCTTTGGCTGGCACATTTACCCTATACAAAGGGCTTCATAAATTCACAAATTCATTTTTACCATGAGTTTGTAAGTATAAACCATAAAAAAGGACATAATACTTGAAAAGATTGTTAATGCTACCAACTTGATTTCTACAGAAAAATAGTCTTGTGCTATAGGCAGAGGATTCTTGTTCATTCCTGGCTGCCCAGACCTGAAATAATCACATATAAACTATATTAATTAAAACACTGCTTGGCCTATTAGCTCAGATTTTTTTTTTTAGTTTTTTTGAGACAGAGTTTCTCTGTGGCTTTGGAGCCTGTCCTGGAATTAGTTCTTTAGACCAGGCTGGTCTCGAACTCACAGATATCCTCCTGCCTCTGGATCCCAAGTGTAGGGCTTGAAGGCATATGCCACCACTGCCCAGCTAGCCCAGGATTCTTGTTAACTAACTCTGACAACTTAAATTAACCCATTCCTACTATTTTGTATTTTACCACAACACTTGTGATTTTCCAGTAAGGTTCCAGGGCATCTGTCTCCTTCAGCAGATACATGGAGTCTGACTCCACTTTCTTTTCTCCTCTGTCTCTGCTTGGAATTCCTGCCTTGCTCTATTCTGCCCTGCCATAGAAACAAAGCAGCTTCTTTATTAAACAATGGTAATAAAATACATTCACAGTATACAGAGGGGAAACCCAAATCACTGTGTAGCTGATTATAAGTGTTTTGGCTAAAGATCTTACCAAATACTTTATAATAAGAAGTCCTCAGTATCTTTTTTATTATTTTCTCAGTATCTTTTTAAGATAGTCAATGTTTATTGTAATATACAAAGATTTTAACAGATTGCTGCATACAAAAAGTTTTACTCCTATATAAAGTACAAAATTTTATCACACTGAATACATTAGGGTTTCTCTGCAGTATGATTTTTCTCATAATTTAGATTATTCATACATGCAAATGCTTTATCACACTAACTACATTCATAGAGTTTTTCTCCAGTGTGTGATCATTCATGCATTTGAAGAGTACTGTGAAGTGAAAAGGCTTTACTACACTCATTATATTAATAAGTTTTCTCTCCATGTTGGCTTCTTTTATGTCTTTGGAGACTACTGTGACAAGCAAAGGCTTTACCACACTGATTACATTCATAGGGTTTCTCTCTAGTCTGGCTTCTTTCATGTATTTGTAGATTACTGTGTTGTGCAAAGGCTTTACCACAGTGATTACATTCATAGGGTTTCTCTCCAGTATGGCTTCTTTTATGTCTTTGTAGATGACCGTGTTGTGCAAAGGCTCTACCACACTGATTACATTCATATGGCTTCTCTCCAGTATGGCTTCTTTCATGTCTCTTTAGATTACTGTGTCGTGCAAAGGTTTTACCACAGTGATTACATTCATAGGGTTTCTCTCCATCATGGATTCTTTTATGTCTTTGGAGACTACCTTGAGAAGCAAAGGCTTTACCACAATGATTACATTCATAGGGCTTCTCTCCAGTATGGCTTCTTTCATGAATTTTCAGATGACTGTGATGTCCAAAGGCCTTACCACAGTGATTACATTCATAGGGTTTTTCTCCAGTATGTGTTCTTTTATGCTTATGACAATAACTGTGACATGTAAAGACTTTGCCACAATGATTACATTCATAGGGCTTCTCTCCAGTATGGATTGTTTTATGACTTTGTAGATTACTGGGATGTGCAAAGGCTTTTCCACACTGATTACATTCATAGGGTTTCTTTCCAGTATGGCATCTTTTATGTCTTTGTAGATGACTGTGTTGTGCAAAGGCTCTACCACATTGATTACATCCATAGGGTTTCTCTCCAATATGGGTTCTTTCATGTATTTGTAGATTACTGTGTTGTGCAAACGTTTTACCATACTGGTTACATTTATAGGGTTTCTCTCCAGTATGGCTTCTTTTATGTCTTTGTAAATTCTATGACATGCAAAGGCTTTACCACACTGATTACATTCATAAGGCTTCTGTCCTGTATGGCTTCTTTCATGAATTTTTAGATGACTGTGATGTGTAAAGGCTTTACCACACTGATTACATCCATAGGGTTTCTCTCCAGCATGGCTTCTTTTATGTCTTTGGAGAGTACTATGAAATACAAAGGCTTTACCACAGTGATTACATTCATAGGGCTTCTCTCCAGTATGTGTTCTTTTATTCCTTTGATGATGACTGTGACGTGAAAAGGTTTTACCACATTGATTACATTCATAGGATTTCTCTCCAGTGTATGCTCTTTTATGCATTTGAAGATGACTGTGATGTGAAAAGGCTTTACCACACTTATTTTCTTCATAGGGTTTCAATCTCGTATGTGCTTTTTCATGCCTGTGAAGATGACTGTCACATGCGAAGACTTTAACACATTGAGTATATGCAGAAGTTTTCTCTCTAGTTTGGCTTCTTTCATGCCTACAATGATAATGGTACATATGAAAGCATGACTATATTTAATACTTTGTTGATTTTTTATCTGTATAAATTAATTTTACAATTTAGTCCTATTTTAAAGAAGAATTATATGTTAAGGTTTTATCAGCATGTTTACAATCTTGTTTTTTCCCATCATTATGTTTGCTTTTCATGTTTAAAGATAACTGATAACAGCCTTTATTACATAGTTCATATTTACAGAATCTTTTTTTCTGTAAAGAATTATCTTGTATTTGAAGAGAACTGAAAAAACTCAGAACTTTCCCACTCTTCTTGCATTCATAAAGTTTCCTATATTGTGAGTGATACTATATTTGCTAAGTGAACTAGGACAAATAGAAGTATTTACACAGTCCTAGTACTCATGGAACTTTTCTGAAATGTGAGCTTATTGATATGTTAACAATGAGAATAGAAAACCAGTTACTTATATATTTGTACATCAAATTCAACAAGTATTCTCAGCATGGGGACTGCTACATTTCTTCTATCTGTTCTCAGAGAGAAAGAGAGATATGTTATATCTTTTCACTACCCTATGCTCATGTGGCTTTTTTCCATAGTAACATATGATATACCAGTAAAGGAAGAATAAGAAATATAAGGTTTTCACATTGAGTTCACAGTTTGACTTTCTGTACTGATAGACTTGTGGTATCTGGATTAAGGCCTCTCCACAACAGCTGCCCCTTGATTCGTGATTCTAACTGCCCCCTCATTAAACTTAACAAGTATATGAATTAAACTACTCTCTGTGTGGACTATTAGTGTAACAGAGAGTTTTACAGATATACTTACCACTTTTTCAACATGTATACCTTTTATAATATAAATATTATGAAATAAATGGATTGGCAATTTTACAATATAGCTCTCATTGTATTATGATTAAATGGTAATATAGGTTAAGACATTGTTTCCTTGACTTCTTTTTTAAAAGAATGACCTGTAAGTGCAGTTCACCTATCTGAAATTAAGGTATATGATTTTGTGAGAATTTAATAAACATCAATGCATTTTATTATTTACACTGTTGCTTTTCTTAAAACATATAGGATACATTACAAATTCTTCAAAGATAGACTTGTATCAGGTTATACATGAAAATTACCTTTCATGTCTTCTAGAACTTTGACAATCTTCTTCAATATTATGATCTTCCCAACTGTATCATAAAAATATAGTGCCAGAAAAAATGTATGTTATATACTAAAAATTGTAAAAAATTTAGTTACCATTTGAAGCAAACCTTACTACTATGCCTGATTTATTTACCCCATTTTTCTTTCTCAATCATATTACAAAAGAGCATCATTAACCAATAAATAGTTGTCTCCTTGTTTGATACATGAAATATAATTCAGTCTTACCTATACTAGTGAGGTTCCTATAGGTCTCGCCCATCACATCTTTGTAGAGTTTCTTCTGGGAAGGATTCAGCAAAGCCCATTCTTCCAAAGTGAAGTTGACATGCACGTCATCATAGGTCACTGCATTCTAATATATCCCATGCATGTATACAACAGAAAGCATGAGTTTGACAACACTTTAAATATATACTTCGTTGACAGTATAGTCATATAATTCTGGTGCTTTCCATACTTATTCCACAACATAGACATCATAATATAATCACCAAGTCACTTTAGAAGCAAACTGAATACGATGTTCATCTCTGTGACATCTGAACCCTTTGAATGGGATATCACCTTGCAAGAGAAATGCTTACTAACCAACAATAAAAGATATGTAAACAGATCAACAATACAGAGTACAGATAATAGAAATTGTATGAATGACTAATTCAAAGCTACAAAAATGAAAAATAAAATGAAAAAGCTGGATGCATTGAACCACACTTCTAATCCTTGCACTCAGAAGGCAGAGGCATGTATATCTCTATTTGCCTCTGAGTTGAATACAAGCTTAGTCCATGCAATCATTCTAGGAAAGCCAGGAATACATATTAAATACCTGTTTCACATGAAAAAAAATTAATCATACAAACATAAAAGATAGAAATAACTCATAGATTTTTGCTGAAGTTTCAACAAAGAGTTAAAGCATTTACTTCAACTCTTTATTCATCTACCAGAAACATGAAGTGCCCCAATGTAAACTGAAACATAAATAAGATTTTACTAAAATGCACTGTATGTTTAGAAAAGTTACAAATGAACAAATGAAAACAATAGCAGTTAATACTCTGATTACAAATAATCAAGACAGAGCAGAAAAGATGGTTCAACAATATTTCAATGATGCAAATATGTGATGCATTCCTTTATATTGCATTTGTTTAATTCTGTAAAGAAATGATACTGGGATTTAAAATACCTGTTTGGCCAAATGAATAGTCAATAGCTTCGTAGGAAAGAATAAGAAGGGCTGGAAGGCAGAGAGAATAAATGGGAGTGTTATTTTTCTCCACAAAACTGACATTTCATTTCTTTCTACACCACTCATTTTTTTTTCCGCTGTAGACCTAAATAGATCATCAGTAGTAAACACCCAACAGAATCAATACTTTGTCTAAATTACCCAATTACTTTTTAATTTGTGCTTACTCAATTTCTCAGGGAATGGAGAAAATTGGAATGATTTGGGAACAAAATATTATACAAATGGCCCATAGATAAGTTTTTCATGAAGTCTATTTCCCACTGAAATCCTGTGAACTCAAGCTCCCATTGTGTGCATTACTTTCAACACCCCCATATCCCTAGTCCTACAAGAATAGCTAATTCAGCTCTGTGTACAGTTTTCTGTGGCTTTTGCAATCTAAAGTCCTAATATTTTCAATGTTCCTCCAAAAGACAACCTTCCCACATTCTACCCAGCAACAAAATCACTTTGGTGCACCACATTTTGACCTAATTATGTTTGTTTCTTTCTGTGATTAAATTCTCTAAATAAAAGCATGTGAGGTAACAAACAGGCTTGTTTGACTGATATTTCCAGATCACAACCCACAACTGTGGAAGGTTAGGATAGAAATTCAGGTTAGGAACTGAAGTCAAGAGACACAAGGAAAAAATGTTTACTGGCTTTCTCTCTTGCTTAGTCACTCTCTCAGATTCAGCAAGCTTTCTTAACATTCTCAGTCACACTTGCTTAGTGTGTGATGACCTCCACCATCAGGGAAAGGAAAGAGCTTCCCACATTAATCATCAATCAACACAATTTTCCCCAAACATAGTAAGTAGCAGTTTTGATCTAGGCAAAGCCTTAATTGATGTTCTCTCAGATGACTCTAATCTACATCATGTTGACAGCTGAAGCTAATTAAGGTAGATATGATAATATATGAGAAGATTCTTTTAAACACAAAATCAATATATTAACCATAAAAAACATGAAGAACTGGAAAACACAGATAGGTCAAGAAATGGGAATAGCAAGCCTCTAAGATCAAGAAAACTAAAACTGTCTCTGCAAAGAAACTTCCTAAACCAAGAAATGCTCAGGGACCTCATCATATAGTATATTTTCTGAAAAAGAATGATGAAGATTTATCATTTTCTAGAGAAAAAAACAATAAATTTAGATCATAATTAATAAAATCAAAAATATATATGGTATCATCGTCAAAACAAGACACAAAGACAGGCCCAGAAATACATATTATGGTTCCTTAAACAAGAATGGCAAGACACTAACAAAAATTAAATCACAAGAAATCACTGGCCAGTAGTCATCCTATGCACTCTAGTTCTCTCCTTTGCTCTAATAGAAAATGGATTGGGTGAGGAGAGCTGTTCCACCAAAATTGGAAAATTTGAATAAAATTTTGTAATGTTTTAATTTTATAAAAAACAGCTTTGATTACTAAAAGGATCTCATTCCCTTATAAAAAGAAAATTATATTGATTAACATCACTTAGGAACCATTTTGTTTCCTATGACTGAAGATTGCCTGTAAGTCTGCATCAGAGTGAGGAAATAAAAACTTTCACAAACCAAATGCAAGATAAGAAATTAAAAAAAAACACTGTATAATTTGTATTATATACCTAAAGCAAATTGTTTTGCTCTAATTGTTTTATGAGGCAGAGTACTTTTGAAAAGAAGTCTATTACCACATTTTGTGTATGTTTATGTGTGAGAAAGAATGTCTTCCATGTGTATAAGAACAGAGGGTCTCATGTCAGATCCCCTGAATATGGAGTAGCAGGTGGTTCTGAGCCTCTTAACTTGTATATTGGGATATGAAGAGGCCTAATAATTTCAAGTCAATGAAAAATTCTTAAAATATAGACTGGCATGAGCTGAGCAACACTTTAGCTATATCACTCTGGTTTTCTATCAGGAAAAAACTTTTACAAACTTATAGAGCTACAATGAAAATCAAAATGACAGTTCCCCAGAAAATTGGGAATAGATCTACCCCAGGATGCTGTTGTACCAGTCTTGGGCATATACCCACAGATGATCCATCCTGTAGTTACTCTTTTTATATTCTTTGGCTATTTTGGGAGCGCACCATCCAGCTCCCAAATAAATCAGATGGAGAATTATTTTTACCTATGAATGCCCAGTCTTAGCTTGGTTCTAGTCTGCTTTTCTTAAGGTAAATTATTGTATCTACCTTTTGCCTTTGGGCTTTTATCATTATTCTACATACCTTTCTTTACTTCTTACAACTGTGAGGTTGGGTGGTTGCTCCCTGACATTCTTCTCTTTCTTTTCTTGGTCCTCAATCCTTCTCTCTTTCTCCTTTTATTTATTCTCTCAGTCTGGCATCCCAACCTACCCCTCTCCTGCCTAGATACTGGACATTCAGTTCTTTATTGGAACAATCAGGTGTTTTAGGCAGGCAAAGTAACACAGCTTCACAGAGTTAAAAAATGCAACATAAAAAAATGCAGCACACTCTTGCATCATTAAATAAATATTCCACAGCAGAAATAGATGTAACACATCTTCAATATATGTTCCACAACATTTCCCCTTTGGTCTAAACAAAAAATGAAAGGTTATGTCTTTTAACTTTCTCCACAGCTGCCATTTCCTTTTCATTAGCATTAAAAAATTAAAGTTAATAAACTACTATGCAATCTATATCTAGGGGTATTAATTACCCCTTTCTGTTTATAGAGCATATCTCTTAGGGGGCCAGATGAAACATTAACTAGTTAATCTTTATCAATAAAAATTGAGTGTCAGATATTAGGGGTAAACACCTGAAAGATCAGAGAAACAGTGAAGAAGCCACCAGTGACTCTTCCTCTTCCATTCCACTATCCAAAAAAGGCCAAGATCCTCTTCCAACCTAACCTTACCACTTGTCTCCTATCTATTCACAGTCCTCCAAACCTCTATGGTATCTTTTGTCAGTAAATAGCTAGCTCTATTCTCTGACTCCAAACATGCTTTTTTTTTAATCAAAATATGATCAAAATATCACACAATACCCTGCAAACTCTCATATATCTCACTATTGCTACTTCTATACTCCCATGCAGCTCTTCGTGGCAGATGTCCCATAGCTTGGGTATTTCAACATCCTGTGTTCTGAAATGTGACCCAACTTCATATCTACCACTTTATGTAGTGAAGCTGTTTTAGACTATGACAGGGCTTAATATAACTAGCTGGGAAATTCAAACAGATACAGAGAGAAAGAAGGAGAATTCAAGGAGACTCCAAGAGCCACAGGAGGATAAATATGTGAAGTAAAAAGTCATGAATCATGTAGTGAAGCAGATATATACAAACTATGGGTTATGGGTTATCTAAATGTAAGAGCTAGCCAGTAATAGTCTGAGTCATTGGCCAAATTTTTATAATTAATATAAGCCTCTGAATGGTGATTTGGGACCTGGCAGATGGGAGAAAAACTTGAAGCTATACCTGTTGTCTCTTTCTTCTTCATTTTTTTCACTGTAGACCTGAATGAGTCATCAGTAATCACCATCCAATAGAAGCAATATTTTGTACAGAAAATCAGTTTATTCCTTTGTAATTCTACATACATACTTTCTGAAAACATGGAGAGAATAAGAAATATCAGGACAAAAATATCACACAAATGATCTCTAGATAAATTTTTCATGAAGACTTCTAAGCACCTCTGCTTATGTATCAAGCTAAGATCACAGGATGGGGCCACAAGGAATAAAGCCAGACTTGGGTTGGAAAGGCTACAGCAAGACAAGGCTGTGACTGTTTTATTGAGGACTATCAGACTTTTCATTTATCAAAAACAGAAGATAATGGAAATTTCTAGGATCACTACATCTATAGCTTTTAGGAAGATATGGGATTCTCATCTGTAAGCTCGACTATGTTTTATTCCCATTGGTTAATACAAAAATCTACTTTGGACATATGGTAGCACATAATAGAACAAGGTGGGAATTCTGAGCAAAGATAGAGGTGAAAAGAAAGGAGAGTCAGGGAGACAACATGTAGCTGCCAAAGGAGACAGATGCCAGATGGAACCTCACCAGTAGGCCACAGCTATATGGCAAGACCAGATTTATATAAATGAATTAATTTAAGATATGTTACTTAATAAGAAGTCAAAGCTATTTGCCAAGCTGTGTTGTAATCAATAGTCTCTGTGTAATTATTTCTGGGCATCGAACAAACAAACAAACAGCTTCTATCAATGAAATGGTGCCAAAATGAGGCAACTCCATCAACATAAAACCTGAGAGAGTTAAAAAATTAGACACAAAAGAACGGAGTTAAGCAAGACTTCTTAGTAGCCACATGTTTTTCCAGATGGGCTTTGTTAGCTGGCAGCAGGCAAGGGTGCCACAGCTCCTATAAGAGAGGTCCTCCTGACTAAGCATTGGCAACAAAGGTTGCACAGCTTCTTTAGGGAAGAACTTCCTGGTTTGTGCTGGCAAAAATAGCTCTGACTTTTTGGGAGGTACTGCACTTAAAGGGGTATGTGTGCATAATGTTACAAATTCCTTAATGCAGACATAGATGTGCTATGTCTCTGGAGCTGGGGCAGAGAGAATGGCTTGCAGAGCCAGCAGTAAACATACTTCTGCCATGTTGGACTAAGTAGAGAAAGCAGGCAGGGCTGAGGAGTTGGTCCTAGTCATGCCTGTTCAGCATTTTTTTTAAAAAAGTACTTCGGGTCAGAAAATAATTACAAATATGCAAAAAGCCAGATTCAGATAAAATGACCTGTAAATGGGTCACAGTGTATAAATGTACGTAAGCTTGGGAGAGAGAAGCCAGTCATAGATTAAAGGAGTAAAGAAAAATAAGCCATGTAAAGATGGAAAATGCACAAAGAGTCTAGATTAAGTGCATTATTATGTGTTCTTAGAGTTCTTTGACTGTGAATGAGCACAGAGAGAAATTTCATTGTATGGGGTGCTAAGGCAAACCAACACATGTACTTTAAAAGTATCTTGACTTCAAAATTTGGGTCTAAGGATATGTTACTTTGGAAAAGAGGTTCTGCTTGTGTTTCTGTAGAGGATGAGTTCCTGTGCATTTTTTCCAGAATAAGGTGGTTTGATGGACCAAGATCCCCTGAACCTCAAAAAGAATTTGTCGAACAAAAAGCAGAAAGCACTTTGTCGAGAAGTACTCCAAAATTCCCAAATATTGTGTATAAATCTTTGTTTACATTTAAAGGGGATATGATATAGAGATAATACTTTGTATTTGTATAGAACTTGGGCTACTGATACAAATTTAAGGTCAATTTTGTTAAATGAAACTCTGCTCTTGTTTAAGGTATCATATTTGTTCAGTTCATTTAAAGATGCAATGTATAGTTAAGAAATACAGTTTAATAGATAGTCATTTATAATAGTTAAACTTGTAGTAATGTTAGTTAGGTTTTCTAGATGTACAGAGATATATTTCATATGGATAGGTATTCTTCAAATCTTTCAAAGACATATATAATATGGCATTTTAATTGTTTTAAAAACTTAGTCCTTTTCATGACAGTAAGATGTGTCTCCTGGTAGCACCAATTATTTCAGAAAGGTTGATGAGCATTGAAGAATCTCATTATGGAATTTGCCTTCAATGTCACAAGACTAGCCAATTGAGCAAGAATCTGCTCTTGCCTGGATTACTTGATGGTCTGTTGTATAAACTGGACATACAGGACCTAAAAACATGACTGCTAAAGTTGCCTAAAGAAGGTGCGACATTTTCTGCTTCATGAAAGAGTCTACTAGACATTCTGCAGGACACAGAAAAAAAAGTGACTGAGAAACGGGCAATATAGGTGGAACTGTCTTTGAAATTATCTGCTTCATGGAAAGGTCTGCCATACACTATGGGCCTATAGACTGAATATGGATGCCCCATTGTTACAGAAGAACTTTGGGTGACTGTCCAGGCAGCAAGATGTCTTTGTCAATTCTAGAGTTTTGGAATTGCTTATAATTACTTAGGTAATAAATGTCCTTCTGGAGTCTTTGATGGAGTTGAAGAAAGTTTTATAATTTTAAAAGATAGATTAGATATAAAACTTTAGACTCACAAAGATAGACTAGATAACAGAGTATTTTCCTCAATTTGCTAAATGTAAATGGAATAAATACTGTAACTCTAATTCTTACTTGATAATTGTTTTCATGTATGTAATCTTGCTGTATCAAACCTGTTTATTTAGACAGAAAAGGGGAGGTGATGTGCGATTCCCCTCTGTATGTTGTGAATATGTTTTATTCCCATTGGTTAATAAAGACACTGCTTGGGCCTATGGCAGCACAGAATAGAACAAGGTGGGAATTCCAAGCAGAGATAGAAGAGAAAAGGAGGCAGAGTCAGGGAGATGCCATGTAGCCACTGAAGGAAACAAATGCTGGATGGAACCTTACTGGAGGCCACAGCCATGTGGCAATATACAGTTTAATAAAAATGGGATAGTTTAAGATGCAAAAGTTACTTAATAAGAAGCCCAATCTATTGTATATGAAGTCTTATAATTAATACAATTTCTGTATAATTATTACAGGTCTTGGCAGTGGGAAAATGGCCAAGCCATCTCTGTTTATACCAGGATATACTGAAGTTTGCAAGCTATACAATATACACAAGATTAATGTCTAAGTTCAATTGTCCTGTTAAGCATTCATGATTCCTTTACTAAGGGATCATACAAACAAGCACAAATCAGCCTGAATGCTTCACTGATTGAGGAAATGTAAAATCTGTCAGGAACTGGTATATATATATATATTGACCTAGAAACCATGGACTTTAACCTGAAAAACCTATGACATAGGTCTCTCAAGGCAGTTAGGTTGGTCCAACTCAATGGTTCTCTGAATAGCCTACTGCCCACTAAAATCCTATAACCTTTACCTCCACTGTCTGCCATTACTCTCAACATTCCCATCTTCTAGGTTTTACAAGAACAGCTGATTAATCTCTTTGTCCAGTTTTCTGATATCTTCAGCATTCTTATAAGAGTCAACATTCTCAGGCCCATTGCAGCAAAAAAATCCCCTTTGAGTCCCATTTTGTTCCATCTTTCTTCTCTGTTGCTGTTATTAAATTATGCAATCAAAAGCAACTCAGATAATAAACATATTTATTTGGTTGTTAACCCTATTTCACAATTCCTCCTTATGAGAGCTTAGGATAGATCTCAAGCTAATAACTAAAGGCAAAACATGTGGAACCATTTTTTTCTGCCTTTCTCTCTTGGTTTGTCACTGTCTTGTGCTCTAGAGCTGCCCTCCTATCTATCCCAGGGCTGCTTGCTCAGAGAGAGATATCACCAACTCAGTGGACGAGCCTTCCTATATCAATCAAAATCAACACAATCTCTCTCAGATACCTTATTCAGATATTCTGATCTAGGCATACTCTCAATTGTTATTTTCTCAGATCACTCTAAGCTATGTTATGTTGACAGCTGAGGCTAATTAGAAGAAAGAGAATATAATATACAAAAAGGTTTTAAAGATCCAAAGGCAGCGTACTAATCATATCAATCAGTTCAGTAGCCAAAACACAAACATGAAGATAGATATGGCAGGAAATGGAAAGAGGCAAACATCTAAGATAAAGAAAAGAAAACTCAAACTGTCTCTCCACAGAAATATCCCAAACCAACAAAAAACTCAGGGAGCTCAAAACATGAGAAATCTGAATACAAAAATGGTGAGACCCTTTTTTTCCAGAAAATAAACAATATACTTAGATAACACTGAGTAAAATTAACAACATAGATGGGTAGCACTGACAAACACACAAAGACATATTATGCTCCTTTAAATAAAAACTAAAAGATTGTAACCTAAATCAAACTCTTAAGAAATCACTGACCAGCACTCATCTACACTTCAGTTCTTTATCCTTTACCAATAACAGAAAATGGCTTGAATGAGGAGGGCTGTTTCACCAAAATTGAAAAGATTCACTTAAAACCCTCCAATATCTTAACTTTGTAGAAAATAGTTTTGACTACTAAAAAAAAAAAATCTCCTGATCTTATAGTAAAGAAAAGGATGTCTATTAGGATCAATTAGACACCATTTTGCTCCTCCTGATTGATGACTGCCAGTAAGTTTGCAATCAGAGTGAGGGAATGAAAACCTTTTAAAACAAAATACAAGATAAAAGATTTTGAAAGAATCAGTGGACACCTAAAGCAACTTGTTTTACTCTAATTGCTTTATAAATCACACTTTTTTTTTTTTTGGTTTTTCGAGACAGGGTTTCTCTGTAGCTTTGGTGCCTGTCCCGGAACTAGCTCTTGTAGACCAGGCTGGCCACAAACTCCACGAGATCCGCCTGCCTCTGCCTCCCAAGTCCTTGGATTAAAGGCGTGCGCCACCACCGCCCGTCCACAAGCACTTTTGAAAACAAGTTTATTGCTATTTTTTGCATATGTTTGTGCATGAGGTGAGAATGTCCTCCATATGTATACAAGGAACACAAAAAAGAGGGGTTCAGATGCCCTGGATCTGAAATGGTAGAGTTTTGAGCCTTTGTAGTAATAGGGAGCAGCGGGGCTGCTGTGTCCCTGGCACCTGTCCGCCCACATGGCTAGCTTAATACCTGAAATAATTACATGGAAACTGTATTCTTTTAAACACTGCCTGGCCCATTATTGGCTAGCTCTTCTCGGCTAACTCTCGCACCTGGACTAGCCCATTTCATATAAGGTGTGTAGCACCCTAAGGTGTGCTTACTGGGGAGATTCTAGCCTGCGTCTGTCCGGCGTAAGAAAATCATGGCTACCCCTGACTCAGCTTCCTTCTCCCAGTATCCTGTTCTGTTTACTCCATCCACCTAAGAGTGGGCCTAGGCAGTTTCTTTATTGATAAGAAATCACTCCCACATCAAGCCTTGCAACTTGAGTGTAGGTATCTGAATTCAGGTCACCTTCAAAATGAGTATGTGCAGAGCTACCTGCCAACATTCATAAAACCATTTATCCAATAAACCAAAAGTGTCTCACAGATTAACATCAAAAGCAACAAAGCCTAAATAAATAAAGAAGTAAATAAATGATGCATCAAAATTGAGATGATGGTGTATGGTAAACTTGTACCATAAATAATTACAATAACAATTTTTATGAGGAAAGCTGACTAGAAAACTACATTCGTATTGGAAGCACTCATAGCAATCAATGGGATTATGAAAAATAGTACACAGATTGACATAATATGACTTCTTTCTGGATGGTGGTGGTACATACTTTTAATCCCAGCACTCAGGAGGCAGAGACAGGAGGATCTCTGTGAGTTTAAACCAGCCTGGTGTACAGAGCAAGTCCCAGGACAGGCTCCAAAGCTACAAAGAAACCCTGTCTTGGGAAAAAAAAATCACCACAAAGCTGATTAATCAAGAATGTGTATTGGAGTTTTAAGCTCCTACACTAAGGCGACTCAGCTAGAGCAGTGAGTGCCTGCCTATCGGGGAGGCCTCAAGGTCCCATGTAAGGGAGCCCGGGCATCTTCAGCGTGTGCTCCAGGGTCTCCTGTGCTCTCCTGGATTCCGAGCTGCCTGCCATGTTCTTTCTTTTGTCCCTGGATCATTGGGCGACCAGGCGGCCCTGTTTAGACGCTGAGGAGTTCCATCAGGACGGGTCAGTGTGTTCTATACAGGGACTGATTGTCCCGGAAGAGAGCACTAACCGCCTCCCCCACCTCCTTCTGCAGGGCTGTCTTTCTTAAGCACAATCAACCCTCCCAACACTCCCCCCCCAACCCTACCCTGCTGCATGCTAGGACCAGTGCTCAAGAACAGTTTTAAGCTCCTACACTAAGGTGGCTCAGCCAGAGCAGTGAGTGCCTATCAGGAGGCCTCAAGGTCCCCTGTAAGGGAGCCAGGGCACCTTCAGCGAGTGCTCCAGGGTCTCCTGTGCTCTCCTGGATTCCGGGCTGCCTGCCACATTCTTCCTTTTTTCCCCGGATCATTTGGCGACCAGGTGGCCCTGGCTCCTTCTGAAGGGCTGTCCTTCTTATGCAAGACCCAGCCCCCTAGCACCCCCCCCCAACCCTGCCCTGCTGTATGCTGAGGAGTTCTATCTGGACCGGAAGGTTCCTACTTCTACACGGAAGATACACCCAGATAGTCAGTCACAGCAAAGACTGGACCAAGACACCAGATCTCTCCTGGCTCCATTTGAAGGAAGAGATGGGAAGGCACCAATGCAAGAATTCCTCCAACAACCTGAAAGGCAACATGTCACCACCAGAATCCAGAGATCCCGAAATAAGAAGAATTGTATACCCTACTCCAGAAGAATTAGAAGAAATCGACTCAAAAGTGAATTATATGAAAATAATAGAAGACCTTAAACAGGAGGTAAAAAACTGCCATAAACAATTAGAGATTACAAACAAAAAGGTAGAGGAAATGAATAAATCGCTCAAAGATACCCAAGAAAGCCAAGAGAAACAAGAAAAAGCAAGGAAACAGGTAAGGGAAGCGGTTCAAAACTTGAAGAATGAAATTGAAGTAATGAAGAAAACACAAACTGAGGGAAGGATGGAGATGGAAATTCTGGGTAAACGAACAGGAACTACAGAGACAAGTACTACCAACAGATTACATGAGATGAAAGAAAGAATCTCAGACACTGAAGATATCATAGAGAAAATAAACACACTGATCAAAGAAAACAGCAAAACCAACAAATTCTCATCACAAAACATTCAGGAAATATGGGACACAATAAAAAGACCAAACCTAAGAATAATTGGGATAGAAGAAGGAGAAGAAGTACAGCTCAACGGTCCAGAAAATATATTTAATAAAATTATAGAAGAAAACTTTCCCAACCTAAAGGAAGATATTCCTTTGAAGGTTCAAGAAGCATACAGAACACTGAATAGACTGTACCAAAAAAAAAATCTCCTCACAATATAATAATCAAAATACAAAACATACAGAATAAAGAAAGAATATTAAGAGCTGCAAAGGAAAAAGGTCAAGTTACTTATAAAGGTAAACCTATCAGACTTACACCTGACTACTCTGTGGAAACCATGAAAGCCAGAAGGTCCTGGATAGATGTACTGCAGAAGCTAAGAGAACATGGATGCAAGCCCGAACTACTATACCCAGCCAAGCTTTCATTAACTATAAATGGAGAAAACAAAATTTTCCAGGATAAAAACAAATTTAAGCAATACGGAGCCACAAACCCAGACTTACAGAAAGTAATAGAAGGAAAATCACAAACCAAGGAGCCCAACAATGACAACAATAACTCAAACATCTAGAGCCCAACAATGACAACAATAACTCAAACATCTAGAGACCCTTCACCAGCACAACTCAAAGAAGGGAAACACACAATCTCTACTACTAAAAAAAATTGACCGGAGTTAACAACCTCTGGTCATTAATATTACTTAATGTCAATGGTCTCAACTCACCTATAAAAAGGCACAGGCTAAGAGACTGGATACGAAAACAGGATCCATCATTCTGCTGTTTACAAGAAACACACCTCAACCACAAAGACAGGCACCTACATAGAGTAGAGGGATGGGAAAAGGTTTATCAAGCAAATGGACCTAAGAAACAAGCAGGTTTGGCCATACTAATTTCTAACAAAGTTGAATTCAAACTTAAATCAATCAGAAGAGATGGAGAGGGACATTTTATATTCATAACAGGAACAATTCATCAGGATGAAGTCTCAATCCTGAATATCTATGCCCCTAATATAAAAGCACCCACGTATGTAAAAGAAACATTACTAAAGCTCAAGGCTGCCATCAATCCACACACACTAATTGTAGGAGACTTCAACACTCCTCTCTCACCAATGGGCAGGTCAATCAGACAGAACCCTAACAGAGAATTAAGAGAATTAATGGAGGTAATGAATCAAATGGACTTAACAGACATCTATAGAACATTCCACCCAAATAGGAAAGAATATACCTTCTTCTCTGCAGCTCATGGAACCTTCTCGAAAATTGACCACATACTTGGTAACAAAGCAAACTTCCACAGTTACAAAAAAATATTTGTAACCTCCTGTGTCTTATCAGATCACCATGGATTAAAGTTAGAATTCAACAACAATGCTACCCCCAGAAAGCCTAGAAACTCATGGAAACTGAACAGTCAACTAGTGAACCACACCTGGATGAAGGAAGAAATAAAGAAAGAAATTAAAGTCTTCCTGGAATTCAATGAAAATAAAGAAACAACCTACTCAAACTTATGGGACACAATGAAAGCAGTCCTAAGAGGAAAGTTCATAGCACTAAGTGCCCGCTTAAAGAAAACAGAGAAAGCACACATTGGAGAATTAACAGCCCACCTGAAAGCTCTAGAAAAAAAAAAAGAAGCAGACTCACCTAGGAGGAGTAGAAGACTGGAAATAATCAAACTGAGGGCTGAAATCAACAAAATAGAAACACAGAAAAGAATCCAAAGAATCAATGAAACAAAAAGCTGGTTCCTGGAGAAAATCAACAAGATTGATAAACCCCTATCCAAACTAATCAAATGACAGAGAAGGAATATGCAAATTAATAAGATCAGAAATGAAGAGGGGGACATAACCACAGACACAGAGGAAATTCAGAGAATCATTAGATCTTACTACTAAAGCCTGTATGCCACAAAACTGGAAAATGTAAAAGAAATGGACACTTTTTTAGATAAATACCATATACTAAAGTTAAACCAGGATCAGGTAAACAATCTAAATAGACCTGTTAGTCACGAAGAATTAGAAGCTGTTATCAAAAACCTCCCTACCAAAAAGAGCCCAGGACCAGATGGTTTCAATGCCGAATTCTACCAGTACTTCCAAGAACACCTGTTACCTATACTCCTTAATGTATTTCACAATATAGAAATAGAAGAGTCATTACCAAATTCCTTTTATGAAGCTACAGTTACTCTGATACCAAAACCACACAAAGACTCTACCAGGAAAGAGAATTACAGGCCAATCTCACTCATGAACATCGATGCAAAAATCCTCAACAAAATACTTGCAATCCGAATCCAAGAACACATTAGAATAATTATCCATTATGATCAAGTAGGCTTCATCCCAGAGATGCAGGGCTAATTCAACATATGAAAATCTATCAATGAAATCCATCATATAAATAAACTGAAAGAAAAAAACCATATTATCATTTCATTAGATGCTGAAAAAGCATTTGACAAAATTCAACATCCCTTTATGATAAAAGTCTTGGAGAGATTAGGGATACAAGGATCATACCT
Organism: Microtus obscurus; assembly: GCA_963919715.1. Taxonomy (NCBI): domain Eukaryota; kingdom Metazoa; phylum Chordata; class Mammalia; order Rodentia; family Cricetidae; genus Microtus; species Microtus obscurus. Next base: position 57,411 of record CAWTZC010000460.1, read on the forward strand.
AAATATAATTAAAGCTATATACAGCAAGCCAACAGCTAACATCAAATTAAACAGATACTCAAAGCCATCCCACTAAACTCAGGAACACAACAAGGCTGTCCACTCTCTCCATACCTCTTCAATATAGTGCTTGAAGTTCTAGCAATAGCAATAAGACAACATAAGGGGATCAAGGGGATTCGAATTGGAAAGGAAGAAGTTAAACTTTCGTTATTTGCAGATGATATGATAGTGTACATAAATGACCCCGAAAACTCCACCAAAGAACTTTTCCAGCTGATAAACACCTTTAGTAATGTGACAGGATACAAGATCAACTCCAAAAAATCAGTCGCCCTCTTATACACAAAGGATATGGAAGCAGAGAGGGAAATCAGAGAAGCATCACCTTTCATGATAGCCACAAACAGCATAAAATATCTTAGGGTAAATCTAACCAAGGAAGTGAAAGATCTATTTGACAAGAACTTTAAGGCATTAAAGAAAGAAATTGAAGAGGATACCAGAAAATGGAAGGACCTCCCTTGCCCTTGGATTGGGAGGATCAACATAGTAAAAATGGCAATCCTACCAAAGGCAATTTATAGATTCAATGCAATTCCCATCAAGGTCCCATCAAAATTCTTCATAGATCTTGAGAGGACAATAATCAATTTTATATGGAAAAACAAAAAACCCAGGATAGCCAAAACAATCCTATACAATAAAGGTACTTCTGGAGGCATTACCATCCCTGACTTCAAACTCTATTACAGAACTACAGTAATGAAAACAGTGTGGTACTGGCATAAAAACAGAGAAGTCGACCAATGGAATCGCATAAAAGACCCGAATTTTAACCCACAAACATATGATCACCTCATTTTCGATAAAGGAGCTAAAAGTACACAATGGAAGAAAGAAAGCCTCTTCGACAAAGGGTGCTGGCACACTGGATGTCAACCTGTAGAAGAATGAAAATAGACCCATATCTATCACCTTGCACATAACTCAATTCCAAATGGATCAAAGACCTCAATATCAGTCCAAACACACTGAACCTGATAGAAGAGAAATTGGGAAGTACCCTACAACAGATGGGCACAGGAGATTGCTTCCTATGTATAACCCCAGCAGCACAGACATTAAGGGCAACATTGAATAAATGGGACCTACTAAAACTGAGAAGCTTCTGTAAAACAAAGGACAGTGTCACTAAGACAAAAAGGCAACCTACTGACTGGGAGAAGATCTTCACCATCCCCGCAACAAAGGTCTGATCTCCAAAATATATAGAGAACTCAAGAAACTAGACTTTAAAATGCTAATTAACCCAATTAAAGAATGGGGCACTGAATTGAACGGAGAATTCTCAACAGAAGAAGTTCAAATGGCCAAAAGACACTTAAGGTCATGTTCAACCTCCTTAGCGATCAGGGAAATGCAAATCAAAACAACTTTGAGATATCATCTTACACCTGTCAGAATGGCTAAAATCAAAAACACCAATGATAGCCTTTGCTGGAGAGGCTGTGGAGGAAGGGGTACCCTCATCCATTGCTGGTGGGAATGCAAACTTGTGCAACCACTTTGGAAATCAGTGTTTCGGTTTCTCAGGAAATTCGGGATCAACCTACCCCTGGGCCCAGCAATACCACTCTTGGGAATATACCCAAGGGGTGCCCTATCATATGACAAAAGCATTTGTTCAACTATGTTCATAGCAGCATTATTTGTAATAGCCAAAACCTGGAAACAACCTAGATGCCCTTCAATGGAAGAATTGATGAAGAAAGTGTGGAATATATACACCTTAGAGTACTACTCTACGATAAAAAACAATGACTTCTCGAATTTTGCATGCAAATGGATGGAAATAGAAAACACTATCCTGAGTGAGGTAACCCGGACTCAAAAAGAGGAACATGGGATGTACTCAATTTTATGGGTGAATTGAGGCCATTAATATTAAGTGATACTAATGACCAGTGGTTGTTTACTCCGGTTATTATTATTGGTTTTGTAGAAGCGTTTGTGTGTCTCCCTTCTTTGAGGTGTGCCGGTGAAGGTTCGCTAGATGCCTGAGTTATTGTAGGCAGTGTTGGCAATACTGGATTCCTTAGGTTGTGATTTTCCTTCTATTATTTTCTGTAGGGCTGGGTTTGTGGCTACGTATTGTTTAAATTTGTTCTTATCTTGGAAAGTCTTGTTTTCTCCATTGATAGTGAACAACAGCTTGGCTGGGTATAGTAGTTTGGGTTTGCATCCATGATCCCTTAGTTTTTGCAGAACCTCTATCCAGGACCTTCTGGCTTTCATAGTTTCCATAGAGAAGTCAGGTGTAAGTCTGATTGGTTTACCTTTATAAGTTATTTGCCCCTTTTCCTTTGCAGCTCTTAATATTCTTTCTTTAACCTGTATATTTTGTGTTTTGATTATTATATGGCAAGGGGATGTTTTTCTTTGATCCAGTCTGTTTGGTGTTCTGTATGCTTCTTGAATATTCAAAGGAATATCTTTCTTTATGTTGGGAAATTTTCTTCCATAATTTTGTTAAAAATATTTTCTGGGACTTTGAGCTGTGACTCTTCTCCTTCTTCTATCCCTATTATTCTTATGTTTGGTCTTTTTATTGTGTCCCATATTTCCTGAATGTTTTGTGATGAGTATTTGTTGGCTTTGCTGTTTTCTTTGATCAGTGCATTTATTTTCTCTATGGTGTCCTCAGAATCTGAGATTCTTTCTCCTATCTCTTGTATTCTATTGATTATGCTTGTTTCTGTAGACTCTGCTCGTTGACCTAGATTTTCCATATCCAGCTGGTCCTCAGTCTGTGTTTTCTTCCTTGCTTCCATTTCAGTTTTCAATTCTTGAACTGTTTCCCCCAGGGTCTCATGTACATATTTACTCATTTCGTCAAACTTTTTACTCATTTCTTCAAACTTTTTGTTGTACTTCTCCTCTATTTCTATAAGGGTGTTTTTTACATGTTGTTTAAGGGACTCTATTGCTTTCATAAAGTCATTTTGTTCCACTTCTTCTGTGTTAGGGTGTTCAAGTCCTTCTGTTGTGAGATCATTGGGTTCTGGTGTTTTCATGTTGCTTTTCATATTGTTGGGTGAATTCTTGCCTTGGTGCCTGCCCATCTCATCCTATCTATGCTGTCTAATGTGTCTTTTAATGCAGGAACGGGTTTTCCTGCTGGCCAGGGGCCCTGCTTACAAAATGCCTTCTCCCCATTTCTTGGGTTTCACCACTGGCCAAGATCTCTTTCACTACTCAGAAGGGTCTTCAGGACCAGGACCAGGCTCCTGGTTTGCCAGGGACCTCGCCAAGAAAAGGCCTACCCCTCTGCAGGCCAGCCACCAAAACAGAGGAACTCGTGGTGCCCTCTGCTCTGAGCTCCCTAACCAGCACCCAAACAGGTTAAATTTGGTGGTCCCGCGTCCAGCGGAAGAGGGGGGAGAGTGAAGGAGGACCCTGGGCTCAATCTGGGATATGCCAGGGAGAGAGAGGTCTCAGCGAGGAGGAGCAGCCCCAGCAGAAGGTATCAGCCCTCCTAACGGGGGGGGGGGGTCAAGGTGGTCAGGGAGTGCCCCTGCTCCGTTTCCTGTCTCCAGCCGTGGGTCAAGAACACTCTCCCTATACAGGGTGGTCTTCAGGGATACAACTAGGCTCACCGTTCGCCGCCCCATGGACCTCCTCTGCTCGCTGGTGTCTGCAGGTCTCCGCCGCATCTGCTGCGCGCCTGGGTTCCACCGCGTCTGCTGCGCACCGGGGTTCCGCTGCGTCTGCTGCGTGCCAGGGTCGGGTTCCGCTGTGTCTGCTGCGAGGCTGCTTTTTCGGAGTGGGCAGAGCCTGTCGCCGGAAGACGTCGCGGACACACGTGCCAATGCCACGCCGCAGCCTCTGGCCACCTCCCCCTCCATCTCCAGAACTGGCCGCTACTGTCTTCGCATCACTATGGTTATGAGAAAGCGGACCCTTGACGTTACGCGCCTCCACGTTTTTTATATTTAAAACCAATAAAATAACAGTCCTGTTAGGCAGTGCCATATTTTACTCAGATCTATTTTGGTTGAACTACTGCAACTATAGCAATTTGGTTTCATGTGAAGGTCAGTTCTTCATCCAGATTCTTGATAGTCCTGGCCTGTGGACAACAAGAAATGGCCACCAGGACATTTATGGAGCAACTAAAATTGATTACCTACTTCCTAATTAGGTAATTAGCACATAGCTAAACATTGCTTATCTCAACTACTGTTGAAGTAGGTAAGTTCTCAACCACTGTTCTGTCTTTACCTTTCTACACTGTGAATCTACCAGCTTCAAGCTTGACCTATGTACTCAATTCTTGCACAGATCCCTCTTCATTTATAAGGACTTACTTAAAGATAGAGATACTAGAGGTCACTCATTAGCTGGTCTATTTTTCCTTCTCACAGACCAGTCAAGGCCCGGTCCTGAAGGAGTTGCAGGACTGTCTATCCAGCACTGGGCAGCAGAAGCAGCATTAAGTGTATAAAGCAAATTTCAGTTACATAGCATGAGGCAACAGGATTATAAGATCATAGTCTCCCACACCAGTATGGCAGAGCCTCCCCCACCAGGGAATCCACAATCAACAAAGCTCAGACCCCGAGGGCCACTACCCAGGTCACCATAAAAATTAACAGACCCTGTCTGGCTCATGGTCCATTCCTTTCTAAGCAGCTCTGAAAGCTCAGCCAACCTGTTCTTGTTGGTCTGGGGACAGTGACCCCTACATTTACCATGGCATGGCTTTGTGGTCCTCCTTACATCTCCCCTCAGCAGAACAAGAGAATCCTGGAAAGAACCTGTAAGCTACCTCCTACTGATGCTCCTGATTGCCAAGCACACTCCTTCATTAGCTAGAACCACCCAGCTGGGCTTCAAGACACTAGCACTTACCATACTGTGTGAACAGAAATCAAATGTCTCAGAGAGCAAAAACCCTGCAGGTTTTTCCTTTCAGACTAGTGTGAGACAAGACCCTAATCTTGGAAATTTGTAGTTTAGTACAATCCTCCATTCTCCCAGAGCACTTTCTGTTTCTCCTTCAAGGCACAGAGTTCTATGTGCACACATTCCATTAGACACTCAATGTCCAGTGTAGCCAACCCTTTACTTCATAGCTGGGAGGTCATGCAACCAAACACAGGACACATTCAAACAGTAACTGTTAAACAAAAGAGGCCATGGATTAGAACATAATAAAGGGTTCATGGAAACAGTTGGAAGCAAGAGGGAGATAGTGAAAATAATGTAATTATAATATCAAAAAATATGGTTAAAAAGTTGAAACAAACTTCATGATCATGTGCTCCAGAGACTAGGGTCTGTATTAGAGCACACCAAGTACAACTCACATCATTGCTCTTGGGGTATACAGTCATGTTAGGCAGGACCACACCATTTTATCCATTTCTAGTTTGCTTGAACTACTGTAACTACAGTAATTTGGTTTTATAATAAGTTCAATTTTTATACCGATTCTTGAAGGCATGGTCTGTGGGGTGTCACTATTCATTGCTACTGTCAACTACTGTCACAGCAGAAAAGCTTTCACCCTCTCTCATGCCCATCCATTTTTCTTTGTGACTATGCTTGCTTTACAGTTGGTCCGTGAACTAAATTCATACACAGGTCCTACTTCACTTATAAATTCACAACAAAATATGGAGAAGTTGGAGGATACTCTTTCACTAATCTATTTCTCTTTCCACAGACCAGTCAAGTTCCAGCTTGGAAGGAGTTGCAAGAATGTCTTTCTAGCACTGGGTAGCAGAGGCAGGATTAGGTGTTCAGAGCAATTCTCAATTACATAGTGTGAGTGAAGCCTGAGATACAGGAGACATTGATATAAACCAGCTGTTCTCAATCTTCCTAATGTTATGATCCTTTAAAATGGTTCCTCCTGATGTGTTGAAGCCCACTATAAAATTATTTTCACTTCTATTTCATAACTATATTTTTGCTATTGTTATGAATTATAATATAAAATATCTGTGCTTTCTGATGGTCTTAGGTCAGTCAAGTGACAGAGTCATTTGATCCCTCAAAGGGAGCTGTGACCACCAAGGTTAAGAAAACCTGCTCTAAACTGATATAAATAAATAAATAACAACACTTAAGAAAAATGGAATGAAATTTTTAATGTAGAAAACATTGAAAAATATAGTAGTAATGAATTTATAAAGAAAATGAATATTAAAAATGACACCAATAATTGATGCTTTAAAATGATAAAAAAAAAAACCACAGTAGAACACTTATCTATACTAAATTTGAAATGGAGTAGGCCCTTCCCTGGTAGAGAGAATGCCATTAATAAGAGAATGTATGACTTTGTTCCATGTAAAATGTTAGCTCCTGAGTGATGTAATGTGCTGGTGTTACAGTCAATTGCCTGTTTCTCAAACCTTTCAGCTGACTTAACTATGTCAACTAAGATTATACATATCTGCATAGGAGAGTTCTCTAATTGGAAACTGAATATTCAGTAATTCAAGCTTTCCTCCATAAATTGTACACCCACCAACCCTGTCAGTCTTCATTCACATGGAAGGAATTGATACCTGCAGGGAAATTACAAAGAAAGTCACTCACCATGCCCCATCAGTCCTTCTTTGTAATGGAGATCCCTGCAATTCAGTGACTTCAGCTTCAGTCTGTGACCTAGCTATTATCTAGTCTGTTTCCCCCAGCAGTGAACACAGAACAATGTTCCTCCTCTTCCAGTCTGAAAGGAGAAGCCATGCTCCACACACAAATCCTTTCCCTGCTCTGCAATGGACAGTCCACTATGTGACTCAAACACAATTTTAGAACTGTGTGGTGCTGCAGACATGCAATGTAAGGTTTAGAGTGTTTAGTCAAGAGGAGAACAAGGAAAATGTCTTGTGTGGCTACAGACAGGGTTCAAGCACATTGCAGTCAAAATAGGAGACTTTGACTCAAAATCACTTTACAAAAAGACAGGAAACTAATTCTAGAATTAATATACCTTTATGGCACAACAGGACTTTATGTTGGTTGTCAGCCTGTAATGGCCCCTTGAGCAGCATTTAGAAGCCAGCTTTTTAATGGAGGGATGTGCCTTTGTCCTGGTTGTAAATCAGGCTTCTCTCCTTTGTTATGGGAATGTAGCTGGTTAATCCTGGGGAACAAACTTGTATATTTTATCATACTAATCTCTAACAGACAACATTAGAATACCATTAGCTTTGGGGTATTTGGGATGCAGTTCTCCCTTACCTAAATTCTACTTTGTGAATTATCATTTCCCAAGAACTGGTAATTCCTTATACCATCAATTCTATTACCATCAATTCTACTCTTCTACTTCACGGTTTAGCAGATGAGTGCTACTCTATACAGCAAACACTGTTTACAAGATCCACAGAATTAACTCCAGATAGATCCTAAACCTAAATAGTAAATGTTCAATGTGCAGAACTTCTGGAACAGAACAGACCAGGGCTATGTGACTTTGGCAAATCTGTGTTCCATTGTGACAATACAAGCCCTAAGGGACCCTACATTTCACAGTGGAGTCAACAGCAATGGTATTTCAAAGCACACTCCCATTCCCAAATCTAAACAGGCACAGTAAGAATAGTGAAGTTACTCAGAGGCTTCCAGCCAGTTCGGAAATTTCAAAGAACATGCATAATCACGCAGGATCACGCAGACCCTGTTGGGGCTTGCAGGACCAGCAGGACCAGGCAGAAACAGGATGAACTCTGCATCTGGTCACCAGCTCTCAGGCGGCCAGAGGAGAATGCAGCACACTGTCTCCCATGGCTCAACTAGCCACTTCTCCAGATCTGAAAATAGCTCCAAGCTCACCACATTGTCGTTTTCCAGCTTGACCATGCTCCTGGCTCAGCTTCCTGCACTCACAGCAGAGCACACAAAACCACTGACGCCAGCTTCTCTTCAAAGTCAAACTCGAAAATGGCTGCCACAGGAAGAATCCTGCACAACTTCTGACTGGCAGGTTACCATGGTGATCTGATTGACTAGTGAGGCCTTAGTGACATGAGCACCTCCCATAGAGTTAAACTGTGCTTAAAGACACAGCTCTGCTGGGTGGTGAAGGTGGTGGTGCAAACCTTTCATTCCAGCACTTGGAAAGCAGAGGTAGGTGAATCTCTTTGATTGCTAGACCAGCCTGTTCTACAAGAGCTAGTTACAGGAAGGCTCCAAAGCTACAGAGAAAACCTGTCTCAAAAGATAATAGAGAGATGGATGGATGGAGAGAGAGAGAGAGAGAGAGAGAGAGAGAGAGAGATCTTCAAGAGCTAATTCTGGGACCGTCTCCAAAGGTGCAGAGAGACCCTGTGGAAAGAAAGAAAGAAAGAAAGAAAGAAAGAAAGAAAGAAAGGAAGGAAGGAAGGAAGGAAGGAAGGAAGGAAGGAAGGAAGGAAGGAAGGAAGGAAAAGATTCTGCAAGAGCTAGTTCCAGGAAAGGCTCCAAACCTACAGAGAAATACTGTCTTGAAAAACAAAAAAATTAGCCGGGCGGTGGTGGCGCACGCCTTTAATCGCAGCACTCGGGAGGCAGAGGCAGGCGGATCTCTGGGAGTTCAAGGCCAGCCCAGTCTACAGACCTAATTCCAGGACAGGCACCAAAGCTACAGAGAAACCCTGTCTCGAAAAACAAAAAAACAAAAACAACAACGAAAAACAAAAAAAATAATTAATTAACTAATTAAATAAAAATTTACAAAATGAAAATTAAAGACACAGCTCAATGGTTCCTGACCCTGTCTTTCGTCCCGAAGATTTTTTCTGGATCAGCAGAGACGCGTTTCCATAGCATGTGCCCCTGGCTCCAATAGCAGACCCTGCTATCTTTCTTATCTCCACAAGCACTTCCCATTCTTCTCGACACAATGTTGCTATCTAGCTTATACAGGTTACAATATACTATGTCCCTGTCCCACAGGTTGAAGGATGTCCAGAATATTAACAGCTAAAGGGAGATTTAAAGATACAAAAGGAGATATTTGTTATTGTGAGACCCTCACCCTGTAGGGGCCAGCCAGGATAGCTAAGTCTGGGCAGGTCATCCAAAGGAAGTTCTTTATCACCATCAACCACCTGGGAGTCTGGCCATCAGTGAATTTAAATGGAGTCTGGAGTCTCAATAATTTACTTTGAGACAATGCTTGGCAGGCCGAGATTACCCAACCCCTACCCAAGAACAGACCATTCAAATTCCTAGCTTTCCAAGCACTGTAGATAGAAGCACCTACCAGCACTTCACCAGGACACCCCTAGACAAATGTTAGCCAATCAGGCGTCCTGAACCTCAGAGACACCTCACTATAATGATCTGTTTCTTTAAGAGACAAGCCACTCCCACTCACTCCCCCATTCCCTGAGGCAGCTCTTCCTTCCTGCTTGTAGCCTTAGTCTCTCTTTTTTTCCATCTCCCTCTCAAAGAGGATGAGAAGGAATTTCCTAGCAAAATGTTTTAAAATTAGAAACTAGCTTCACGTTCCCCTAAAGATAGTGACCTTCCCTCCCATTTGGGAAATTCCAAAGCACAGGGACACCCGGCAGGCCAGCTGGCTGGTGGAGACGGATAAAGATGGCCTGATTCAGGGGCAGGGTAGCCTTGCTTTGAAAACGAAGAACAAGCTGCCTAAACATGATGGGAGAGGGAGCAAAGATCTTGCCCTCATGCCAAACCCCCATGGTGGCTTAAGGGCTATCTTGTAGTCTATACCTTTAAAAAAGCAAACACAACAGAGGGACTCAGAACTCCTCTCTACCCTGGGATCTGTAACAACACCCAGTGCTCTTAATTGCTGAGCCATCTCTCTAGTCCCTCTTTTGATTTAAACATATTTCTTTTTAATCTTATTTCTATAATGGTTGGGAGGTCCTTCCGTCTATATGTTGATTTTATTGGTTAATGAATAAAGAAAACTCGCTTGGTCTATAGCATGGGAGGAAGAAGGCAGAGTTAGGAGAAGCCATGGAGCAGCTGGAGACAGACACTGGTTGGAATCTAGCTGGTAAGTCACAGTCATGTGGTGATACATGATTAATAGAAATGGTTTAAATTATTATGTAAGAGTTAGCCAATAAGAAGCTAGAATTAATGGGCCAAGCAGTTATTTAATAAATACAGTTTTATATGTGATTATTTTGGGTCTAAGCTAGTTGGCAGCTAGGAATCAACCAGTGGCTACCCTACAACACCATAAAATGATAATTAAAAGATATTGCATCACTTTCTCCTCTTATCTCTTCATTCCCTCCTTTCCTATATCCCTTCCAATTTCTTCCTTGATTTTTATTACCTTATAAATAATAACAATCAAAATTCACACTTCTTCCCCTCCTCCTACTTCCTTCCCCCTCCTCAATTCCCCTTCCCCCACACTCTCCAGTCCTAAGAGAGCAAAAGATACACTGCCTGGGGAAATTCTAATGCCCTCCGTCCTACACCAAGAAAACAACCCAAAGAATCAATGAAACAGATCTGGTTCTTTGAGAAAATCAACAAGATTGACAAACCCCTATCCAAACTAAACAAAAGACAGAGGGAGAACACACAAATTAACATGATCAGAAATGAAAAGGGGGACATAACAACAGACACTGATGAAATTCAAAGAATCATTAGGTGTTTCTACAGAAAACCCTGTATGCCACAAAATTGGAAAAAGTAAAAGAAATGGACATTTTTTTTAGATAAGTACCATATACCAAAGTTAAATCAAGACCAGCTAAACAATTTAAATAGTTCTATAAGTCACAAGGAAAACGAAGCTGTGATCAAAAACCTACCAACCAAAGAAGCCCAGAACCATATTATTTTAGTGCAGAATTCCATCAGAACTTCCAAGAAGAACTAATACATATACTCCTTAATGTGTTTCACGTGAGAGAAACAGAAGAGTCATTGCCAAACTCTTTTTATCAAGCTAGTTACTCTGATACCAAAACCAGACAAAGACTCAACCAAGAAAGAGAATTACAGACCAATCTCATTCATGAATATTGATGCAAAAAATCTCAATAAATTACTGGCAAACAAAATCCAAGAACACAATAAAAAAATTATCCAATATGATCAAGTAGGCTTCATTCCATAGATGCAGGGCTAGTTCAACATATGAAAATCTATTAATGTAATCTATCATATAAAAAGCTGAAAGAAAACAAACCATATTATCATTTCATTAGATGCTGAAAAAGCATTTGACAAAATTCAACACCCCTTTATGATAAAGGTCTTGGAGGGGCTAGGGATACAAGGATCATACCTAAGTATAATGAAAGCAATATACAGCAAGCTGACAGCTAACATCAAATTAAATGCAGAGTAACTCAAAGCCATTCCACTAAAATCAGGAACAAGACAAGGCTGTCCATTCTCTCCAAAGCTCTTCAATATAGTGCTTGAAGTTCTAACAACAGCAATAAGACAACATAAGGAGATCAAGGAGATTCAAATTGGAAAGCAAGAAGTCAAACTTTTGTTATTTGCAGATGATATTATAGTGTACATCAGTGACCCCTAAAACTCTACCAAAGAACTTTTACAGCTGAAAAATACTTTCAGTTATGGGGCAGGATAAAAGATCAACTCAAAAAAATCAGTAGCCCTTCTATACACAAAGAACAAAGAAGCAGAGAGGGAAATCAGAGAAACAACACCTTTCATGATAACCACAAATAGCATAAAGTATCTTGTGAGTAACTAAGCAAGGAAGTGAGAGATCTATTTGACCAGAACTTTAAGTCTTTGAAACAATAATTTGAAGAGGATACAGGAAAATGTAAGGATCTACCATGCTCTTGGATTGGGAGGATCAACATATTAAAAATGGCAATTCTCCCAAAGGCAATCTATAGATTCAATACAATCCCCATAAAAACACCTACAAAATTCTTCACAGACCTTGAGAGAACAATAATCAACTTTATATGGAAAAATTAAAAACCCAGGATAGCCAAAACAATCATATACAATAAAGGAACTTCCAGAGGCATTACCATTCCTGACTTCATACTCTATTATAGAACTACAGTAATGAAAACAGCTTGGTATTGGCATAAAACAGAGACATTGACTAATGGAATCAAATCAAAGACCCGGATATTTATTCGCAAACCTATGAACACTTGATTTTTGATAAAGGACATAAATTATACAATGAAAGAAAGAGAGAATCTTTAACAAATGGTGCTTTCATAACTGGATGTCAACCTCTAGAAGAATGAAGACAGATCCGTATCTATCACTATGCTCAAAACACAAATTCAAATGGATTAAAGGCCTCAATATAAATCTGACCACATTGAACCTGATAGAACATAAAGTGGAACGTAGCCTGCAATATGTGGGCACAGGAGAACACTTCCTACATATAACCCCAGTAGCATAGACAATAAGAGAAACAATGAGTAAATTGGATCTTCTGAAACTGAGAAGCTTCTGTAAAGCAAAGGATACAGCCACTAAGACAAAATGGCAACCCCCCAAATGGGAGAAGATCTTCATCAACCCCACATCAGACAAAGGTCTGATCTCCAAAATATATAAAGAACTCAAGAAACTAGACATTAAAATTACAAGTAATCCAATTAAAGAATGGGGTACTGAACAGAGAATTCTCAACAGAAGTTCAAATTGCCAAAAATATACTTAAGGTCATGCTCAACCTCCTTAGAGATCAGGGAAATGCAAATCAAAACAACTTTGAGATACCATCTTACACCTGTCAGAATGGCAAAAATAAAAAACACCAATGATAGCCTTTGCTGGAGAGGTTGTGGCGTAAGGGGTAAACTCATCCATTGCTGGTGGGAATGCAAAATTGTGCAACCACTTTGGAAAGGATGTGGAGAGGATGTGGAGTAAGGGGAACACTCATCCATTGCTGGTAGGAATACAAACTTGTACAATCATTTTGGAAATAAGTGTGGTGGTTTCTCAGAAAATTGGAAGTTAGCCTACTTGAGAATCCTGCAATACCACTCTTGAGAATATACCCAAGAGATGCCCAATCACAGTACAAAAGCATTTGTTTAACTATGTTCATAGCAGCATTATTTGTAATAGCCAGAACCTGGAAACAACCTAGAAGCCCCTCAATGGAAGAATGGATGAAGAAAGTGTGGCACATATACACATTAGCATACTACTCGGTGGCTAAAAAAATGACAGCTTGAATTTTTCATGCCAATGAATGGAAATAGAAAACACTCTCCTGAGTGAGATAACCCAGACCCAAAAAGGTGAATATGGCATGTACTCACTCATTAGTGGTCTCTAGCCATAAACAAAGGACATAGAGCCTCTAGTTCATAAGATAGAGAGGCCAAATAACAAGGTGAACCCAAAGAAAAAAATATAGATCCTCCTGGAAATTGGAAGCAGACAAGATCGCCAGGCAAAAGTTGGGAGTGTGGGGTAGGATTGGGGTTGGGGGAAGAGAAGAGCCTGAGAGAGAAGGGAGAAGGTGAAGATTGGGACAGCTTTGGGGAGTGGGATTGTTGATATGGAGGTAGGGCAGATATGGGAGCTGGGAAGAAGCAATCCAGAGTGTAGAATTAAACACTGGGGCAAATGCACCACAGGCCCCTGGAAGCTACAGTTTCTCCCTAGTAGGACTTGGACTTAGGATGAGGCTGGAGAGGAGACATAAGGGTCAAAGACGACTTGTGGGGAGTGGACCGCCGGACATCAGGGGCCAAGCTGGGAACACTGTTGCCAGGGTCAGGCACAAGCTTCTCAGTGCCACAGCTGGCTGAGAGACCTGGGGTTATTTGCTGCTGGCCAGTAGGCTCTCCTACACTGGTGGGTTGGGTCACTGCTCAGAGGCTGTGGAATGCTATGAGCTGTAAGCAGGGTGGTGGATGCCTGCCTCAGCTCGCACAGCAGAACTAATCGGGGCCTCATGTGCATGGAGCTGGCCATGCCAGGCAGAAGTACAAGCAGGTGATTTGCATCTTGCCACAATCAATGAGCTGTACAGCAGTCGGTTGATTCAGAGTGAACAGAATGTGATTACAAGATTGGGGGTGTAGCTTGATATCTAAGGGGAGGAGGCACAGTCTCCATGAGTGAATAAAGAAGTCTAGAGACAGAAATCCAGTGTCTCAGAAATATAGCATGGACTGAAGCAAAAGCTGGCTTTGTGCTATTACTCACAAAGTCCAGGGGCCATGAAAACAGATGAGCACAAACCAAATGTCTACATCATCATGTGGAGTTGGGAGTCTGAGTTAGGGGCTTTGAGTCTGATAGGCAAGCAGTTGACCAATAGTGGGTCTTTTTATGTGGGGGAACCACCACTGTGTGATTGTACACTCATGGATGCATGGCCAGATGTGTGGGAAGAACCTACCATTTGATTTTGGGTGTAGAATTCCAGTGATTTTAAGTTTGAAAATTGACCTTTTAGAAGGGTTAGAAGTTACAGGATCCCTATCAGTCCTCAGCTGCAAGGGATATCCTGCTGAGCTGACAGCACCAATGGAAGATTAACAGCAGTATGATTATGGCAGGCCTCTTGGTAGAAGGAACACTGGGGAGGGTGGGAGACAGACACATACACTATGAGGAGAAATTTTGGGTATAGAGTATATATAGTGGGTAAGGAGATTATGGAGTGAAGTAAAGAGAAAAATAAATGAAAATGAAAGAGAGAGAGAGAGAGAGAGAGAGAGAGAGAGAGAGAGAGAGGAGAGAGAAGGTGAGGGGGGAGAAGCAGTGGTTTCCTCTTCAATAGAGGGACACAGAAAGAAAGTAGAAGAGAAAGAAGAGAACTTGGCAGGATATCAGCTTGCCCTGGATAGAAGGTGGGGGGATTAGGGATGGGTGAAGTTTATCTATTAAAGGAACAAGGTACCCAGGTGACAGGGAAGGTCAGCAGAATAACAAAACTCTATCATAAAGCTCTCTAGTACATGTTTTCATTATCTGTGGAACCATTGTCCTGTTGTAATGCTCTAGCGCAATGTCTAATTGCCTTATGGATAGCAGGGGAAAGATTCTTCAGAGAACTAAATCCCAGGGTCATAGGCGAGATAACTCAGACATCTGAGCTTAGAGGCAGTCTCAGGGAGAGAACAGGGTCTCTTTTTGTCAGGTGGAAGAAATCGTCACCTATGTTGTCAAGTTTAGAGAGAGTTACAAGGCCATCATAGACTGCAACTTCTGACCGTCAGGGCCTCCCAGAAGGCTGACATTGCCAAGACTACTATAAACCCCAAAGATGGGAGGAGAAAGATCACTGACCTGAATCATCATGGCCAAATTAATTAAAGCAAGAAATTAATTAAAGCAAGCTTTTTGATTCATGTACATGGGCTGTTGTTCTTTGCTGTTGATCTCTTTTTTCTTTCTCAATAGCAGCCTTTATTGTAATTCTCAAGTCAGATGGTGTCACCATGTATACTCTATAATCAATATTGTATTGATATTTTTCTATTATTATGAACTTTCATCATCAGTTTTCCATTGTTGATAGCATAAATTAACATACTTATTGGACATTTGTTGAATATATAACTCAGATTAAGAACTGATATTGTAAAATGATGCAAGGTGGATCTTGGCAGGCCTAGGGGCCATGTGGCAGGTGAGAGCCCAAGGTGGGTGAGGATCTCATGTGGGAGTTTTATTGAGATAAAAGAAGTGGGGGAGGTAAGA
Source organism: Microtus obscurus (assembly GCA_963919715.1). Lineage (NCBI taxonomy): Eukaryota > Metazoa > Chordata > Mammalia > Rodentia > Cricetidae > Microtus > Microtus obscurus. The sequence continues at coordinate 73,098 of CAWTZC010000460.1, forward strand.
GAGAAAGAGAAATATGGAGAGGAATAGAAAGGAGAGGCAAGGACCAGCCTGCATCTCCATAAGGGTGTGGGGAATCAGGAGTGGACAGAGCTTGACTCTTAAAGGGACCTTTGACCCTGCATAACCTGCAGAGTCTAGATAGTGACATAGTAGCCATAGGACCCTGGGCTTGCCTACATTGTAGGGAACTGCCTACATTTCTGTTCCCATTTAACTTGACTTAACCAAACACTTGTCTACAGCAAAATGATGACACCAAAATAAAACTGCATTTCCTTTTGTAGGTTATAGATTGACCATTCTTTGTGGAATTGCCCCTAATAAGAGTGTCCTTTTCTACTTCCTTGTGGAAGAAATCTCAAGTTTGATGTAGCACAAATTCTAATTGCTGTTAATAACTAAAATCCCTGAGTCAGTTATTGGGATAAATGATCAAAGACCGGAGAAGTAAAGGAGCTAGCCACTAGAGAGACTTTTTACATCTACTGAGTCCTCAGACCAAATGGGACAAGATCCTGTCTCCACAAATCCTCAGACTGAAGGGGTCTTCTGTCTCTATAAATTCTCAAATCGGATGGGGGAAACTCCTGTGTCCTCCCGCCTTATAATCCTCTCTCTGCACAGCCATATCACTTCCTGTCTCCACCTCTCTAGTGCTGGAATTAATGGCATGTAACTCCCAAGTATGAGTCGCCACCACCTGGCTCTATTTCTCTTTTTGACGGAATCTATCTCATATAACCCAGAGTGGCCTTTAACTCACAGAGATCCCTCTCTCTCTGCCTCCTGATTGCTGAGATTAAAGGTATGTGCCACCACTGCTTGACCTCTATGACTAGCAAGTGGGTAGCTCCACACTCAAAAGGGATGGCAATAAAGCCCACAGAACAAAGCACTGCTTCTGGCTTTCTCTGAAGTGAAGGAAGAACCTTATCAACAGATACCACAGTACACATTTCAGAGTTCATAATCTTCCAATTTTTAAATGAATTTGAATTCATGGGCAAGGGATCATCTCTATTCTTGTCCATTTCCAAAGCTTCTCCTACCTGTTGTCAGGTCAATTAGGAGGGGGCCCTCAGAAAACCTCCATTTCAGAAACTGTCTAATATAGGACAACTTTGCCAAGGGAAGACTGGCAGGAAGATTTCACTCACATGTCGCCAAACATCAGAATTAAATATCAGCTTTGTACCTTATCTGTTCACCAAAAGAATATAAGAATTTCCACTAAAGCCTCACTAGTATCAACTGTCCTCTTTGAACATATTATTCTGTTGTAGGAGGCCACTTGTTTGTTTCCAACTGCTCAGCCCCAAAGTAACCACAGAGAAACTGTATTAATTAATTAACTGCTTGGTTAATTATATTATCTCATTTTATTGACCAGCTCTAACATCTTAATTTAACCCATTTCTCAGTCAGTAGAACATGAGACTCTTAATTGCATATTCTTTGATTTAATCCCCACACTGTGTGCCAATTAATTGTAAGAGGCCACTGTTTGGTCCCAGCTGCTCAGCCCCAAAATAACCACACAGAAACTGTATTAATTAAATTGCTACTTGGCCTATTATTTCTGACTTCTTATTAGCTAGGTCTTACAACTTAATTTAACTCATTTTTATTATTTTATATTTTACCATGAAGCTAGTGGCCTACCAGCAAGGTTCCAGCTGACAGCTCTCATCTTTCCACTCTAATGGCTACTTGACATCTCACGACTCCACCTTCTTTCTTCCACCATTCACTTTAGTTTTCCCCACCTACCTCTATTCTGATATGTGCATGAGGTTTTTAATTAACCAATGATATTCACAGCATAAAGAAGTATATCCTACATCATTATTTTGTTGTGGGATATTACTTTAACTTTGCAAAGCTGTGTTACATTTGTTTATATTGTGGAATATTACTTTACCTACACAAAGATGTGTTATACTTGTTTATGCTGAATTTGTTTAATTATGTAAAGATGTTTAAGGCACCTGATTTGTCTAATAAAAGGCTGACTAGCCAATAGCTAGACAGCAGAGGGATAGGTGGGGTTCCTAGGCAGAGAGAATATATGGGAGGAGAGAAGATGGAGAAGAGAGAATGAGGGAGAAAAAAGGGAGATGTAAAACATGCAGAATGAAAGAAAGGTAAAAAAAAAAACCCTGATGCAAAGATAGATGAGGAGAAACAGGTTAATATAGGTTAGAAGAGGTAGCAAGTAACAAACATAATACCAAGCATTCATAACTAATAAGTTTCTGTGTCATGACTCTGAAGATGGTTAGTGACTAAAAAGAATTCCTTTTCTTTTTCTGTTTCTTGCTTCAGTTTCCTCCCCTATTCAGTTTTCAAAATGAAATAATACATCCATAATGCTTGGTGACATCAGTCTTGCAGGAAAATTGACAATGAATTTGTATCTTAAATATTCTTTTACCAAGCTTATGCTTAAAATTTAATAATCTTAGTCCTCTCCTCTCCAAATAACCCATAAAAGTATTTTATTTGTATGTATTAATGATGTACAATGGGTTTCATTATGACATTTTCATATATGTATATATTTCTTTTTTTGTGTGTTTTTCTTAAACAATTTTTTTGTCCACTTCTCTGACTTCCTCCCTTCTCCCCATTCCCATGGTCCACATGCTCCCAATTTACTCAGGAGATCTTGTCTTTTTCTACTTCCCATGTAGATTAGATCCATGTATGTCTCTTAAGGTCCTCTTTATTGTCTAGGTTGTTTGGGGTAGTAAATTGTAGGCAGGTTTTTTTTCTTTGCTTTATGTTTAAAAGTCAATTATGAGTAAGTACATATTATATTTGTCTTTCTGGGTCTGGGTTACATCATTTAATATGATGTTTTCTAGATTTATCTATTTGCGTGCAAATTTCAAGATGTTATTTTTTTTCTGCTGTGTAGTACTCCATTATGTAATGTACCACATTTTCTTTATCCATTCTTCAGTGAAGGGCATTTAAGTTGTTTCCAGGTTCTGGATATGTCAAATAAGTCTGCTATGAACATAGTTGAGCACATGTCCTTGTGGTATAATTGAGTCTCCTTTTGGTATATACCCAACAGTGGTATTACTGGTTCTTGAGGTAGGTTGTTTCCTAATTTTCTGACAAATCACTATACTGATTTCCAAAGTGGCTGCACAAGTTTGCATTCCCACCAGTAATGGAGAAGTGTCCACTTTATTCCACATCCTCTGCAGCAGAAGCTATCACCAGTGTTTTTGATCTTGGCCATTCTGTTAGGTGTAAGATGGAATCTCAGAGTTGTTTAGATTTGTATTTCTTTGATGGCTAAGAATGTTGAGCATTTGCTTAAGTGTCTTTTAGCCATTTTATATTTGCCCATTAAGAGTTTTCTATTTAGGACTTTACCTCATGAAGTCATGAAGCTGACTTGATTTCCAGGTCTCAGTGGAGCTGGCTGTTGTCAGCCTTGTTCCCAGTCTACCTATTTAGGGCCAGGATATGTAGAAACACTGTATTTTCTCTTACACGACCACCACCAACAATAATAAAAATTAAAAAAAAATGGTTTCAAAAGTTGAGCTGAAAGCTAAAGGGCAATACACTACTTTAACATGAATAAAGTTCTGAACTAGGTAATCACTAATTAACAAGTATACCTTTCACCTTTGGACAAAATATACCATAATAATTTACCATAGTAATGAGCTTACCACAAAAATATTGGAACTCTAGGGGTGGTAATAGAACTATTGTATCTCTAGTAAAAGAAGAAAAGGGAAGGTGACAGGATCTTCCCTCAAGATTCTAGTCATTGCTCTGCTTTCCCTTAATGGTACCTGATCTCAGGAGGTGCTGCAGCAGATAAGGAAAATATTAATTGAAAAGGGGAATCTATGATGCAAGTTTAATGAAGTCATCATCTGTGATGAGAAAGAAATTTCTGATGATGTTTTGGGGTCACTTAAGTTTCTATAAATAACCCATCTTCATGTTCCATAAGTATCCCCCAAAAACATTGGTTTATCTAGTTGCATTTGGATGTAACTGTTATTTGGCCTGGTACCAGAACCCTTTCTGGGTAAGTAGACATTTTTAGTCACAGCTCCCAGGAAAAGGCATTGAAACAAAAGTGGGGTAGGAAGGTTAAAGAAGCAGAGCCAGGTGTGGTGGCACATTCCCGCAATCCCAGAACTTGGATGGTGAAGCCAAGAGTATCAAGAGTTCAAAGTCATTCCTGAATACATAGGGAATAAAACCGGTCTCAAAAAAACTAAACAAACAGACATAGATGGAAATGGTGGCTTACAACTGTGAACCACGTTCCCAGGTGGTTGATGAAGAAAGATTACCATCAAGTTAAGACCATCCTGAGATCCTCAGTGAATTCTAGGCCAGCTACTAGAGTTATACTTCAAGACTGTTATTCAAAAAGTAGACAAAGGGGCTGGAGAAATAATTCATCGTTATGAACAGTTGATGCTGAACAGAGGACTCGGGTTTGGTTCAGCACCCAATGGAAGATCACACACTGCTTTCATTTCAATTTCAGAGGATCTGATGCCGTCTTCTGACTTCCATGTGTAACAAGCACCCAGAAAGTACACACTGTTCCCAAGTTCACATAAAATGTTCAAGCACAGACCATGCTTGACAGCAAACCAGGTAGGCTACAGATCTTTTCTCTTCTCCTTCTGTTTCCCCAGGTACATTCCCCCAGTCACATCCAAGTTCTACAGAACACCTGTGGGTCCCTTTCCTGTACTCCCTGCTCCTATCTCCTGTGGATCCCACATATCTTCCCCTTCTAATTTCTACCCCAACTTGTTGTTTCATCCAGAACCAAACACCAGCAGACATGCATTGCTAATCCAAGAACTGCGCCTGCCAGGGCAACAAGTGGGCAGACATTATGTCCACACCTCTCCTTCTGTTCCCCAGATACAACCCCCAAACTCTTATGCCAGTTCTGTAGCAGGGAATCTGCTGCTGTGTCCCTTTCCGCTCTGACCCCATCACCAGTTGATCACAAAGATCTTCTCCTCCAACTCATTTGATCATATCACCCCCCAACACCAGCAGACATTCCCTGCAAACATACTAGCTAAACAGGCAAGGGAAGCAGATTAGCTAACTGACGACCTTCAAACTCCTTCCTCTCCTTCAAACCCACTTTCCTAGTCTCATCCCTATCTATGCAGCAGATAATGTGCTTCACTCTTCCTTTTCTGTGTGCTGACATCTGTAGGTCCTATCGACCTTACCCTCCTAAACTCCCTCTCTCCATTTGTTGCTTCATATGAGCCTACAACTAGGAAGCACCCCCCAAAAAGCCACAGTTCACTTCGGTTAAGAAAGTGGGAAGGCTGTAAATATTCTGTTTACTTTGTTTCTTAGATCTAACCCTCAGGTCCCACATGCACCTATAGCAGAACTTCTGGGCTTATCTCTTTTCACTGCCCCCCCTCATTCAAAGGAGGTGAAATAAGCAGACCATGTTTTGCTCTGTTCTTCCTCCTCCTGTGAATGCCTGCAGACCATAGTCTATCTCTATTTCTAAGTGCAAGCTCCCAATACACAGAAACACATTTTACCTAAAATCCCTAGTGACTACAGCTATCAGCTTCAATGACAATTTCCTAACAGGCAACATACAGGCATCATACGTTACAAAAATCCATAAAGAAAACAAAAACCAGGGGAAGAAACACCCACCAAACAAAGTCAAACCCATAAATCAGCATCTATATCTCCTGTCATCCTAATCGCAGATTCTTTGATGTCAGTGTAACAACACAATAACACTCAGAGGAATATGACTCCACAAGAGTCCAGCTATCCTCCAAAACAGCAGGCCCTGAATATTCCAATATACTTCAAACATAAGACAAAGACCTGAAAACCATCCATATGAAGATAGAGGTCCTTAAATAGGAAACTAACATATCCCTTAAAGAAATCCAGTAAAATGCAAAGAGATAGTGGAAAGGAAATGTAGAAAACTGTTAAAGACCTGAAAAGGGAAATAGGATCAATATTGAAGCCCCAAATTGAGGATATACTAGAAATAAAAACTTAAACAATTCAGATAAGAAGTACAGAGTCAAGCTTCACCAACAGAACACAAGAGATCGAAGAATCTCAAGTGTTGAAGACACAAAAGACAAAATGGTTATTTTAAGAAAATATTAAACCTCAAAGTTTCCTGAAAAAAATCCAGAAAATCAGACTTTATGAAAAGATAAAACCTATTAATAATAGCTATAGAGGAAGGATAAGAATTCCAGCTCAAAGGCTGAGAAATTATTTTTAACAAAATTCAAGAAGAAAATGTCCATAACTTAAAGGAGAAGCTGATAAAGGAAGAAGACGCATACAAAACACCAAATATATTGGTCCAGAAAAAAAATTATCCTTGACACTAATAATAATACAGAACAAAAAATGAATATTAAAAGATGCAAAGAAAAAAATGAGTAACATATGAAGGCAGACATACTAGAATTATATGTGACTTCTCAAGGGAGACTCTAAAAGTCAGAAGGGCCTGAACAGATGTGCTTAACACTCTAAGAGACCAGATGCCAGTCCAGACCACTATACATACATAGAAAAACATTCAATTGCCTAAGCCTAACTCCTAACCCTAAACCCTAACCCTAATCCTAAGTGACTGTTGAGAAGTTTGGCTATAACTGAAGGTGTAGAGGCAAGGTATGCTGATACCTAGGGCTCTGAAAAAAAGGTACCCTGACTGTTAGAAGTCAGGCCTTGCCTACAGCTGTGAAGGGAAAGTGTATTGGATACCTCCAGCTATGAGAAGAAAAGGTATATTTGTGGAGGTCAAAAGACACGAGTCTATTTCCACTTTATCTGGAGGTCAGAGTTTGAGGTTGCTCAAAGTTGTTAGCAGGTGTGGTTACACACCCTGACCTAAGGTGTGGTTGTTTTGTGTTTTGGGCTTTAAGAGGGCCCATACAGGTAAATGTATTCCCCCTTGAGGAAAGTGAGAAAATTTAAACATACTTCTTTTTAATTAAGAGGTTGGCCTAGGGAATGACTGCATTTAGGATACTTAGTCTAGGGTGGATTCACTGCCTGAATAACAGAATGTTTTTCTCAATAATTACGGACCTGATGGCTCAAAGTATTGAAGCAAGGAACTGATTTAGTTTTCCTATGCATCACGTTACAGCAGTCTTTTGTCTTCTTCCCCCTGTTGTATAGGGGTATTAAAGTATATGAAAAATTAAATGCAGGCCGACTTACAGTATTCACTGAAACTCCCTATCGTTACTATCCTATGCTTCTGCTTTATTATTTTCACTTGTGTCTTCACTCTCTTTACTTATTTTTCTATTCCCCATGCCCCTACCCTTGTAAGTGGTGTACTTGTCAAAGATGGACCATGATACATACTGACTATTATAAAGTCCGGCTATACCCGAGGCTGTGGTCCAGTGGGAGAGGTTCTTCTTACAGGAAGAAGCAATATTGCTCCTCTCTAAGAAAGCCAACACAGATGGGCCCTGTTTCATTCTGCTAAGAGAGCTTCAAAGCAGAGATGTCCATTGCTGTTCTGCTCCACTTCCCTAAGGGAGTTTCCTAGCAGAGGTTTCCAATGCTTCTCTGTCCCAACACACTAGGGAGTTTCCTAATAGAGAGGTCAATGTCTTTCTCAGCTTCAGCCAAATTGTTACTTCTCTGCTTCACTGGAGTTAATGGGAAACTATTTCTGAAATGTGGCAGTCTCTGGTGAAGAGTTCCTACCTCTGCACAGCTCCTTTAAGAGAGTTTGCCAGCAGAGGTCATCAAAGTTTCTCTGTTCCATTCCACTACAAAGTTTCTTATCACTCCAGTGAAAGGTCTTCACCCACAACTCATTCAAGAAATTTATTTGGAAGGGAAGAATCTAGGAGAGGGGTTGCCTCTGCTAGGACAGAAATGGGAAGGTGCCAACTAACAGGTACAGAACTTTTATAGGACTTCTTAGGGGCAGAGTTTTCCCAGGGAGAAGATTCTCAGGGTGGGAATTGGTTAGATGTTAATCTCTGATCTTGAACAATGCAGAGATTGGCTGGATTGCATGCTCAAGGGTTGGTAGATCTCAAGCTTAGGGATTAGCTGGTTTTGTGCTCAGTTGATCAAGGATAGAGTGTGTATCTTTGGCTCTTGTTTCAGAGTCAAAGTGTGTTCTTTCACTTACCCCTTAAAACTTTTGAGACTGGTTTCAGGGTCAGGTGTTTCTTTCATTGGCTCTGGATTCAGGTACAAAGTGTGTTTCTTTGTCTTGATTTTGCAGTCAGGATATATAGTTCTTTTAATCCAGTTTCAGAGTCAAAATTATGTACTTCACTGGCTCTGGTTTCAGGGTCAGGATGTGTTTCTTTGGCTGGCCCATTTTCCCTATACAAAGAGCTTCATAAATTCATCTTTACCATGAGTTTCTAAATACAAACCGTATAAAAAGGGCATAATGCTTGAAAAGAATGTTAACGCTGCCAAATTTATTTCTACAGAAGAAATAGTCTTGTGTTATATGCGGAGGATTCTTGTTCTTTCCTGCCTGCCTAGACTGTAATAATTACATAGAAACTCTAGTAATTAAAATACCTCTTGGCCTATTAGCTCAGAATTGTTTTTGTTTTGTTTTGTATTTTGAGACAGGGTTTCTCTGTAGCTTTGGAGCCTGTCCTACAACTAGCCCTTGCAGATCAGGCTGGCCTCGAACTCACAGATATCCAACTGCCTCTGCCTCCCAAGTGCAGGGATTAAAGTTGTACGCCACTACGGCCCCGCTAGCTCAGGATTCTTATTAACTAACTCTGACATTTTAATTAACCCATTCTTATGATTTTGTATTTTACCACAAGACTTGTGATTTTCCAGAAAGTTTCCAGAGCATCTGTCTTCTTCAGCAGATACATGGAGTCTGACTCCACTTTCTTTTCTCCTCTGTCTCTGCTTGGAATTCCTGCCTTGCTCTATTCTGTCCTGTCATAGACACAAAACAGCTTCCTTATTAAACAATGGTAATAAAATACATTCACAGCATACAGAGGAGAATCCCAAATCACTGTGTAGCTGATTATAAGTGTTTTGGCTAAAGATCTTACCAAATACTTCATAATAAGAAGTCCTCAGTATCTTTTTCAGGTACTCAATATCTATTGTAATATACAAAGATTTTAACAGATTGTTGCATACAAAAAGTTTTACTCTTATATAAAATACAAAATTTGATCACACTGAAAACATTCATAGGATTACTCTGCAATATGAATTTTCTCATTATTTTGATTATTCATACATGCAAATGCTTTACCACACTGATTACATTCATAGAGTTTATGTCCAGTGTGTGATCTTTCATGCATTTAGAGTACTGTGAAGTGAAAAGGCTTTACCATACTCATTACACTCACAGGGTTTCTTTCCAGCATGTGTTAGTTCATGTCTTTAAAGATGACTATGATAAACAAAGCCTTACCACATTAATAACAGTCATAATGTTTCTCCCCAGTATGGGTTTCTTTTATATTTTCAGCGACTACCGTGACATGCAAAGGCTTTATCACACTGATTACATTAAAAGGGTTTTTCTCCAGTATGGGTTCATTAAGGACTTTATAGATAACTGTTGTGTGCAAAGGCTTTGCCACACAGATTACATTCATAGGGTTTCTCTCCAGTATGTCTTCTTTTATGTTTTCTTTTTGGAGACTACTGCGATGAGCAAAGGCTTTACCACACTGATTACGTTCATAAGACTTCTCTCCAGTATGACTTCCTTTATGCCTTTGATGATCTGTGACATGCAAAAGCTTTACCACAGTGATTACATTCATAGGGTTTCTCTCCAGTATGGCATCTTTTATGTCTCTGTAGATTACTGTGACGAGTAAAGGCTTTACCGCACTGATTACATTCATAGGGTTTCTCTCCAGTATGGCTCCTTTCATGAACTTGTAGATGACTTTGTTGTGCAAAGGCACTACCACAGTGATTACATTCATAGGGTTTCTCTCCAGTATGGCTCCTTTCATGAACGTGTAGATGACTGTGTTGTACAAAGGCTCTACCACACTGATTACATTCATAAGGTTTCTCTCCAGTATGGCTTCTTTCATGACTTTGTAGATAACTATGGCGTGCAAAGGCTTTACCACAGTGATTACATTCATAGGGTTTCTCTCCAGTATGGCTTCTTTCATGCCTTAGAAGATGACTGTGTTGTGCAAAGGCTCTACCACAGTGATTACATTCATAGGGTTTCTCTCCAGTATGGCTTCTTTCATGAACTTGTAGATGACTGTGCTGTGCAAAGGCTCTGCCACACTGATTACAATCATAGGGTTTCTCTTCAGTATGGGTCCTTTTATGTCTTTGGAGATTACTGTGACGTGCAAAGGCTTTACCACAGTGATTACATTCATAGGGCTTCTCTCCAGTATGGCTTCTTTCATGAATTTGGAGAGTACTGTGTTGTGCAAAGGCTCTGCCACACTGATTACATTCATAGGGTTTCTCTTCAGTATGGGTCCTTTTATGTCTTTGGAGATTACTGTGACGTGCAAAGGCTTTACCACAGTGATTACATTCATAGGGCTTCTCTCCAGTATGTGTTCTTTTATGCCTTTCACAATGACTGTGACGTGAAAAGGTTTTACCACACTGATTACATTCATAGGATTTCTCTCCAGTGTATGCTCTTTTATGCATTTGAAGGTGACTGTGATGTGAAAAGGCTTTACCACACTCATTTTCTTCATAGGGTTTCAATCTAGTATGTGTTTTCTCATGCCTGTGAAGATGACTCTCACATGAAAAGGCTTTAACACATTGAGTATGTGCAAAAGTTTTCTCTCTAGTTTGACTTGTTTCATGCCTACAATGATAAGGGTGCATATGAAAAGCATTACTACATTTAATACATTGTTGAATTTTTTATCTGTATGAATTTTACAATTTAGTCCTATTTGAAAGAGTATTTATATATTAAGGTTTTATCATCATGTTTATCATCTTGTTTTTCCCCTTCATTAAGACTTGCTTTTCACCTTTGAAGATAACTGATAACAGCCTTTATTACATGGTTCACATTTACAGGATCTTTGTTTTTTCCGTATGAGAATTATGTATTTGAAGAGAACTGAAAAAAAGTCAGAACTTTCCCACTCTTACTGCATTCTTAAAGTTTTCAATACTGTGAGTGATTCTATATTGGCTAATGAACTAGGACAAACAGAAGAATTTACATAGTCTTAGTACTCATGGTGCTTTTCTGAAATGTGACCTTATTGGTATATTAACAATGAGAGTAGAAAACCAATTACTTGTATACTAATATATCAAATTCAATAAGTATACTCAGCAAAAGGACTGCTGAGTATATCTTCTATCTTTTCTGAGAGAGAGAGGTATGTTGTTTCTTTTCCCATCCCTGTGTTCATGTGTCTTGTATCCAAAGTAATGTATAATATACCTAATAAAGGAACAATAACAAATATAATGTTTACACATTGAGTTCACGCAGTTTGACTTTCTGTCATCATAGACTTGTGGTTTCTGGATTAGGGCCTCTCCATAACAGCTGCCCATTGATTTGTAACTCTAACTGCCCCCTCACTAAACTGAAGAAGTATATGGGTTAAACTACGCATTCTATGGACTATTAGTGTTATAGAGAATTTTAGAGATATACTTATCACCTTTTCAACATGCATATCTTTTATAATATAAATAATATGAAATAAATTGGCAATTTTACAGCATAGCTCTCATTGTAATATGATTCAAATGGTAATATAGGCTAAGACTTTGTTTCCTTGACTTCTTTCTTAAAAGAATGACTTGCAAGTGCAGTTCACCTATCTGAAATCAAGGTATATGATTTTGTGAGAATTTTATAAACATCAATGCACTTTATTATTTACACTGTTGCTTTTCTTAAAACATATAGGATACATTAAAAATTCTTCAGAGGTACATTTGTATCAGGTTACACATGAAAATTACCTTTCATGTCTTCTAGAAGTTTGACAATGTTCTTCAATATTGTGGTCTTCCCAACTGTATCCTAAAAATATAGTGCCAGAAAAAAATGTATGTTATATATTAAAAACTGTATAAAATTTAGTTACGATTTAAGCAAACCTTACAACCATGCCTGATTTATTTGCCCTATTCTTCTTTCTCAATCATATTACAAAAAAGCATCATTAGCCAATGAACAGTTGAATGAAAGATAATTCAGTCTTACCTATACTACTGAGGTTCCTATAGGTCTCCCCCATCACATCTTTGTAGAGATTCTTCTGGGAAGGATCCAGCAAAGCCCATTCTTCCAAAGTGAAGTTGACATGCACATCATCATAGGTCACTGCATTCTAAAATATCCCATACATGTGGAAAACAGAAAGCATGAGTTTGACAACACTTTAAATATGTACTTCTTTCACAGTATAGTCATATAATTCTGGTGCTCTCCATTCTTATTCCATGACATAGACATCATAATTTAATCAATGAGTCACTTTAGAAGCAAACTGAATAGGAGGTTCACCTCTGTCATATCTGAACCCTTTGAATGGGATATCACCGTGCAAGAGAAATGCCTACTAACCAACAATGAAAGATTTGTAAACAGATCAACAGTACAGAGTACAGATAATAGAAATTGTATGAATGATTAATTTCTAACTACAAAAAAGAAAAATATGATGAAAAAAGCTAGTTGCATTGAATCACACCTCTAATCCTTGCACACAGAAGTTAGAGGCACGTATATCTCTATCTGCCTCTGAGTTGAATACAAGCTTAGTCAATGGAATCATTCCAGGAAAGCCAGGAATACATATTAAATACCTGTTTCACATGAAAAAAATTAATCAAACAAACATAAAAGATAGAAATAACTCATAGATTGTTGCTGAAGTTTCAACAAAGAGTTATGCATTTACTTCACCTACCAGGTGAACTCTTTATTCACCTACCAGAAACATGAAGTGCCCCAATTTAAACTGCAACATAAATAAAATTTTACTAAAAGGCACTGTGTGTTTATAAAGTTACAAATGAAAAAATATAAACAATAGTAATTAATACGCTGATGGGGCATCATAACTATCCATTATTCCACGTTCATGGTTTCTAGTACCATCTTTTGATCAATATAAGAACCAGGTACTCCCATGGTGCATATCCATGCATACAGGTAAAATACTCTTTTTTTTATTATAAATTTCTGCCACCTCCCTGCCTCCCATTTCCTTCCCCCTTTCCCCACTCTTCTCTTCCTCCTTCTCCAGTCCTAAGAGCAGTTAGATTTCCCTGCCCTATGGGAAGTCCAAGGTCCTCCCCCCTCCATCCAGGTCCAGGAAGGTGAGAATCCAAACAAACTAGGCTTCCACAAAGCCAGTACATGCAGTAGGATCAAAACCCAGTGCCATTGTCCTTGGCTTCTCATCTTTACTCATTGTCCACCATGTTCAGAGAGTTTGGTTTATCCCATGCTTTTTCAGTCCCAGTCCCACTGGCCTTGGTGAGCTCCCAATAGATCAGCCCCACTGTCTCAGTGCGTGGGTGTACCCCTGGCAGTCCTGACTTCCTTGCACATGTTCTTCCTCTTCTGCTCCTCATTTGGACCTTGGAAGCTCAGGTTGGTGCTCCAATGTGGGTCTCTGTCTCTATCTCCATCCATCACCAGATGAAGGTTCTATATTCATCAGTATGGCTATAGGATAGGGCCATTTCAGGCTCCCTCTCCTCAACTGCCCAAGGAGCTAGCTGGGGACATCTCCCTGGACACCTGAGAACCCCTCTAGAGTTGAGTCTCTTGCCAACCCTAAAATGGCTCCCTTAATTAAGATATATACTTCCCTGTTCTTGTATCCACCCTTCCTTTATAACAACCATCCCATTCCCCCAAGCTCTCCCCATCCTCCCCTTCTCACTTTTCTCTCCCCATTTCCCCTTACCCCCATCCCACTCCACCCCCAAGTTCCCAAGATTTTGCCTGGCAATCTTGTCTATTTCCAATATCCAGGAGGATAACTATATGTTTTACTTTGGGTTCACCTTCTTATTTAGCTTTTCTAGGATCACGAATTACATGCTCAATGTCTTTATTTATGGCTAGAAACCAATTATGAGTGAGTACAAACCATGTTCATCTTTTTGGGTCTTGGTTACTTAACTCAGGATAGTGTTTTGGGCACAGGAGACCACTTCCTATGTATAACCCCAGCTGCACAGACACTAAGGTCAACATTGAATAAATGGGACCTCCTTAAACTGAGAAGCTTCTGTAAAGCAAAGAACACTGTCAGTAAGACAAATAGGCAACCCACTGACTGGTAAAAGATCTTCACCATCCCTGCAACAGACAAAGGTCTGATCTCCAAAATATATAAAGAACTCACGAAACTAGACTTTAAAAGGCTAATTAACCCAATTAAATAATGGGGCACTGAACTGAATAGAGAATTCTCAACAGTAGAATTTCAAATGGCCAAAAGACACTTAAAGTCATGCTCAACTTCCTTAGCAATTAGGGAAATGCAAATCAAAACTACTCTGAGATACCATCTTACACCTGTCAGAATGGCTAAAATAAAAACACCAATGATAGCCTTTGCTGGAGAGGTTGTGGAACAAGGGGTATACTCATCCAGTGCTTGTGGGAATGCAAACTTGTGCAACCACTTTGGAAAGCAGTGTGGCGGTTTCTCAGGAAATTCAAGATCAACCTGCCCCAGGACCCAGCAATACCACTCTTGGGAATATACCCAAGAGATGCCCTATCATATGACAAAAGCATTTGTTCAACTATGTTTATAGCAGCATTATTTGTAATAGCCAGAACCTGGAAACAACCTAGATGCCCCTCAATGGAAGAATGGATGAAAAAAGTGTAGAATATATACGTATTAGAATACTACTCAGCGGGAAAAATCAATGACATCTTGAATTTGTATTCAAATGGATGCAAATAGAAAACTCTTTTTAAAATATAAATTCAAGGCAAACAACAGGCAGGAAGAAGGTTATGCACCTGCAATCCAACGTCTTAGATGGCAAGGCAGTATTAATGTCATGAGTACATGCCATCCTGGGAAACATAATGATACGCTCTGTAAAATTTTAAAATTCAAGATATGGGTGAAGCTCAGTACAACAGCATATGCTTGATAGGAACAAAACTGTCATACAACAACATAAAAACAAAAAAGCCAGGAATGCTGGCCCACCTCTAATCCCAGCACTTGGGAGTCAGACTCAGAGGATCTCTGAGTTTGAAGCCCGCATGGTATATAGAGCTACTTTCAGGATAGCTAGGGCTACACAGACAAACCTTGTCTTAAAAAAAAAAAAAAAACTGAAAAGAGTATACTACCAAACCACCTTAGTACCGAATAGTAGTTAATTCTACTGAATCTTTTGTGATTTAGTGATATAGATCATGGTGGTGGGGAAGTTATAACAGCAAAAGAAAAAAGCTGACTGATTAGATTCAACCACAACACAGTAGGCACATTAAACAGGTAATGGGTTGAGGCTATAGAAACTCATATTGTGGGATTCCCCTCTGTATGCTGTGATTATCATTAGTTAATAAAGGGACTACTTTGGTTGTATAGCAGAGCTATAGGATCTTAGAGAGCTTGGAAAGGATTTCTAGACACTAAAAAATGAAGTTGGGCTGGAGAGATGGCTCAGAGTTTAAGAGCACTGGTTGTTCTTCCAGAGAGTTCCTGAGTTCATTTCCCATAACCCACATGGTGGCTCACAACCATCTGTAATGAGATCTGGTGCCCTCTTCTGGCCTGTAAGCATGCATGCAAATAGAACACTGTATACATAATAAATAAATAACAAATCTAAAAAAAAAAAACAATGAAGTCTAGCTTCATTTATTTCCCCAGATGGGCTTTACTTACTGAGGGCATGCTGTGGCTCCTTTAAGAGAGGTTTTCCTGATTTAGAGGTAAAAATCAAAATCAAAAATCAAAAAGCTGCGCCTTTTGAAATGCCGGCATTCTGGGTCATGCTGGCAGCACAGACTCTGACTCCTCTGGAGGACCGGCTATGGGGTCTGTGGGCAGACTGCTAATGGCAACTTAGACCCCCTGTGCGCCTGAAAATGGGGCAATGTACATGGCTCTCAGAGGCAGCAAACATGCCTCTGCTATGTTGGGCTGGGTGGAGCAAGTCTACCAATGGCACAGCCTAAGTTCATAAGAAGTCCTTAGCATTTTAAGAGGCACTTCTAAACAGTAAAGAATTACAGATACACAATAGGACAGATTCATACTTAAAAGACCTCTAAATGAGACACAGCATGTTTAAAAAAATGTACATAGGCTTGGGAGAAAGAAAGAAAACATATAGAGTTATAAAAACAAGTAAATGGTGTATAAAAAGTGAAATGAGGTCTTTAAAGAGACAGAGTACAGACAGTCTTAAATTAAACTGAATAAAACAGAATAAAATAAATATTAAAAAGTAATAGAATACAAAACAAATAAGGCACATAAAGATGGACTATATACAGAGTGTCTGGATTATGTATATTATTGTGTTTTCATTGAATTTTTTGACTGTAAAGGAGCTAAGTAACCAACATATATGCTTTAAGGTATCATGTCTTCACAATTTGGGTCTAAGGATTTATTGCTTTGGAAAAGCGGTTGTTCTTTTGTGTCCACAGAACATGAGAATCTGTGGGATCCTTCCAGACTAATGTGGTTTGATGAATCAAGACTGCCCAAAAGGTTACTGTGAACACCCCCAAAAAATCACTTCACCAAATAAAAAGCAGGAAGCACTTTGGAGAGAACTTTGCTCATATTCCCAAATACTGTTCATAAATGTTTGTTTAGATTTAAAGGGGGATATGCTATGGAAATTTGCATTGGGATGGAACTTGGTCTATTGATACAAATTTAAGGTCAATTTTATTATATGTATTTCTGCTCTTGATTAAGGTATTGTATTTGTGCAGCTTATTTTAAAATGTAACTTATAATTAAAAATATAGGTAAATAGAGAGTCATCTATAATAGTAATAGTCAAGTTTGTAGTCATGTTAGTTACAGTTTCTGTGTGATTATTTTGGGGTAAGCAGCTGGGAACAAACAAGCAGCTATCCTTACTATATCAGATCACATCCCCAATGAGAAATTTTAATCCAGAAAGGCTCCTCCTACTAATGGTTTCACAAGCAATCAAATGAAAGTTACCAAGAAGAGGCACATATTAAAATACATCTTCCTATCTGGGAGGTTTTTCATTCAGTAATTTACATTCTGACCTGGGTTACTATAGCCTCCTGGTTATTTATGAGGAAAATTAATTTAGTCATTCATAGACCACAATAGCCCCTACACTGTTCAAATATTCAAAGTCTCTTCTGATGCTAAAGACAATCATGTGACAGTGACTTGTCCCACAGTCATTCAGCCCAAAGAAACACACAGAGGTCTACATTAATTATAACAGGTTGGCCTATTAGGACATGCTTCTTAACTACTTCTTACACCTTACATTAGTACGAAATTTTTATCTGTGTTAACCACATGATGTGGTACCTTTTATCAGTGAGGCATTCTCATCTTGTTTCCTCTGCATCTGTGTGATGACTGCAGATTGAGCCTTTCTTCTTACCAGAATTCTCCTGTTGTGTTAACCCACCTATCCTTCCTGCCTGGTTACTGGTCAGTCAGCATTTTATTAAACCAATACAAGTGACAAATCTTTACAAGGTACAAGATCATTGTCCCACAGTAAGTAACATCTTGTAAAAATCAGAAAACAAGCACATCTTTCCAACATATAATGGTACAGAATACCATTCACACTCCAAAGTGAGAGAAGATTGAACCAAGGCATGACTGAAGCATAGCAGGAGAAACATCAAATCTCTGTGTCAGATACACAGGGCTTCAGTTTCAAAGGGCTTAGATGGCTCTATCCCTGCATCTTTTCAAACATCTTTCTCTTTGGTTACTTCTACTCCCTATATTCAGCTAGCTCTCCATAGAAGATGTCATATAGCTTAGGCATCTCTATATCTTGTGGTATCAAAATGCAACTTAGGCTGTAACAAAATAAAACTCTGGCTGTTGTGGAATATTATTTTTAAGATGTGTTATTTTGTTTATGTTGTGAAACAATTGCTTCAATGATGCAAATAAGTGATGTATTCTTTTATATTGTGTTTGTTTAATTCTGTAAAGATATGATACTGGACTGGTCTAAAATATCTGTTTGGCCTAATGAACAGTCAATAGTTGGTAGGAAAGAATAAGAAGGGCTGGAAAGCAGAGAAAATAAATGGGAGTGTTGTTTTTCTCCACAAAACTGACATTTCATTTCTTCCTAAATCACTCATTTTTTCCACTGTAGACATAAATAGATCATCAGTAATAAACACCCACCAGAATCAATAATTTGTCTAAATTACCCAATTGCTTTTTAATTTGTCCTTACTCAATTTCTCAGGGAATGGAGAAAATTGAAATGATTTGGGAACAAAATATTATACAAATGGCCCATAGATAAGTTTTTCATGAAGTCTATTTCCCAATGAAATCCTGTGAACTCAAGCTCCATTGTGTGCATTACTTTCAACACCCCCATATTCCTAGTCCTACAAGAATAGCTAATTAAGCTCTGTGTACAGTTTTCTGTGGCTTTTGCCATCTAAAGTCCTAATATTTTCAACGTTCCTCCAAAAGACAATGTTCCCACATTCTACCCAGCAACAAAATCACTTTGGGTTTACCAAATTTTGACCTAATTATGTTTGTTTCTTGCTGTGATTAAATTCTCTAAATAAAAGCATATGAGTTAATAAACAGCCTTGTTTGACTGAATTCCAGATCACAACCACAACGATGGAAGCTTAGGATAGAAACTCAAATTAAAAACTGAACCCAAGAGACATAAGGAAAAAATGTTTACTGGCTTTCTCTCTTGCTTAGTCACTCTATCAGATTCACCAAGCTTTCTTATTCTTCTCAGTCACACTTGCTAGTGTGTGATTACCTCCACCATCAGGGAAAGAGAAAAGCCTTCCCACATTAATCATCAATCAACACAATTTTCCCCAAACATAGTAAGTAGTAATTTTGATCTAGGCAAAGCCTCAATTGTTGTTCTCTCAGATGACTCTAATCTACATCATGTTGACAGCTGAAGCTAATTAAGGTAGAGATGATAATATATGATTCTTTTAAACACAAAATCAATATATTAACCATAACAAACATAAAGAACTGGAAAACACAGATAGGTCAAGAAATGAGAAAAGTAAGCCTCTAAGATCAAGAAGAGAAAACTAAAACTATCAGTGCAAAGAAACTTCCTAAACCAAGAAATGCTCAGGGTCCTCATAATATAGTATATTTTCTGAAAAAAAATGATGAAGATCTCTCATTTTCCTAGAGAAACAACAATAAATTTAGATCATAATTAATAAAATCAAAAATAAATATGGTATCATAGTCAAAACAAGACACAAAGACAGGCCTACTAATAAATACATATTATGGTTCCTTAAACAAGAATGGCAAGGCACTAACAAAAAGTAAATAACAAGAAATCACTGGCCAGTAGTCATCCTGTGCACTCTAGTTCTCTCCTTTGCTGATAATAGAAAATGGATTGGGTGAGGAGAGCTGTTCCACCAAAATAAAAAAATTTGCATAGAACTTTCTTATGTTTTAATTTTATATAAAACAGTTTTGATTACTAAAAGGATCCCATTTCTTATAAAAAAATTGTATTGAATAAGATCACTTAAGCACCATTTTGTTTCCTATGAGTGAAGACTGCCTGTAAGTCTTTATCAGAGTAAGGAAATAAAAACTTTCACAAACCAAATGCAAGATAAGAAATTAAAAAAAAAACACTGTATAATTTGTATTATACACCTAAAGCAACTTGTTTTGCTCTAATTTTATGAGGCACAGTACTTTTGAAAAGAAGTTTATCCTCACATTTTTTATTTGTTTATGTGTGAGAAAGAATGTGATCCATGTGTATAAGAACAGAGGGTGTCATATCAGATCCTCTCAATCTGGAGAGGCAGGTGGTTCTGAGCCTCCCAACTTGTATATTGAGATATGAACAGGCCTAATAATTTCAATTCAATGAAAAATTCTTAAAATATAGATTGGCATGAGCCAGCAACACTTTAGCTATATCACTTTGGTTATCTATGGGTAAAAAACTATTACAAACTTATAGAGCTACGATGAAAATTAAGATGGCAGTTCCTCAGAAAATTGGGAATAGATCTACACCAGGATGCTGTTGTACCAGTCTTGAGCATATACCCACAGATGATCCATTCTGTAGTTACTTTTTTTTACTCTTTGGCTCTTTTGGGAGCCCACCATCCACCTCCAAAATGAATTACATGGAAAATTATTTTTACCTATGAATGCCCAGTCTTAGCTTGGTTCTAGTCAGCTTTTCCTAAGTTAAATTATTCTATCTGCCTTTTGCCTTTGGGCTTTTATCTTTATTCTATATACCTTTCTTTACTTCTTACAACTGTGAAGTTGGTGGTTGGTCCCTGACATTCTCCTCTTTCTCTTCTTGGTCCTCAATCCTTCTCTCTTTCTCCTTTTATTTATTCTCTCAGTCTGGCATCCCCAGCTATCCCTTTTGTACCTAGCTACTGGCCATACAGATATTTATTGGAACAATCAGGTGTTTTAGGCAGGCAAAATAACACAGCTTCACAGAGTTAAAAAATGCAACATAAAAGAATGCAGCACACTCTTGCATTATTAAATAAATATTCCACAGCATAAATAGATGTAACACATCTTCAATATATGTTCCACAACATTTCCCCTTTGGTCTAAACAATAAATGAAAGGTTATGCCTTTTAACTTTCTCCACAGCTGCCATTTCCTTTTCATTAGCATTAAAAAATTAAAGTTAACAAACTACTGTGCAATCTACATCTAGGGGTATTAATTACCCCTTTTTGTTTATTAAGCATATCTCTTAGGGGACTGTTGGACTCTAGCGTCCAAACACCGAGAAGGAGTCGCCCCCAGAGACCACACACCACAGCCGATGCAAAAGCATGAGGATTTTATTAATTCTGTTATGACAGGGTCCCCCAGCATTCGGGAAGCCGAGGGACCCCGAATAGTGGGCACAGGCTACTTTTAAAGGGGCCACAGAGGCAAGGGGGGGTTGTTCTTTGACTATTCTGATTGGCTTATTCAAAAGGGCTATTACCAATAATTGACTGGAGAGCTGTTGCCAGATCAGATGAGGTAAGAGGTCATTTTGACCCCGTTTCCCAGGGGACCGAACCGAAGCATACGTATATGGGTAATTGTTCAAGAACTGAGTACCTGCGAGTGTAGCTGTTAGGTCCTTGGTTCCCAGGGGAGGAGGGGAAGCACTATGGCACAGAGGCTGAGAGGATTCAGAATTGTCAAAAATGGCTTCAGGATTGTCTTAAAGTCTTACAGGGACCAGATGAAATATGAACTAGTTTATCTTTATCAATAAAATTTTGGAGTCAGATATCAGGGGTAAAAACATGAAAGATCAGAGAAACAGTGGAGAAGCCACCAGTGACTCTTCCTCTTCCATTCCTCTATCCAAAAAAGGTCAAGATCCTCTCTCAGCCCAACCTTACTACTTGTCTCCTATCTATCCACAGTCCTCCAAACTTCTATGGTATCTTTGGTCATTAATAGCTGGCTACATTCTCTGACTCCAAACATGCTTTTTTTTTTTTACCAAAATATGATCAAAATATCACACAAAACCATGCAACCTCTCATATATCTTACTCTTGCTACTTGCACACTACTATGCAGGTCTTCATGGCAGATGTCCCATAGCTTGGGTATCTCAAAATCCCTTGGTCTGAAATATGACCCAGCTTCATATCCACCACTTCATGTAATAAACCCTCACAATCTCTTCTTCACTGCAGCTCTGACTCTGCCAAACATAGATGGATAAAATAGTGATGACCTGATCACAAAAGAAAAATCCATGATCTTTATATTTTGCATCTTTCATGTTTCCTGAATAAGTATGACATAGGTGATCTTGCCAAGATTTGATAGACTCTACCAAGCTTGAACCAAATTTGCTGCAAGTTCTATATGGTGTTGCTCCTGGGACAAGGAATTACTTCGTGTACTACTTCCAAGAATTAAGGGCTTAGCTAGATGCAGTCTTACACTTGGAGTATGTTCCTAGGCTTCAAATACACAGCCAGGCTCTTTCCTTTAATGGTGCTAAAATCGTTGATAATCTGTGCACCTTTTTTCACCACTAGACTGCCATCTGAAACTACCCAATATTGTTTTTCTTAACAAAACAGACTTTTCTGATGTAGGATGTCCTTCTGTATGCTGTGAATATGTGTTGATTTAATTGCTTGATGAATGAAGTTGTTTTGGCCTATGACAGGGCATAATATAGCTAGCTGGGAAATCCAAACAGATATAGAGAGAGTGAAGGAGAATTCAAGGAGACTCCAAGAGCTGCAAGAGGGTAAAGATGTTAAGTACCAAGTCATGAAACATGTAGCGAAGCAGATATATACAAACTATGGGTTATTAATTAATTTAAATGTAAGAGCTAGCCAGGAATAGTCTGAGTCATTGGCCAAATATTTATAATTAATATAAGCCTCTGAATGGTGATTTGGGAGCTGGCAGATGGGAGAGAAACTTGCAGCTACACTTGTTGTTTCTTTCTTCTTCATTTTTTTCACTGTAGTCCTGAATGAGTCATCAGTAATCACCATCCAATAGAAGCAATATTTTGTACAGGAAATCAGTTTATTCCTTTGTAATTCTACCTACACATTTTCTCAAGACATGGAGAGAATAAGAAAGATTAGGACAAAAATATCACACAAATGATCTCTAGATAAATTTTTTATGAAGTCTTCTAAGCACCTGTGTTTATGTATCAAGCTAAGATCACCTGATAGGGCGACAAGGAATGAAGCCAGAGTTGGGCTGGAAAGGCTACAGCAAGACAAGGCTGTGACTGTTTTATTGAGGACAATCAGACTTTTTATTTACCAAAAACAAAAGATAATGGCAATTTCTAGGATCACTACAGTTATTGCTTCCAGGAAGATATGGGATTTTCCTCTGTAAGCTGCGAATATGTTTTATTTCCATTGGTTAATACAAAAATCTACTTTGGACTTATGGCAGCACATAATAGAGCAACGTGGGAATTCTGAGAAAAAATAGAGGTGAAAAGAAAGGAGAGTCAGGGAGACACCATGTACCTGCTAAATGAGACAGAGTCCGGGTGGAACCTTACCAGTAGGTCACAGCCCTACAGCAATACACAGATTTATGGATATGCATTAATTTAAGATGTGTTACCTAATAAGAAGCCAAAGCTATTGGCCAAGCAGTGTTGTAACCAATAGTCTCTGTGAAATTATTTCTGGTCATCCAGGAAACAAAGAAACAGCCTGCATCAACGAAATGGTGCCAAAATGAGGCAACTACATCAACTTAAAACCTGAGAGATTTAAAACAAATTTAGACACAAAACAACAGAGTTAAGTAAGAATTTTTGGTAGCCACATATTTTTCCAAATGGGCTTTGTTAGCTGGCATCGAGAAAGGGTGCCAAAGCTCCTATAAGTGAGGTCTTCCTGACTCAGCATTGGCAACAAAAGATGTACAGTTTCTTTAGGGAAGAACTTCCTGGTTTGTGCTGGCACCAATAGCTCTGACTCTTTTGGGAGGTACTGCACTTAAATGGGGTCTGTGTGAAGCATGTTACAAATTGCTTAATGGAGACATAGACATGCCATGTCTCTGTAGCTGGGGCAGAGAGAATGGCTTGCAGAGTTGGCAGTAAACATACCTCTGCCGTGTTGGACTAAGTAGAGCAAGCAGGCAGGGCTAAGGAGTTGGTTTTAGCCATGCCTGTTCAGCATTTTTTTAAAAAGTGCTTCTGGTCAAAAAGCAATTACAAATATGCAAAAAAGCCAGATTCAGATGAAAAGACCTGTAAATGGATCACAGTGTATAAATGTATGTAAGCTTCAGAGAGCAAAGACAGTCACAGATTAAAGGAGTATAGAAAAATAAGCCATATAAAGATGGGAAATACACAGAGAGTCTAGATTAAGTCCATTATTTTCTTTTGGGTTCTTTGACTGTGAATGAACACAGAGAGACATTTTCATTGTATGGGCTGCTAAGACAAACCAACACATATACTTTAAACGTATTTTGACTTCAAAATTTGGGTCTATGTTACTTTGGAAAAGAGGTTCTGCTTTTGTTCCTGTAGAGGATGAGAACTGTTGAAATAGGAGCAGCGTGGCTGTGTCCTCCCCCGCACCCGGCCGCCGGCATGGCTTAGCTTACGCCCCGAAATAATTACACGAAAACTGTAATCTTTTAAACACTGCTTGGCCCATTATTTCTAGTCTCTTCTTGGCTAACTCTCACACCTGGACTAGCCCATTTCAAATCAGGTTTGTAAGCACCCCAAGGTGCGCTTACCGGGGAGATTCTAGCCTACGTCCATCTTGGGTCGGTCGGAGCTTCATTGCGTGCGTGCCTCAGAGAGCTGGGCCATCCTGTCTGCCCGCTAGACAGGAGGCTGCTGTCTCTGAGCGGAGCTGCGTGCTTCTCTGAGCTCACTTCCTCTTCCTGTCCGTATACTATTCTGTTTACTCCACCCACCTATTTTCTAACCTATAGGACCAGCCAAGCAGTGTCTTTATTTTAACCAATGAAATCAACAGATTGATATATGACACTCCCACATCACTTCCCCTTTTTCTGTTTAAACAAAAAGAAAAGGCTTTAACTTTAACATAGCAAAATTACATAAAACAGTTATCAAGTAAAAATTACAATAATCTTTATCATAACTAAGGAAAGAAAAGTATAACTATAACTAACTATTCTTAATTCCATCAAAGACAGAAAGATACAATATTACCTCAGCAAACAAGAAAAAAGCAACCTTTAAACTCTAGAAATGACAGAGACATCTCGCTGCCTGTACAGTCACCCAAAGTTCCTCTGTACCGTTGGGGCATCCATCTTCGGCCTACAGGCCCATAGTTTTCAGCAGACATTCCATAAAGCAGGAAATTTCAAAGGCAGTCACTATCTGCTTGTCCTGAAGAATGTCTTGCAGACTCTTTCATGAATCAGGAACCCCGAAAGATCATCTCACCTTTAGGCAAGTTCAGTAGTCCTCTCTCTGTGGGTTCTCTGTGTCCAGTTTATGCAATAGTCCAGGCAAGAGCAGTTTCCTTGCCCAAATGGCTATCAGACTCCATAAGGATCCTCTTCGATGCCCATCTTCCTCTTGAAGTAGATTGGTGCTGCCAGGAGCAGAGTGTCTCATTGTCATGAAAAGTCCTAAGTTATTAAAACATTAAATGTCCTATTCTGTAATCTTTGAAAGATATGAAGAATGTCTATCTAAAATTTATCTATGTACATCTAGAAAATCTTAACTAACATGACTGCAAACTTGACTATTATGATTATCTATTAACAACCTATATATACATTACATTTTTACATGAACTACACAATCACAATACCTTAATCTATATCAGAAATACATATACATATAACAAAATTGACCTTAAATTTAAATCACTAAAGCAAAATCCATATCGATGTAAATTATTCATACCTATACCATTTCCCCCTTTAAATGTAAAAGAACACTTATAAACCATATTTGGGAACATGGACGCAGTTTTCTCTCCAAACTGCTTCCTGCTGAATGGGGGCGTCGTTAATTGGGTCTTTCATGGTATAACCTGTGTGCTAGTTTCATCTCAGTTGGCAGTTGGGCGAAGCAATTTTCTGAAGGCGTTCACAGCAATCCTTCAGGAGGGCGTGGTCCATCATACCATATCGGAATAGAAGAAATGAACAGGGTCTCATCCTCTGTGAAAACAAAACAAGAAACTCCTTTCCAAAGTATCTTGTCCTTAGATCCAAATTTCAAAGTCAAGGCATTTTCACAATATCTATGTTGGGATATTTTAGCAGCATTTATAAGGAAATACCGTTTGGCATCTGTTGCTCCTTCCTCAGCATTCAAACAATTCAAAGAGAGCATAATAGCATACAGTATCAAGATTGTCTGTGTATTTTCCATCTTTGTGCACTTTATTTTAACCTCTATTTCGTTTATTTTTACTTTTAACTTTTTGCTTTTTAAGTGTATATCTTTGACCTAGACACTGTAGACCAGGCTGTTCTTGAACTCTCAGAGATCCGCCTGTCTCTGCCTCCCAGGCATTGGGATTAAAGGTGTATGCTACCACACCTTGAACTCACAGAGATCTGTTTGTCTCTGCCTTCTAGGCACTGGGATTAAAGGCGTGTGCTACGATACCTTGAAGTCACAGAGGTCAATTTCCCTCTGCATCCCAAGTGTTGGGATTAAAGGCGTGTACTACCACAACCAACTTCTCTTTTTCTTCCTTATTTTTTACTTTTAAGAACTTACTTTTAGGTTGCATATATTTTTAACACACTGTAAACCATTTAAAATTTTTCTTTGTCTTTGAATCTCTTTACTGCATCTCTCTCTGTTTTTCTGACCACATGAGTCTTTAATTTACCAAGCAATCTCAGTAGGACTAAAGGCGTGGCTTTGCCAGCTAGTTCCAGTCCATTCCTTAGCTTTCTGCCATTCTACCCTTGTAGCTGAGGTACCGGCCAGAGCCACAAGTCTACAGTGTTTCAAGGTCCCTGCCAGCCAGCTAGCTACAACAGACAAGACTCAGTCCTCTCTCTGTAGCCGGCCCTCCTGCCTCAAACAGTCAGAGTTGCCCTGGCAGGATGGCCCAGAGAGCCGGCATTTTTAAACAGCGCAGCTTTTTTCCTGCTACGGCTGAAAACCGAAAACCATGCGTTCAGCTTTTTGTCAATACCGTTTCAGTGTTTCATGGCAGGACCTCTTAATGAGCTGCAAGGCTTTTGCAGCTAAAGCTGAGTCAGGAAGCCTCTCTTAGCTGAGATCGCTGCTTGCCTCTAGCAAGCAGAGTAGAACTGAGAAACTGCTGCTACCAAGAAAACAAACTTGCTTTACTCTTCCCCAAGCTTTCTCAGACTTTCTGTGGATTCAGTTGTCCACACGTTGGGCAGCCATCTGTTGAAATAGGAGCAGCGTGGCTGTGTCCTCCCCGCACCCGGCCGCCGGCATGGCTTAGCTTACGCCCCGAAATAATTACACGAAAACTGTAATCTTTTAAACACTGCTTGGCCCATTATTTCTAGTCTCTTCTTGGCTAACTCTCACACCTGGACTAGCCCATTTCAAATCAGGTTTGTAAGCACCCCAAGGTGCGCTTACTGGGGAGATTCTAGCCTATGTCCATCTTGGGTCGGTCGGAGCTTCATTGCGTGCGTGCCTCAGAGAGCTGGGCCATCCTGTCTGCCCGCTAGACAGGAGGCTGCTGTCTCTGAGCGGAGCTGCGTGCTTCTCTGAGCTCACTTCCTCTTCCTGTCCGTATACTATTCTGTTTACTCCACCCACCTATTTTCTAACCTATAGGACCAGCCAAGCAGTGTCTTTATTTTAACCAATGAAATCAACAGATTGATATATGACACTCCCACGTCAGAGAACCTGTGGATTCCTTCCAGAATAAGGTGGTTTGATGCACCAAGATCTCCTGATAGGTCTCCATGAACACTCAAAAAGACTTTGTCCAACAAAAAGCAGAAAGAAGTTTGGTGAGAAATTCTCCAAAATTCCCAAATATTGTTTATAAATGTTTGTTTACATTAAAGGGTATATGATATAGAGATGATACTTTGTATTTGTATAGATCTTGGGCTAAAGTTCAATTTTGTTAAATCAATCTCTGCTCTTGTTTAAGGTATTATATTTGTTCAGTTCATTTAAAGATGCAATGTATAGTTAAGAAATACAAATTAATAGTTATTTATAATAGTTAAACTTGTGGTAATGTTAGATTTTCTAGATGTACAGAGATATATTTCATATGGATAGGTATTCTTCAAACCTTTCAAAGATATACTGAATAGGGCATTTTAAATGTTTTAAAAACTTAGGTCTTTTCATGACAATAAGACATGTCTCCTAGTAGCACCAATTATTTCATAAAGGTTGATGGGCATTGAAGAAACTCATGATGGAATTTGCCTTCACTGTGACAAGGCTAGCCATTTGAGCAAGAAACTGCTCTTGCCTGGATTACTTGATGGTATGTTGTATAAACTGGACATATAGGACCTAAAAAATGACTGCTAGAGCCTTGTCTATTTGGATGCTCACCTTCCTATACCTGGATGGAGGGGGACCTTGGACTTCCCACAGGGCAGGGAACCCTGACTGCTCTTTGGACTGGAGAGGGGGGAAAAGGAGAAGGGGAGAGGGGAAGAGAAATAGGAAGAGAGGAGGAGGTGGAAATTTAAAAAAAAAGAAGTAAAAAATGAGTGTTTAAGTTGACTAAGGAAGGTGAGACAGTTTCTTCTTCATGAAAGAGTCTACTAGACATTCTGCAGGACATAGAAAAAAATGTGACGAAGAAACTGCCAATATAGGTGTAACTGTCTTTGAAATTTTCTGCTTCATGGAAAGGTCTGCCAGACACTATGGGTGTATATATCCATCCTGAAGATGGATGCCCCAATATTACAGAAGAACTTTGGGTGACTGTCAGGCAGCAAGTTGTATTTCTCAATTCTAGAGTTTTGGAAGTGCTTATAATTTCTTAGGTAATAAATGTCCTTCTGGAGTCTTTGATGGAGTTGATGAAAGACAGTTTTATAATTATAAAAGATAGATTAGATATAAAACTTATACTCACAAAGATAGAATAGATGACAGAGTATTTTCCTCAGTCTGAAAATGTGAATGGACTAAATAATGTAACTATAATTCTTGCTTGATAATTGTTTTCTTGTATATAATCTTGCTCTATCAAAGTTAAAACCTTCCTTTTTATTTAGACAGAAAAGGGGATGTGATGTGCGATTTCCCTTTGTATGCTGTGAATATGTTTTATTCCCATTGGTTAATAAAGAAACTGCTTGGGTCAATGGCAGCACAGAATAGAACAAGGTGGGAATTCCAAGCAGAGATAGAAGAGAAAAGAAGGCAGAGTCAGGAAGATGCCCCTTTGCCACTGAAGGAAACAAATGCTGGATGGAACTTTACCAGAAGGCCACAGCCATGTGGTGATAAACAGATTAATAAAACTGGGTTAATTTAAGATGCAAAAGTTACTTAATAAGAAGCCTAAGCTATTGGATATGCAGTCTTATAATTAATAAAATTTCTGTGTAATTATTACAAGTCTTGGCAGTGGGGGAATGCCCAAGCAACCTCTGTTTATGCCAGGATATAATGAAGATTTCAAGCTATACAACATACACAAGATTAATGTCTAAGTTCAACTGTCTCAGTTGGGCGGTGGTGGCGCATAACTTTAATCCCAGCACTGGGAAGGCAGAGGCAGGCAGATCTCTGTGAGTTCGAGGCCAGCCTGGTCTACAAGAGCTGGTTCCAGGACAGGAACCAAAAGCTATGGAGAAACCCTGTCTCGAAAAAAAAAAAAAGTTCAAATGTCTTCTTAAGCATTCATGATTCCTACACTACTAAGGGATCATACAAAGAAGCACAAATCAGTCTGAATGCTTCACTGCCTGAGGAAATGTAACAGTCTGTCAGGAACTTCCAGACATGTATATATATATATATATGTCCTAGGAACCATGGATTTTAACCTGAAAAACCCATGACAAGGCAGCTAGGTTGGCCCAACTCCATGGCTCCCTAAAGAGCCTACTGCCCACTAAAATCCTATGATCTTGACCTCCACTGTCTGCCAGTACTCTCAACATTCCCATATTCTAGGTCCTACAAGAACAACTGATTAAGCTCTTTGTCCAGTTTTCTAATATCTCCAGCATTCTTATAAGAGTCAACATTCCCAGGTCCTTTACAGCAACAAAATCCACTTTGAGTCCCATTTTTGTCCCAACTTTCTTCTCTGTTGCTGTTACTAAATTATGCAATCAAAAGCAACTCGGGTAATGACCATGTTTATTTGGTTGTTAACCCTATTTCACAACTCCTCCTTATGAGAACTTAGGATAGATACTCAAGCTAATAACTAAAGGTAAAACATGTGGAACCTTTGTTTTCTGGCTTTCCCTCTTGCTTTGTCACTGTCTTGTGCTCTAGAGCTGCCCTCCTATCTATCCCAGGGCTGCTTGCTCAGAGATATCTCCAACTCAGTGGAAGGGCCTTCGTAGGTCAATCAAAATCAACACAACTCTCTCAGATACCTTAGTCAGATATTCTGATCTATGCATACTCTCAATTGGTATTTTCTCAGATCACTAAAAGCTATGTTACACAGACAGCTGAGGCTAATTAGAAGAAAGAGCTATAATATACAAGAAGATTTAAAGATCCAAAGGCAATGTACTAATCATATCAAACACTTCAGAAGCCAAAACACAAACATGAAGATAAATATGCCAGGAAATGGAAACAGGCAAACTCCTAAGATAAAGAAGAGAAAACTAAAACTGTTTCTCCACAGAAATATCCCAAACCAACAAAAACTCAAGGAGCTCATAACATGAGATCTGAATACAAAATTGGTGAGACCCTTATTTTCCAGAAAATAAACAATATACTTAGATAACACTGAGAAAAATTAACAACATAGATGGGTAGCACTGACAAAGACACAAAGACATATTATGCTCCTTTAAATAAAAACTACAAGATCCTAACCAAAGTCAAACTCTAAGAAATCACTTACCAGCACTCAATCGATACACTTCAGTTCTTTATTCTTTACCAATAATAGAAAATGGCTTAGGAGAGGAGGGCTCTTCCACCAAAATTGGAGAGATTCACTTAAAACCTTCTCATATCTTAACTTTGTAGAAAATAGTTTTGACTACTAAAAAAAAAAAAACTCCTTATCTTATAGTAAAGAAAAGGATGTCTATTAGGATCACTTAGACACCATTTTGCTCCCACTGATTGATTGATGACTGCCTGTAAGTTTGCAATCAGAGTGAGGGAATGAAAACATTTTCAAACAAAACACAAGATAATAGATTTTGAAAGAATCAAGGGACACCTAAAGCAACTTGTTGTACTCAAATTGCTTTATAAATCACAAGGACTTTTGAAAGCAAGTTTCTTGCTATTTTTTGCATATGTTTGTGCATGAGTGAGAATGTCTTCCATATGTATACAAGTAACAAAAAAGAAGGGTTCAGACACCATGGATCTGAAATGGTATAATTATGAGCCTCGCAACTTTAGTGTAGGTATCTGAATTCAGGTCACCTTCAAAATGAATAAGTGCTGAACCACCTGCCAACATCCATAATAAATTTTATCCAATAAACCAAAAGTCTCTCA
The DNA here is from genome assembly GCA_963919715.1 of Microtus obscurus. Taxonomy (NCBI): domain Eukaryota; kingdom Metazoa; phylum Chordata; class Mammalia; order Rodentia; family Cricetidae; genus Microtus; species Microtus obscurus. The sequence continues at coordinate 104,518 of CAWTZC010000460.1, forward strand.
CAGATTAGCAACAAAACCTAAATAAATAAATAAATAAAGTAAATAACTGATCCTTAGAAACATGATGCATCAAAATTAAGATGATATGTATGATAAATTTGCACCATAAATAAATACAGTACAATGACAATTCCCAAGAATTTTTAACAGGAAAGATGATTACAAAGCTACACTCATGTTCCAGCACTCATAGTAATCAATGGGATTATGATAAAATAGTACACAGATTGACATAATATGACTTCTTTCTGGATGGTGGTGGTATATACTTTTAATCTCAGGACTCAGGAGGCAGAGACAGGAGCATCTCTGTGAGTTTGACACCATCCTGGTCTACAGAGCAAGTTCCTGGACAGGCTCCAAAGCTACAGAAAACCCGGTCTCGAGGGAAAAAAATCACCACAAAGCTGATCAGTAAAGAATGTGTATGGTATTTGGCAAAGAATAAAAAAGATGGAGAAAAAGCTGAGAACAAAGGCAGGAAAATAAAATCAGCTATTAACCAAAAGACCAAAGGAAACTAGGCAGGAAACATGTGATCTTGACCAATGATACCCAGCTACCTATGATTCTGTGTATAGAAACTAAATAAATAAAGAATTCACAATATTCACCAAATACTTCAAAGTGATCCTTAAACTGTTGTTTCTAACCCTCCAGCTACTGATATTTCTTCCAGAGAGGTCCCATGCTCTAGAGCTCTCTCTGCAAAAGAGAAAATCTCCTGCTATGGTCCTGCAGCCCCTAACCTCCTTGTGTTTTCAGGTAAACCCAGCCCCACTGATGCCCAATACCAAAATAATATAGAATAATTTCTGCTTCCTGTCAAATGGATTATAGCACAAGGTATAGATTCTGCTCTGTCTACCTGCCCAACACCATACACACCTAAGAAACCTCTGCAGCTCAGAAACTCCCTTTGTCCCCTGGAACTAAACATCACTGAATCACACCATTGCAGCTGGTGGTAGCAGAAAGTTAGAAGCATTTTAATCATGCATTGCTAAAAGACCATCAATATCACCATAGTCCTACCAGCTTTTAAACTATTTCAAACATTTAAAAGACAAACTGGAAAGTAGACTGCAATATTCAGAACTTCTATAAACCAGCGTATCAGTTTTCAAATCTTTCTTCCCACTGCACACCAAAAGCATGTCCCTGTGTGTACACTGGAAAATGATATTACAAGCACTATAGCCTATCATGCCAGAGCTACAGAGTCTTCCTCTCCCAGGAAATCCACATACAGGGAGTCTCAGAGAGCAAGGAGCATGACCCAGGTCATTATTACATAGAGCAACAGAACCACAGCCTGGCTCATGGTCCATCCAAACCTCAGAAGAAATGACAGCTCAACAGACCTCCACTAAACACCCTACACTCACCATGGCATAGCTTGTGTGTGATCTTCCTTACAACTCATCACAACAAAAGTAGGGAAGAATCCTGGAGAGAATCTGCAAGCTACCTGCCACTATTCTTCCTGATTGCTAAAACTTCCCAGAATCCCTCATTGGCCAAGGCCTCCCTGCTAGGTCTCAGAATATTATCAGCTCCCCTAATGGGTGATCAGAGATGAAATGACTCAGAAAGCACAACACTTTCAGTTCTGCCCTTCCAGCCCCGTAGGCAGGGCCCTAGTCCAGAGAGTTTGTATTTTAGTAGACATTCATCCACTCTCCTAGAGCATACCCTCATCCAAAGCACATTCCATTACACACTCAATGTGCAGTGCAGCCAAACCATTGACTCTCACCTGGGAAATCCTGCAGCCAAACACAGATCACATTCACAACTGTTATTAAAGAATAATGGGCCATGAATTAGAAGATAATAATGGGTCATGGTAAGGCTTGGGGACTGGAAGGAGAATGTGGATATGATATAATCTCAAAAAATTATTTTGAAAAGTTGGAACAGGATCTAAGGCCATGTGCTTCAGAAAATAGAGATTTATATTAGAGCACATCAAAGATTTCTTAAACCTTTGATCTCAGGCTTTTTATATTTAAAACCAGTAAAATAACAGTTTTGTTAGGCAGTGCCATATTTTACTCAGATCTATTTTGGTTGAACTACTGCAACTATAGCAATTTGGTTCTATGTGAAGGTCAGTTTTTTATCCAGATTCTTGAGAGCCCTGGCCTGTGGACAACAAGAAATGGCCACCGGGACATTTCTGGAGCATCTAAAATTGATTACCTAATTCCTAATTAGGTAATTAGTACATAGCTAAACATTGCTTATCTCAACTACCGTTGAAATAGGTAAGTTCTCAACCACCGTCTTATCTCTCTCTTTCTGCACTGGGAATCCACCAGTTTCAAGCTTGACCTGTGCACTCAATTCTTGCAAAGATCCCTCTTTATTTATAAGGAAGTACTTAAAGATAGAGATACTGGAGCTCACTCATTAGCTGGTCTATTTTTCCTTCTCACAGACCAGACAAGGCCAGATCCTGAAGGAGTTACAGGGCTGTCTATCCAGCACTGGTCAGCAGAGGCAGCATTAGGTGTTTAAAGCAATTTTAAGTTACATAGCATGAGGCAACAGGATTATAAACTTATAGTCTCCCACACCAGTATGGCAGAACCTCCCCTCCCACAGGGAATCCACACTCAACAAAGCTCAGAGGCCAAGGGCCACTACCCAAGACACCACACAAATTAACAGACCCTGTCTGGCTCATGGTCCATTCCTTTCCAAGCAGCTCTGACAGTTCAGCCAACCTGTTCTTCTTGGTCTGGGGACAGCGGCCCCTACATTCACCATGGCATGGCTTTGTGGTCCTCCTTACAGCTCCCTTCAGCAAAACAAGAGAATCCTGGAAAGAACCTGTAAGATACCTCCTACTGATGCTCCTGATTGCCAAGTAGAGTCCTTCATCAGCTAGAACCACCCAGCTGGGCTACAAAACATTAGAAGTTACCATACTGGATGAACAGAGATCAAATGTCTCAGAGAGCAAAAACCCTCCATGTAGTAACAAGGAGCTGCGGGTTGGGTCCCCGCACCCGGCCGCCCACATGGCTTAGCTTATGCCCCGAAATAATTACACGGACTGTATTCTTTTAAACACTGCCTGGCCCATCAGTTCCAGCCTCTTATTGGCTAGCTCTTGCACCTGGACTAGCCCATTTCTGATAATGTGTGTAGCACCCCAAGGTGTGCTTACCGGGGAGATTCTAGCCTGCATCTGCCTGCAGTGGGAACATCATGGCGACTCCCTGACTCAGCTTCCTTCTCCCAGAATCCCGTTCTGTTTACTCCACCCACGTAAGGGTTGGCCTATCAATGAGCTCAGGCAGTTTCTTTATTAATAAGAAATCACTCCCACATCATTTCCCCCTTTTCTGTTTAAACAAAAAAGAAGGCTTTCATTTTAACATAGTAAAATTACATATAGCAAAACAGTTATCAAGAATTACAGTTACAATATTTATATATCCTTTATCTTTTATCATAACTAAGGAAAATTACAACTATGTATCCATTCTTCAACTCCATCAAAGACTCCAGAAGGATATAATACTAAACAAGAAATAAGAAAACTCTAGAAATGACAGAGACATCTTGCTGCATGGACAGTCACCCAAGGTTTCTCTGTACCGTTGGGGCATCTATCTTCGGCCTTCAGGCCCATAGTATCCAGCAGACAGTTCCATGAAGCAGGAAATTCCAAAGACAGTTCAGTCATTTTCTGCTGTGTCCTGCGTCCTGCAGAATGTCTTGTAGACTCTTTTATGAATCAGGAACCCTGAAAGATCATCTCACCTTTAGGCAAGTTCAGCAGTCCTCTCTCTGCGGGTTCTTTGTGTCCAGTTTATGCAACAGTCCAGGCAAGAACAGTCTCTTGCCCAAATGGCTATCAAACTCCATAAGGATCCTCTTCGATGCCCATCTTCCTCTTGAAGTAGATTGGTGTAGCCAGGAGCAGACATGTCTCATTGTCATGAAAAACCCTAAGTTATTAAAATATTTTAAATGCCATATTTTGCAATCTTTGAGAGATATGAAGAATGTCTATCTAATTGAAATATATCTTTATATATCTAGAAAATCTAACATGACTATAAGCTTGACTATTATTTACGATTATTTAACAACAACCTATATTTCCTAATTATACATTACATTTTAAAAATGAACTACACAATCACAATACCTTGATCAAGATCAGAAATACATATACAAATAACAAAATTGACTTTAAAATCCACATCAATGCAAATTATTCATATCTATATCATATCCCCCTTTAAATGTAAAAGAACATTTATAAACAATATTTGGGAACATGGGCGCAATTTTTTCTCTCTAAACTGCTTCCTGCTGAATGGGGGCGTCGTTAATTAAATCTTTCGTGGTGTAACCTGTGTGCCAGGGTCATCTCAGTTGGCAGTTGAGTGAAGTAATTTTTTGAGGGTGTTCACAGCAACCTTTCAGGAGGGCGTGGTCTATCATACCATATCAGAATAGATGCAATCCATAGGGTCTGGTCCTCTGTGAAAACAAAAGAAGACCCTTTCCGAAGCATCATATCCTTAGACCCAAATTCTGAAGTCATACCCTCATGATATCCATTCTGGTTCCACTTGGCAACCCATATAATGAAATGTCTCTCTGTACTTAGCTCCTTCATAGTCAAAAATTTTAAAGAAAACACAATGTACATAATCCAGACCCTCTGTGAATTTTCTATTTTTACGTGGCTTATTTTTCTTTATTTCTTTTAATCTATAACTATCTGTACTCTGTCTCTTTAAAGACTTTACCTTTTTTTTAAACCATTAACTTTATTCTCTATATTCTTTTTCTTCTCTCTCTCAAGCCTATGTACATTCATCCAACACTGTGACTCATTTAGTGGTCTTTTATGTCTGAATCTGTTCCATTGTCAATCTGTAATTCTTTACTGTCCAGGAGCACTTCTTAAAATGTTAAGCACTTCTTAAAAACTTAAGTTGCACCACGTAGGGGTAATACGGTACTGCCTGTGTCCTGCAGAGTCTAAACCTTAATTGTGCTGTTATCACAGTAATTACGGTAGTTCCTGCTTGAGACCAGCTCAGTTCGGCATGGTAGAGCTGAGCCAGTCCTGCCTCAGAGCCATTTGGTGTCCCTGAGCCACACACAGTTCCAGGCACACAGCAGTCCACATTGCCATCAAGCAAGCCATAGCAGTTTACTCCAAATGCTCCATTCAAAAGCTCTGTCTCCCGCAGGAGCCAGGCAGAGATCTCAATGGCAGCACAGCCCAGAAAGCCGGCATTTTAAAACAGCCAGTTTTTTCCTGTTGCTGAGTCAGGACAATTTCTTTGTGGCACGCAACCCACAAACAGCAAAAAGCTGTCTTAAATTCTCTCTCTCTCCTTTTTAAGTCCTCTCAGGTTTTAAGTGGAGTTCATTAGCATGTTGGGTGCCACTCTGTAGTAACAAGGAGCTGCTGGTTGGGTCCCCGCACCCGGCCGCCCGCATGGCTTAGCTTATGCCCCGAAATAATTACACAGAAACTGTATTCTTTTAAACACTGCCTGGCCCATCAGTTCCAGCCTCTTATTGGCTAGCTCTTGCACCTGGACTAGCCCATTTCTGATAATGTGTGTAGCACCCCAAGGTGTGCTTACCGGGGAGATTCTAGCCTGCATCTGCCTGCAGTGGGAACATCATGGCGACTCCCTGACTCAGCTTCCTTCTCCCAGAATCCCATTCTGTTTACTCCACCCACATAAGGGTTGGCCTATCAATGAGCTCAGGCAGTTTCTTTATTAATAAGAAATCACTTCCACATCACCTCCAGGTTTGTCCTTCCACACTATGGTGAGTCAAGACCCTAATCTAGGAAATTTGCAGTTTAGTACAATCCTCCATTCTCCCAGAGTACTTTCTGTTCCTGCTCCAAGGCACAGGGTCCTATGTGAGCATATTCCATTACACACTCAATGTCCAGTGTAGCCAACACTTTACTTCACAGCTGGGAGGTCCTGCAACCAAATCCAGGACACATTCAAACAGTAACTGTTAAACAAAGAGATGCCATGGATTAGAACATAATAAAGGGTCCATGGGAACAGTTGGAAGCAAGAGAGAGATAGTGAAAATAATGTAATTATAATATCAAAAAATACGGTTAAAAAGTTGAATCAAGCTTCATGGTCATGTGCTACAGAGACTAGGGATCTGAATTAGAGCACACCAAGTACAACTCACATCATTGCTCTCAGAGTATACAGTCACGTTAGGCAGGACCACACCATTTTATCCAGTTCTTCTAGTTTGCTTGAACTACTGTAACTACAGTAATTTGGTTTAATAATAAGTTAGATTTTTATACCGATTCTTGAAGGCATGGTCTGTGGGATGTCACTACTCATTGCGAATGTCCACTACTGTCACAGCAGAAAAGCTTTCACCCTCTTTATTGTCCATCCCTTTGTCTTTTGTGACTATGCTTGCTTTAGTCAGTGAACTAAATTCTTACACAGGTCCTACTTCACTTATAAATTCACAATAAAATATGGAGAAGTTGGAGGATACTCTTTCACTAATCTATTTCTCCTTCCCACAGACTAGTTAAGCTCCAGCTTGGAAGGATTGCAGGACTGTCTTTCCAGCACTGGGTAGCAGAAGCAGGATTAGGTGTTCAAAGCAATTCTCAGTTACATAGTGTGAGGGAAGCCTGAGCTACAGGAGATATTAATATAAACCAGGTGTTCTCAATCTTCCTAATGTTGTGATCCTTTAAAACAGTACCTCCTGATATGATGAACCTCACTATAAAATTATTTTCACTACTACTTCATAACTATAATTTTGCTACTGTTATGAATTATAATATAAAATATCTGTGCTTTCTGATGGTCTTAGGCCAGTCCTATGATAGAGTCATTTGATTCCCCAAAGGAAGCTGTGACCACTAAGGTTAAGAAACCCTGCTCTAATATGATATGAATAAATAAATAAACAGCACTTAAGAAAAATGGAATGAAATTCTTAATATAAAAAAACATTGAAAAATACAGCAGTAATGCATTTAAAGAAAATGAATGTTAAAAATGATAACGATAATTAATGATTTAAAATGATAAAAAACAACAGTGGAACACACACACACACACACACACACACATTTATATATATATATATATATATTAAATGTAAAATGGAGTAGGCCCTTCCCTGATAAAGAGAATACCATTAATAAGAGACTGTATGACTTTGTTCCATGTAAAATATTATCTCCTGAGTGATGTAAATGTCTCGGTGTTACAGTCAATTGCCTGTTTCTCAAACCTTTCATCTGACTTAACTATGTCAACTAAGATTGTACATATATGCATAGGAGAATTCTCTGATTGACTTAGTAGTTCAAACTATCCTCCTGAAATTGTACACCCACCAACCCTGTCAGTCTTCATTCACATGGAAGGAATTAATACCTGCAGGGAAATTACAAAGAAAGTCACTCACCATGCCCCATCATTCCTTCTTTGTAATGGAGATCCCTGCAATTCAGTGACTTCAGCTTCAGTCTGTGACCTAGCTATTATCTAGTCTGTTCCCCCCAGCAGTGAACACAGAACAATGTTCCTCCTCTTCCAGTCTGAAAGGAGAAGCCATGCTCCACACACAAATCCTTTTCCTGCTCTGCAATGGACAGTCCACTATGTGACTCAAACACAGTTTTAGAACTGTGTGGTGCTGCAAACTTGCAATGTAAGGTTTAGAGTGTTTAGTCAAGAGGAGAACAAGGACAATGCCTTGTGGGGCTACAGACAGGGTTCAAGCACATTGCAGTCAAAATAGGACACCTTGACTCAAAATCACTTTTCAAAAAGACTGGAAATGAATTCTAGAATTAATGTACCTTTATAGCACAACAGGACTTTATGTTGGTTGTGAGCCTGTAATGGCCCCTTGAGCAGCATTTAGAAGCCAGCTTTTTAATGGAGGGATGGGCACTTGTGCTGGTTGTAAATCAGGCTTCTCTCCTTTGTTACGGAAATGTAGCTGGTTAATCCTGGGGAACAAACTTTTATATTTTATCATACTAATCTCTAACAGACAGCTTTAGAATACCATTACCTTTGGGGTATTTGGGATGCAGTTCTGCCTTACCTAAATTCTACTTCGTGAATTATCGTTTCCCAAGAACTGGTAATTCCTTATACTATCAATTCTATTACCATCAATTCGACTCTTCTACATCATGGTTTAGCAGTGGAGTGCTACTTTGTACAGGAAATACTGTTTACAAGCTCCACAGAATTAACTCCAGATGGATCCTAATCCTAAATAGTAAATGTTCAAGGTGAAGAATTTCTGGAACAGAAGTTCTTTGTGACTTTGGCAAATCTCTGTTTCATTGCGACAATACAAGCACTAAGAAAGCCCGCATTTCACAGGGAAGTCAGCAGCAATGGTATTTCAAAGCACAGTCCCATTCTTAAATCTCGGAACAGGCGCAGTAATAATAGTGAAGTTTCTCAGAGGCTGCCAGCCAGCTCGGGAATTTCAAAGAACATGCAGAATCACGCAGGATCATGCAGACCCTGCTGGGGCATGCAGGACCAGCAAGAACAGGAGGACCAGGCAGAAACAGGATAAACTCTGCATCTGGTCAATGTCTCCCGTGCGGCCAGAGAAGGATGCAGCACTCTGTCTCCCAAGGCTCAACTAGCCGCCTCTCCCGGTGGGAGAATAGCCCCAAGCTCACCACATTGCTGTTTTCCAGCTTGTCCATGCTCCTCGCTCAGCTTCCTGCACTCACAGCAGAACACACAAAACCACTGAAGCTTACTTCTCCTTAAAGTAAAGCTTGAAAATGGCCACAGCTGCCGCCGCCGCCATTGCCGCCTCTGCCACCGCCGCCAAAGCCTCCTTTGCCGCCCTCTGCCTGGCAGGTCACCTGGAGGGCCTGATTGGCTAGTGAGTCCTGAGTGACAAGAGCACCTCCCATAGAGTTCTACTGTGCTTAAAGACACAGCTCAGCAGGGTGTTGAAAGTAGAGGTGCATGCCTTTAATTCCAGCACTTGGGAAGCAGAGATAGGTGAATCTCCTTGATTTCCAGACCAGCCTGGTCTACAAGAGCTAGTCACAGGAAAGTTCCAAAGCTACAGAGAAACCCTGTCTCGAAAGACAATAGATAGATGATAGATACATAGACAGATAGATAGTAAGATTATAGATAGATAGTAAGATGATAGATAGATAGATAGATAGATAGATAGATAGATAGATACGATAGATACATACATACATAGATACATAGATAGATAGATAAGTGGATAGATAGATATGGATAAATCTACAAGAGCTTCTTCCAGGACAGGATCCAAAGGTGCAGAGAAACCCTGTCTCAAAAAACTAAAAGAAAAATAAAAAAATTAAAGAGAGAAATAAAAAAAAAAAGAAATCTACAGGTGCAAGTTCCAGGAAAGGCTCCAAAGCTACAGAGAAATCCTGTCTTGAAAAACAAAAAAAATTAATTAATTAATTAATTAAACAAAATTAAATACATAGCTCAGTGGTTTCTGAGCCTGCCTTTCATCCCAAAGAACTTTTCTAGTTCAGCAGAGATGCATTTCCATAGCATGTGCCCCTGGCTCCAATAGGAGACCCTGCCATCTTCCTGCTTTCCACAGGCACTTCCCATTCTTCTCCTTGACACAATGTGGCTATCTAGCTTATACAGGTCACAATATACTATGTCCCTGTCCCACAGGTGGAAGGATGTCCAGAATATTAACAACTAAAGGGAGATTTAAAGATACAAAAGGAGATATTTGTTATTGTGAGACCCTCACCCTGTTTGGGCCAGCCATGAAAGCTAAGTCTGGGCAGGTCATCCAAAGGAAGTTCTTTACTTCCACCAACCATTATCACCTGGGACTCTGGCTATCAATGAATTTAAATGGAGTCTGGAGTCTCAATAGTTTACTTTGTGACATTGCCTGGCAGGCCGAGATTGCCCAACCCCTACCCAAGAGCAGACCATTCAAAGGAAATTCCTAGCTTTCCAAGCACTGTAGATAGAAACACCTACCAGCACTTACCAGGACACCCCTAGACAAATGTCAGCCAATCAGTGGTCCTGAACCTCAGAGATTCCTCACTATAATAATCTGTTTCTTTAAGAGACAAGCCACTCCCACTCACTCCCCCATTCCCTGAGGCAGCTCTTCCTTCCTGCTTGCAGTCTTAGTCTCTCTTTTTTTTCTATCTACCTCTCCCTACTTATCCCCTTCCCCTGCTTCTGTCTCTATCTTCTCTCTCTCTGCTCTTCTCCCCCTTTCCTTTCCCCTCCATAATCCACCTAATAAATATTCAACATCACTCTGCATGGTGTGCCTATCAATCTGCCTCTTACTGCCATCACCATATGGCTCACCGCTGGGGACCAGCCACATTCAGAGACCTGTGGCATTGTCCCTGCCTGGGATTGGGTGCTTTGGGACCACTGCCCACTGGCTGCTGCTGTTAGGATTCTTACAGCAATTTTTAATAATCCATTACACTTGCCCCCACATATACTACTATAAAACCCTGTTCTAATTGAGCTCCAGACTCTCCATTTATTCCAATACGTTGGACATGTGGAGAGACAAGAGTTTGCAAACTTGATTAAAATAAAGGCTCTTAGCTTTTACATATGGGACTCAGTCTCCTTTGCTGGCTCTTGTAGGGACCCACGGATTTGGACAGAACACGTCTCTCATTCTCAAAAGGAAGAGAAGGAATTTCCTAGCAAAATGTTTTAAAATTAGAAACTAGCTTCACGTTCCCCTAAAGATAGTGACCTTCCCTCCCATTTGGGAAATTCCGAAGCACAGGGACACCCGGCAGGCCAGCTGGCTGGTGGAGACGGATAAAGATGGCCTGATTCAGGGGCAGGGTAGCCTTGCTTTGAAAACGAAGAACAAGCTGACTAAACATGATGGGAGAGGGAGCAAAGATCTTGCCCTCATGCCAAACCCCCATGATGGCTTAAGAGCTACCTTGTAGTCAATACCTTTAAAAAAGCAAACACAACAGAGGGACTCAGAACTCCTCTCTACCCTGGGATCTGTAACAACACCCAGTGCTCTTAATTGCTGAGCCATCTCTCTAGTCCCTCTTTTGATTTAAACATATTTCCATAATTGTGTAGGGGGTCCTTCTGTCTATATGTTGATTTTTTTTGGTTAATGAATGAGGAAAACTGGCTTGGTCTATAGAATGGGAGGAAGAAGGCAGAGTTAGGAGAAGCCATGGAGCTGCCAGAGACAGACACTGGTTGGAATCTAGCTGGTAAGTCACAGTCATGTGCTGATACACAGATGAATAGAAATGGGTTAAATTAATATGTAAGAGTTACCAATAAGAAGCTAGAGCTAATGGGACAAGCAGTTATTTAATAAATACAGTTTTATATGTGATTATTTTGGGTCTAAGGTAGCTGGCAGCTAGGAATCAACTAGAGGCCACCCTACAAAAACATAAAATGATAATTAAAAGATATTGAATCACTTTCCCCTCTTATCTCTTCATTCCCTCTTTTCCCAAATCCCTTCCAATTTCTTCCTTAATTTTTATTACTTTATAAATAATGCCAATCAAAATTCCCACTTCCTCCCCTCCTCCCCCTTACCTCCCCCTCCCCCACACCCCTTCTTTCACCCTCTCCAGTCCTAAGAGAGGGAAAGATACACTGCCTGTGGAAAGTCTAGTGCCCTCCCTCCTACATCCAGGCTTAGGAAGGTATGCATCCAAAGAGAATAGGATCCCCAAAAAGTCAGGGTGTGCAGTAGAGACAAATCCCAGTGCCATTGTCATTGGCCCCTCAGTCTGCCCCAATTGTCAATCACACCACTACCACAATAGAAACGCAGAAAACAATCCAAAGAATCAATGAAACAGATTGGTTCTTTGAGAAAATCGACAAGAATGACAAACCCCTATCCAAACCAATCAAAAGGCAGAGAAAGAACACAAAATTAACATGATCAGGAATGAAAAGGGGGACATAACAACAGACAGTGATGAAATTCAAAGAATCATTAGGTGTTGCTACAAAAGCCTGTATGCCACAAAATTGGAAAAAGTAAAAGAAATGGACATTTTTTTTAGATAAGTACCATATACCAAAGTTATATTAAGACCAGGTGAACAATTTAAATAGACATATAAGTCATGAGGAAATTGAAGCTGTCATCAATAACCGCCCAATGAAAAGAAGCACAGAACCAGATTGTTTTAATGCAGAATTCCCACCAGAACTTCCAAGAAGAGCTAATACAAATACTCCGTAATGTGTTTCACATGATAGAAACAGAAGAGTCATTGCCAGACTGTTTTTATCAAGCTAGATACTCTGATCAAAAAAACACACAAAGACTCAACCAAGAAAGAGAATTACAGACCAGTCTCACTCATGAATATTGATGCAAAATTCTCGATAAATTACTGATGAACCAAATCAAAGAACACGTCAAAAAATTACCCATTATGATCAAGTAGGCTTCATCCCATAGATGCAGGGCTGGTTCAACATAAGAAACTCTATTAGTGTAATCCAACATACAAATAAACTGAAAGAAAAAAACATATAATCATTTCATTAGATGTTGAAAAAGCATTTGACAAAATTCAATACCTCTTTATGTTAAAGGTCTTAGAGGGCCTAGGGATGCAAGAATCATACCTAAAAATAATAAAAGCAATATACAACAAGCCGACAGCTAACATCAAATTAAATGGAGAATAACTCAAAGCCATTCCACTTAAATCAGGAACAAGACAAGGCTGTCCACTCTCTCTATATCTCTTCAATATAGTGCTTGAAGTTCTAACAATAGCAATAAGAAAACATAAGGAGATCAAGGGGATTCAAATTGGAAAGCAAGAAGTCAAACTTTCGTTATTTGCAGATGATATTATAGTGTACATCAGTGACCCCTAAAACTCTACCAAAGAACTCCTACAGCTGATAAATACCTTCAGTGATGTGGCAGGATAAAATATCTACTCAAAAAAAAAATCAGTAGCCCTTACATACACAAAGAACAAAGAGGCAGAGCGGAAAATCAGAGAAATATCACCTTTCATGATAGCTACAAATAGCATGAAGTATTTTGGGGGTAACTCTAACCAAGGAAGTGAGAGATCTTTGACAAGAACTTTCAATCTTTGAAGAAATAAATTGAAGAGTATACCGGAAAATGGAAGGATAATACATGCTCTTGGATTGGAAGGATCAACATAATAAAAATGGCAATTCTACCAAAGGCAATCTATAGATTCAATACAATCCCCATCAAAACACCAACAAAATTCTTCACAGACCTGAGAGAACAATAATCAACTTTATATGGAAAAACAAAAAAACCCAGGATAGCCAAAACAATCCTATACAGTAAAGAAACTTCCAGAGGCATTACCATCCCTGACTTTATACTCTATTGCAGAGCTACAGTAATGAAAATAGCTTGGTATTGGCATAAAAACAGAGACAATGACTAATGGAATAAACCAAAGACCAGGATATTAATTCACAAACCTATGAACACTTGACTTTTGATAAAGGACATAAATTATACAATGAAAGAAAGAGAGAATCTTTAGCAAATGGTGCTTTCATAACTCGATGTCAACCTGTAGAAGAATGAAGACAGATCCATATCTATCACTATTCTTAAAACAAATTCAAATGGATTAAAGTCCTCAATATAAATCTGACCAGATTGAACTTGATAGAACAGAAAGTTGAAAGTAGCCTGCAAGCCGGGCAATGGTGGCACACGCCTTTAATCCCAGCACTTGAGAGGCAGAGACGGGCGGATCTCTGTGAGTTCGAGACTAGCCTGGTATACAGAGCTACTTCCAGGACAGGTTCTATAGCCACAGAGAAACCCTGTCTTGAAAAACCAAAAAAAAAAAAAAGAAAGTACCCTCAATACATAACCTCAGGAGACCATTTCCTATGTATAACCCCAGTAGAAGAGACAAGGAGAGAAACAATAAGTAAATGGACCTTCTGAAACTGAGAAGCTTCTGTAAAGCAAAGGACACAGCTACTAAGACAAAAAGGCAACCCCCCAAATGGGAGAAGATCTTCATCAACCTCACATCAGACAACGGTCTGATCTGCAAAATATATGAAGAACTCAAGAAACTAGATATTAAAATTATAAGTAATCCAATTGAAGAATGGGGTACTGAACAGAGAATTCTCAACAGAAGTTCAAATAGCCAAAAGATACTTAAGGTCATGTACAATTTCCTTAGTGATCAGGGAAATGCAAATCAAAACAACATTGAGATACCATCTTCCACCTGTCAGAATGGCTAAACTCAAAAACACCAATGATAACCTATGCTGGAGAGGATGTGGAGTATGGGGAACACTCATCCATTGCTGGTGGGAATACAAACTTGTACAATCATTTTGGAAATAAGTGTGGTGGTTTCTCAGAAAATTGGAAGTTTGCCTACTTCAAAATCCAGCAATACTCCTCTCGAGAATATACCCAAGAGATGCCCAATCATAGTACAAAAGCATTTGTTCAACTATGTTCATAGCAGCATTATTTGTAATAACCAGAACCTGGAAACAACCTAGATGCCCCTCAGTGGAAGAATGGATAAAGAAAGTGTGGCACATATACACATTAGAGTACTACTCAGTGCTTAAAACAAACAATGACATCTTGAATTTTGCATGCAAATGGATGGAAATAGAAAACACTCTCCTGAGTGAGATAACCCAGACCCAAAAAGGTAAATATGGCATGTACTTATTCATTAGTGGACTCTAGCCATAAATAAAGGACATTGAGCCTCTAGTTTACAAGCTTGAGAAGCAAAATAACAAGGTGAACCCAAAGAAAAACATATATAGATCCTCCTGGAAATTGGAAGCAGACAAGATCGCCAGGCAAAAGTTGGGAGTGTGGGTTTAGGAATGGGGTGGGGAGAAGATGAGAGCAGGAGAGAGAAGGGAGAAGGTGAATATTGGGACAGCTTGAGGGAGTGGGATTGATGATATGGAGGAAGGACAGATATGGGAGCTGGGAAGAAGCAATCCAGAGTGCGGAATTACACACTGGTGCAAATGCACCACAGGCCCCTGGAAGCTGCGGCTTCTCCCTAGTAGGACTTGGAGTTAGGATGAGGCTGGAGATGAGACATAAGGGTCCAAAACAATCTGTGGGGAATGGACCGCCCGACATCATGGACTGAGCTGGGAACACTGTTGCCAGGGTCAGCCATAAGCTTCTCAGTGCCATAGCTGGCTGAGAGTCCCGGGGTTATTTGCTGCTGGCCAGTAGGCTCTCCTACACTGGTGGATTGGGTTGCTACTCAGAGGCTGTGGAATGCTATGAGTTGTAAGCTGGGTGGTGGATGCCTCCCTCAGCTTGCACAGCAGAACTAATAGGGGCCTCATGTGCATGGAGATGGCCAGGCTAGGCAGAAGTACAAGGCAGGTGGTTTGCAGCTTGCCACAATCAATGAGCTGTACAGCAGTCGGTTGATTCAGAGTGAACAAATTGGGATTGCAAGATTGAGGGTGTAGCTGGATATCTGAGGGGAGGTGGTGCAGTCTCCATGAGTGAGTAAACAAGGTCTAGAGACAGAAAACCAGTGTCCCAGAAATATAGCATGGACTGCAGCAAAAGCTGACTTTGTGTTATCACTCACAAAGTCCAGGGGCCATGAGAATAGATGAGCACAAACCGAATGCCTACATCATCATGTGGAGTTGGGAGCCTAAGTAGGGGATTTAAGTCTGATAGGCAAAAAAAATGACCAATAGAGGCTTTTTTTATGTGGGGGAACCACCGCTGTGTGATTGCACACTCATGGATGCATGGCCAGATGTGTGGGAAGAACCTAGAAATTTGACCTTTTAGAATGGTTAGAAGTTACAGGATCCCTATCAGTCCTCGCTGCAAGGGATATCCTGCTGAGCTGACAGCACCAATGGAAGATTAATGGCAGTATGACCCTGGCAGGTCTCTTGGTGGGTGGCAGACTGGTGAGGGTGGGAGACAGACACATACACTATGAGGAGAGATTTTGAGTATAGAGTATATTTAGTGGGTAAGGAGATTATGGAGTGAAGTAAAGAGAGAAATAGAGGGAAATGGAGATAGAGAGACAGAGAGAGAGGAGAGAAGGGGAGGGGATGGAAAAGCAGTGGTTTCCTCTTCAATAGAGGGACACAGAAAGAAAGTAGAAGAGAAAGAAGAGAACTTGGCAGGAGATCAGCTTGCCCTGGCTAGAATGTGGGGGAGATATGGGATGGGTGAAGCTTATCTACTAAAGAAACAAGGTACCCACATGACAGGGAAGGTGAGCAGAATAACAAAACTCTACCATAAAGCTCTCTAGTACATGTTTTCATTATCTGTGGAACCATTGTCCTATTGTAATGCTCTAGCGCAATGTCTAATTGCCTTATGGATAGCAGGGGAAAGATTCTTCAGAGAACTGAATCCAGGGTTATACACGAGATAAGTCAGGCATCTGGGCTTAGAGGCAGTCTCAGGGAGAGAACAGGGTTCCTTTTGTCAGGTGGAAGGAATCGTCACTTATATCGTCAAGCTTACAGAGAGCTGCCAGGCCATCAAAGACAGCAAGTTCTGACCATCACGGCCTCCTAGAAGAAAGACATTGTCAAGACTACTATAAAGCCCAAATATAGGAGGAGAAAGATCACTGACCTGAATCATCATGGCCAAATTAATTAAAGCAAGAAATTAATTAAAGCAAGCTTTTTTATTCATGTACACATGCTGTTGTTGTTTGCTGTTGATCTCTTTATTTTTTCTCATAAAGCAGTCTTTATTGTAGTTCTGAAGTCAGATGATGTCACCATGTATACTCTATAATCAATATTGTATTGATATTTTTCTTCATCAGTTTTCCATTGTTGATAGCATAAATAAAAATCTTTATTGGACATCTGTTAAACATATAACTCAAATTATGAACTGATATTGTAAAATGATGCAAGGTGGATCTTGGCAGGCCAAGGGGCCATGTGGCAGGTGAGAGCCCAAGGTGGGTGAGGAACAGACTTACCATGAAGGCAGATCTTATGTGTGAGTTTTATTGAGATAAAGGGAGTGAGGGAGGGAAGAGAGAAAAGGAAATATGGAGATGAAGAGGAAGGAAAGGCAAGGACCAGCCTGCATCTCCAGAAGGGTGTGGGGAATCAGGAGTGGGCAGAGCGTGACTCTTAAAGGGACCTTTTCACCTGCATAATCTGCAGAGTCTACATAGAGACATAGTAGCCATAGGACCCTGGGCTTGCTGGTGGGGGGAACCATTTAACTTGACTTAACCAAACACTTGTATACAGCAAAATGATGACATGAAAATAAAACTGCATTTCCTTTTGTAGGCTATATATTGACCATTCTTTGTGGAATTACCACTAATAAGGGTGTTTTCTCTGGTTCCTTGTGGAACAATGAGAACTTTGAGGTAGCACAAATTCTAATTGGTCTTAATAACTAAAATCCCTGAGTTAGTTATTGCGGTAAAAGGTGAAAGACTGGAGAAGTAAAGGAGCTAGCCGCTAGAGAGACTTTTTACATCTACTGACTCCTCAGACCAGAGGGGACAAGATCCTGTCTCCACAAATCCTCAGACTGAATGGGTCTCCTGTCTCTACTAATCCTCAAATTGAATGGGATAAACTCCTGTGTCCTCCCTCCTTATAATCATCTCTCTGCAAAGTCATATCACTCCCTGTCTCCACCTCTCTAGTGCTGGAATTAAAGGCATGTGACTCCCAAGTGTGAGCCACCACTGCCTGGTTCTATTTTTTTTTTTTTTAGAATGAATCTATCTCATAAAAAGCAGAGTAGCCCTGAACTCACAGAGATCCCTCTGCCTCTGCCTCATGAGTGCTGACATTAAAGGTATGTGCCACCACTGCTTGGCCTCTATGGCTAACAAGTGGCTAGCTCCACATTCAAAGGGGATGGCTATAAAGCCCACAGAATAAAGTACTGCTTCTGGCTTTCTCTGAAGTGAAGAAAGAACCTCATCCCTCAGAAAACCTCCATCAGAAGCTGTCTAATATGGGGCAACTTTGCCAAGGGATGACTGGCAGGCAGATTTCACTCACATGTCTCCAAACATTGTAATTAAATACCAGATTTGTACCTTATCCATTCACCAAAAGGACATAAGAATTCTCACTAAAGCAGAAAGGGCTTCACCAGTATCAACTGTCCTCTTTGAACATATTATTCTGTTGTAGGAGGCCACTTGTTTGTTTCCAACTGCTCAGCCCTAAAGCAACCACACAGAAACTGTATTAACTAAATAACTGCTTGGCCTATTATATTATCTCTTTTTATTGACTAGCTTTAACATCTTAATTTAACCCATTTCTCAGTCTGTAGAACATGAGACTCTTAATTGCATATTCATCAATTTAATCCCCACATTAGTTTCCAATTAGTTGTAGGAGGCTACTTGTTTGGTCCCAGCTGCTCAGCCCCAAAATAACCACGCAACAACTGTATTAATTAAATCACTACTTGGTCTATTAGTGCTGACTTCTTATTGGCTAGGTCTTACATCTTAATTTAACTCATTTTTATTATTTTTATATTTTGCCATGAAGCTAGTGTAAGACATGCAGAATGAAAGAAAGGTTAAAAGAAAGTGAGGCAAAACATAGAAGTGGTGAAACAGGTTAATATACATTATAAAAGATAGCAAGTAACAAACATAAGACCAAGCATTCATAACTAACAAGTTTCTGTGTCATAATTTTGAAGATTTTTGGTGACTTAAAAGAATTCCTATTACATCATTTATTGCTTCAGTTTCCTCTCCTATTCAGATCTCAAAATGAAATAATATATCCATAATGCTTGGCAACTTCAGTCTTGCAGGAAGATTGACAATGGATTCGTATCTTAAATATTCTTTTACCAAGCTTATGCTTAAAATTAAATAATGTTAGTCCTCTCCTCTCCAAATAACCCATAAAAGTATTTTATTTGCATGTATTAATGATGTACAATGGGTTTCATTATGCCATTTTCATATATGTATATATATATATATATATATATATTTTCTTTTATTGAGCTATATTTTTTGTCCACTTTTCTGCCTTCCTCCCTTCTCCCCTTTCCCTTGGTCCCCATGCTCGAAATTTACTCAGGAGATCTTGTCTTTTTCTACTTCCCATGTAGATTAGATGCATGTATGTCTCTTAAGGTCCTCTTTATTGTCTAGGTTTTTGGGGTAGTAAATTGTAGGCAGGTTTTTTTCTTCGCTTTATATTTAAAAGTCAATTATGAGTAAGTACATATTATATTTGTCTTTCTGGGTCTGCCTTAGCTCATTCAATATGATGTTTTCTAGATCCATCTATTTGCCCACAAATTCAAGATGTTAGTTTTTTCTGATGTGTAGTACTACATTTTTTAAATGTTTTGTCCAGAATCAAACACCAGCAGACACTCTTTGCTAATCCAAGAACTGCTCCTTCCAGGGCAATAAGTAGGCAGATATTGTGTCCATACCTCTCCTTCTGTTCTCCAGATATAAGCACCCCCAAAAACTTATCCCAGATCTCTAGCAGGGAACCTACTGCTGTCTCCCTTTTCACTCTGACTCCATCTCCAGTTGATCACAAAGATCTTCTCCTCCAACTCATACCATCACCCCACCCCCCAATACCATCAGACATTTCATGCAAACATACTAGCTGAATAGGCATGGGAAGCAGATAAGCTAACTGAAGACCTTCAAACCCAGTTTCCTAGTCTCATCCCTATCTATGCAGTAGACAATGTGCTTCAGTCTTCCTTTTCTGTCTGCTGACATCTGTAGGTCCTATAAACCTTCCCCTCCTAAACTCCCTCTCTCCATTTGTTGTTCTATATGAGCCTACAACTCAGAAGCACCCCCCCAATAAGCTGTCTGTAAATTTTCTTTTTCCTTTGTTCCTGAGACTAACCCTCAAGTCCCATACCCACTTTTATAGTAGAACATCTGGGCTTCTCTTTTCCCTACCTCACCCAGTTCAAAGGAGGTGAAATAAGCAGACCATGTTTGCTCTGCTCTTCTTCCTTCTGTGAATGCCTTCAGATCCTAGTCTATCTCTGTTACTAATTGTAAGCTCCCATTACCCAGAAACACATTTCACCTAAAATCCCTATTGACTACAGCTATCAACATCAATGAAAATTTCTTAACAGGCAATATACAGGCATCATACATTCCAAAAATCCATAAAGAAAACAAAAATGAAGGGAAGAAACACCCAGCAAAGTAAACCCATCAATCAGCATCTATATTTCTAATCATGATAGTCGCAGATTCTTTGATGTCAGTTTAAAAACACAATCAATAACACTCAGGACAATATGACTCCACAAGAGTCCAGCTATCCTCCAAAATAGCAGGTCCTGAATATTCCAATATACTTCAAGCACAAGACAAAGACCTGAAAACCATCCATATGAAGATAGAGGTCCTTAACGAGGGAACTAACATATCCCTTAAGGAAATCCAATAAAATGCAAAGAGATAGTGGAAAGGAAATGTAGAAAACTGTTAAAGACCTGAAAAGAGAAATAGGATCAATAGAGAAGCCCCAAATTGAGTATACACGAGAAATGAAAAATTAAGGAATTCAGATAAGAAGTACAGAGTCAAGCTTCACCAACAGAACACAAGAGGTAGAATAGAGAATCTCAAGTGTTGAAGACACAAAAGAAGAAATGGATATTTTAATTAAAGAAAATATTAAATCTCAAAGTTTCCTGAAAAAAGGCCATAATGAATAATAGGAATAGTGGAAGAATAAGAATCCCAGCTCAAAGGTTGACACATTATTTTTAACAAAATTACAAAAGAAAATGCCTATAACTAAAATGAGATGCTTATAAAGGAACAAGAAGCATACAGAACACCAAATAGATTTGGCCAGAAAAGAAAGTATCCTTGACACTAATAATAATACAGAACATAAAAAAAGAATATTAAAAGCCGCAAAGAAAAGGATCGAGTAATATATGAAGGCAGACATACTAGAATTTTATGTGATTTCTCAAGGAAGACTCTAAAAGTCAGAAGGGCCTTAACAGATGTGCTTAACACTCTAAGAGAAGGGATGACAGTCTAGATTATACATGCAAAGAAAATCTTTCAACTGTCTAAGCCTAACCCCTAAACCTAAGCCCTAACCCCCCTAACTCCTAACCCTAACTGACTGTTGAGAAGTCTGGCTACAACTGAAGCTGTAGAGGGAAGGTATGCTGAAGAAAAAGGTTCTGAAAAAAAGGTACCCTGACTGTTAGAAGTCAGGCCATACCTACAGCTGTGAAGGGAAAGTGTACTGGATACCTACAGCTGTGAGGAGGAAAGTTATCCTTGTGGAGGTCCAAAACCACGAGTCTTTTTCGACTTTATCTGAAGGTCAGAGTTTGAGGTTCTCAAAATTGTTAACAGGTGTGTTTACACATCCTGACGGTGTGGTTGTTTTGTGTTTTGGACTTTAAGAGGGCCCATACAGGTAAATCTATTCCCCCTTGAGGAAAGTGAGAGAATTCAAACATAGTTCTCCTTTTGAATTAAGAGGTTTGACCTAGGGAATGACTGCCTTTAGGATACTTAGTCTAGGGTGGAATCACTGCCGGAATAACAGAATGTTTTTCTCAACAATTACAGACTTGGTGGTTCAAAGTATTGAAGCAAGTAACTGATTTAGTTGTCCTATGCATCACATTAAAGGAGTCTTTTGTCTTCTTCCCTCTGTTGTATCAAGGTATAAAAGTATATTGAAAATTAAATGCAGGCAAACTTACAGTATTCACTGGAACTCTCTCCCATTACTATCCTATGCTTCTGTTTTATTCCTTTCACTTGTGTCTTCATTCTCTTTACTTATTTTTCTATTCCCCATGCCCCTACCCTGGTAAGTGGTGTACTTGTCAAAGATGGACCCTGATACATACTGACTATTATAAAGTCCGGCTATACCCGAGGCTGTGGTCCAGTGGGAGAGGTTCTTCTTACAGGAAGAAGCAATATTGCTCCTCTCTAAGAAAGCCAACACAGATGGGCCCTGTTTCATTCTGCTAAGAGAGCTTCAAAGCAGAGATGTCCATTGCTGTTCTGCTCCACTTCCCTAAGGGAGTTTCCTAGCAGAGGTTTCCAATGCTACTCTGTCCCAACACACTAGGGAGTTTCCTAATAGAGAGGTCAATGTCTTTCTCAGCTTCAGCCAAATTGTTACTTCTCTGCTTCACTGGAGTTAATGGGAAACTGTTGCTGAAATTTTGCAGAAGAGTTGCTACTTCTGCCCTGCTCCTTTAAGAGTTTGCCAGCAGACGTGATCAAAGCTTCTCTGTTCCAATCCACTACAAAGTTTCTTATCTTTCCAGTGCAAGGTCTTCACCCAAAACTCATTCAAGAAATTTATTTGGAAGGGAAAAATTCAGGAGAGGGGCTGCCTCTGCTAGAACAGAAATGGGCAGATGCCAACTGAACAGGTACAGAACTTATATAGGGCTTCTTAGGGACAAAGTTTTCTCAGGGAGTAGATTCTCAGAGTGGGAATTGGTTAAATGTTAATCTCTAATCTTGAACAATGCAGAGATTGGCTGGATTTCATGCTCAGAGGTTGGTAGAACTAGAATTTAGAGATTAGCTGGTTTTGTGCTCAGTTGGTCAAGGATAGAATGTGTGTCTTTGGCTCTTGTTTCAGAGTCAAAGTGGGTTTATTCACTAGGCCCTTACAACCTTTTGAGTCTTTCATTGGCTCTGGATTCAGAAACAAAGTGTGTTTCTTTGTCTTGATTTTGGAGTCAGGATATATTTCTTTAAATCCAGTTTCAGAGTCAAAATTATGTACTTCACTGGCTCTGGTTTCAGGGTCAGCATGTGTTTCTTTGGCTGGCCCATTTACCCTATACAATGGGCTTCATAAATTCATGAATTCATTTTTACCATGAGTTTGTAAATACAAACCATATAAAAAGGGTATAATGCTTGAAAAGATTATTAACGGTGCCAAATTTATTTCTACAGAAGAAATAGTCTTGTGTTATAAGCAGAGGATTCTTGTTCATTCCTGGCTGCCCAAACTTCAAATAACCACACAGAAACTATATTAATTAAAACACTGCTTGGCCTATTAGCTCAGATTCTTTTTTATTTTATTTTATTTTTGGTTTTGTGAAACAAGGTTTCTCTGTGGTTTTGGAGCCTGTCCTGCTTCCTACAGCAGCTCTTGTAGACCAGGCTGGCCTCAAACTCACAGATATCCACGTGCACCTGCCTCCCAAGTACAGGGATTAATAGTGTACGCCACCACGGCCCAGCCAGCTCAGGATTTTTATTGACTAACTCTGACATTTTAATTAACCCGTTCTTATTATTTTGTATTTTAAAACACTTGTGATTTTCCAGTAAGTTTCCAGAGCATCTGTCTTCTTCAGCAGATACACGGAGTCTGACTCCACTTTCTTTTCTCCTCTGTCTCTGCTTGGAATTCCTGCCTTGCTCTATTCTGCCCTGCCATAGACACAAAGCTGCTTCTTTATTAAACAACGTTAACAAAATACATTCACAGCATACAGAGGGGAATCCCAAATCACTGTGTAGCTGATTATAAGTGTTTTCGCTAAAGATCTTAACAAATACTTTATAATAAGAAGTCCTCAGTATCTTTTTCAGGTACTCAATATCTATTGTAATGTACAAAGATTTTAACATACAAAAAGTTTTACTCTTATATAAAGTACAAAATTTGATCACACTGAATATTTATAAGATTACTCTGCAATATGAATTTTCTCATGATTTAGATTATTTATACAGGCAAATGCTTTACCACACTGATTACATTCATAGAGTTTATGTCCGGTGTGATCTTTCATGCATTTAGAGTACTGTGAAGGGAAAAGGCTTTACCACACTCATTACATTCATAGGGTTTCTCTCCAGCATGAGTTAGTTCATGTCTTTGAAGATGACTGTGATAAACAAAGCCTTACCACACTAATTAGAGTCATAATGTTTCTCTACGGTATGGGTTTCTCTTATGTTTTCGGAGACTACCGTGACATGCAAAGGCTTTACCACACTGATTACATTCATAGGGCTTCTCTCCAGTATGGCTTCTTTCATGAATTTGTAGATTACTGTTCTGTGCAAAGGCTTTACCACAGTGATTACTTTTACAGGTTTTTTCTCCAGTATGTGTTTTTTTGTGTGTTTGGAGATTACTGTGGCATGCAAAAGCTTTACCACACTGATTATATTCATAGGGCTTCTCTCCAGTATGCCTTCTTTCATGAATTTGTAGATTACTGTAGCATGCAAAGGCTTTACCACAGTGATTACATTCATAGGGTTTCTCTCCAGTATGTCCTCTTTTGTGACTTTGTATATGACTGTGGCGTGTAAAGGCTTTACCACACTGATTACATTCATAGGGTTTCTCTCCATATGGCTTCTTTTATGTCTTCATAGATTAGTGTGGCATGCAAAGGTTTTAAGACAGTGATTACATTCATAGGGTTTCTCTCCAGTTTGGCTTCTTTTTTTAAGGTATTTTATTTATTTGTTATGTATATAATATTCTGTCTGTGTGTATGTCTGCAGGCCAGAAGAGGGCACCAGACCTCATTACAGATGGTTGAGAGCCACCATGTGGTTGCTGGGAATTGAACTCAGGACCTTTGGAAGAGCAGGCAATGCTCTTAACTTCTGAGCCATCTCTCCAGCCCCAGTATGGCTTCCTTTATGTCTTTGGAGACTACTGTGACGAGTAAAAGCTTTACCACAGTGATTACATTCATAGGGCGTCTCTCCAGTATGGATTCTTTCATGCTTTTGTAGATGACTGTGTTGAGTAAAGGCTCTACCACACTGGTTACATTCATGGGGTTTCTCGGCAGTATGGGTTCTTTTATGTCTTTAGAGATTACTGTGACATGCAAAGGCTTTACTACAGTGAATACATTCATAGGGCATCTCTCCAGTATGGCTTCTTTTATCACTTTGCAGATTACTTTGACGAGAAAGGCTTTACCACACTGATTACATTTGTAGGGTTTCTCTCCAGTATGGCTCCTTTCATGAACTTGTAGATGACTTTGTTGTGCAAAGGCTCTACCACAGTAATTACATTCATAGGGTTTCTCTCCAGTATGGCTCCTTTCATGAACTTGTAGATTACTGTTCTGAGCAAAGGCTTTACCACACTGATTACATTCATAGGGTTTCTCTCCAGTATGTCTTCTTTCATGCCTTAGTAGATGACTGTTAATTGCAAAGGCTTTATCACAGTGATTACATTTATAAGGTTTCTCTCCAGTATGGGTTCTTTTATGTCTATTTAGATCACTGTTAAATGCAAAGGCTTTACCACAGTGATAACATTTATAGGGTTTCTCTCCAGTATGGCTTCTTTTATGACTTTGCAGATTACTTTGACAAGTAAAGGCTTTACCACACTGATTACATTTGTAGGGTTTCTCTCCAGTATGGCTCCTTTCATGAACTTGTAGATGACTTTGTTGTGCAAAGGCTCTACCACAGTAATTACATTCATAGGGTTTCTCTCCAGTATGGCTCCTTTCATGAACTTGTAGATTACTGTTCTGAACAAAGGCTTTACCACACTGATTACATTCATAGGGTTTCTCTCCAGTATGGGTTCTTTCATGCCTTTGAAGATAACTGTGTTGTGCAAAGGATTTACCACAGCAATTACATTCATAGGGCTTCTCTTCAGTATGGGTTTTTTCATGCCTTTGAAGATAACTGTGTTGTGCAAAGGATTTACCACAGCGATTACATTCATAGGGCTTCTCTCCAGTATGCATTTTTTCATGCCTTTGAAGATAACTGTGTTGTGCAAAGGCTTTACCACAGTGATTACATTCATAGGGTTTCTCTCCAGTATGTCCTCTTTTGTGACTTTGTAGATGACTGTGGCGTGTAAAGGCTTTACCACACTGATTACATTCATAGGGCTTCTCTCCAGTATGGCTTCTTTCATGAGTTTGTAGATGACTTTGTTGTGCAAAGGCTCTACCACACTGATTACATTCATAGGGCTTCTCTCCAGTATGTGTTCTTTTATACCTTTGACAATGACTGTGATGTGCATAGGTTTTACCACATTGATTATATTCACAGGTTTTCTCTCCAGTGTATGTTCTTTTACACATTTGAAGATGACTGTGATATGAAAAGGCTTTACCACATTCATTTTCTTCATAGAGTTTCAATCTACTACGTGCTTTTTCATGCCTGTGAAGACGACTGTCACATGCAAAGGCTTGAACACATTGAGTATATGCAGAAGTTTTCTCTCTACTTTGACTTGTTTCATGCCTACAATGATAAGGGTACATATGAAAAGCATTACTACAATTAATACATTGTTGAATTTTTTACTTATATGAATTAATTTTACAATTTAGTCCTATTTAAAAGAGAAATTATGTATTAAGGTTTTATCACCATGTTTACAATCTTATTTTTCCTTTTCATTAAGGCTTGCTTTTCATCTTTGAAGATGGTTCCCATTACAGGATCTTTGTTTCTCCTGTATGAGAATTATCATGTATTTGAAAAGAACTGATAAAAGGCAGAGATTTCCTACTCTTACTGCATTCATAAAGTTTTCAATACTGTGAGTGATACTATATTTGCTAATGAACTAGGACAAACAGAAGTATTTACACAGTCCTAGTACTCATGGTACTTTTCTGAAATGTGAGCTTATTGATATATTAACAATGAAAGTAGAAAACCAATTACTTGTATACTCATATATCAAATTCCACAAGTGGACTCAGCATGGGGACTGCTACACATCTTCTATCTTTTCTGAGAAAGAGAGGTATGTTGTATCTCTTCACATCCCTATGCTCACGTGGCTTGTATCCAAAGTAATGTATAATATACCTAATAAAGAACAATAACAAATATAATGTTTCCTCATTGAGTTCACACAGTTTGACTTTCTGTCATCATAGACTTGTGATTTCTGGATTAAGGCCTCTCCCCAACAGCTGCCCCGTGTTTCATAACTGTAACAGCCACCTCATTCAACTTAAGAAGTATATGGGTTAAACTACCTGCTCTATGGACTATTAGTGTACTGGGGAATTTTAGAGATATACTTATCACTTTTTCAACATGTATATCTTTTATCATATGAATAATATGAAATATATAAATTGGCAATTTTACAGCATAGCTCTCATTGTATTATGATTCAAATGGTAATATAGGTTAAGACATGGTTTCCTTGACTTCTTTCTTAAAAGAATGACTTGCAAGTGCAGTTCACCGATCTGAAATTAAGGTATGTGACTTTTTGAAAATTTTATAAACATCAAAGCACTTTATTATTTACACTGTTGTTTTTCTTAAAACATATAGGATACATTACAAAATCTTCAGAGGTACATTTGTATCAGGTTAAACATGAAAATTACCTTTCATGTCTTCTAGAACTTTGACAATGTTCTTCAATATTATGGTGTTCCCAACTGTATCCTAAAAATGTAGTGCCAGAAAAATGTATGTTATATATTAAAAAATTGTAAAAAAAATTAGTTACCATTTTAAGCAAACCTTACAACCATGCTGAATTATTTCTCCTATTCTTCTTTCTCAATCATATTATAAAAGAGCACCATTAGCTAATGAACAGTTGTTCCCCGCATTTGAAACATGAAATATAATTCAGTCTTACCTATACTAGTAAGGTTCCTGTAGGTCTCCCCCATCACATCTTTGTAGAGTTTCTTCTGGGAAGGATTCAGCAAAGCCCATTCTTCCAAAGTGAAGTTGACATGCACGTCATCATAGGTCACTGCATTCTAAAATATCCCATACATATGGACAACAGAAAGCATGAGTTTGACAACACTTTAAAAATATACTTCTTTGATAGTATAGTCATATAATTCTGGTGCTCTCCATACTTATTCCATGACATAGACATCGTAATTTAATCAATGAGTCAATTTAGAAGCAAACTGAATAGGAGGCCCACCTCTGTCATTTTTGAACTCTTTGAAAAGGATATCACCTTGCAAGAGAAATGCCTACTAACCAACAATAAAAGATATGTAAACAGGTGAACAGTACAGAGTACAGATAATAGAAATTGTATGAATGATTAATTTCTAAGAACAAAAATGAAAAATAGGATTAAAAAGCTGGATGCATTGAATCATGCCTCTAATCCTTGCACTCAGAAGGCAGACGCATGTATTTCTCTATCTGCATCTGAGTTGAATACAAGATTAGTCCATGCAGTCACTTCTAGGAAATCCAGAAATACATATTAAATACCTGTTTCACATAAAAAATAATCAAACAAACATAAAAGATAGAAATAACTCACAGAATTTTGTTGAAGTTTCAACAAAGAGTTATGCATTTACTTCAACTCTTTATTCATCTACCAGAAACATGAAGTGTCCCAATTTAAACTGCAACATTAATAAGGTTTTACTAAAAGGCACTGTGTGTTTAAAAAGTTAGAAATAGAGAAATGAAAACAATAGCAATTAATATGCTGATTACAAATAATCACAGAGCAGGAAAGATGGTTCAACATTACAGAGTCCTCCTGGTCTTGCATATAGGTGGGCTCATGGGGGATCACAACTATCCATTAATTCAAGTTCAAGGTTTCTAGTACCATCTTTTGATCAATATAAGAACCAGGTACTCACATGGTGCATATCCATGCAAACAGGTAATATATCTCTTTTTAAAATAAAAATTCAAAACTAACAAAACAGGTAGGAAGAAGGTTATACACCTGCAATCCAATGAGTAAGAAGGCACAGGCAGTATTAATGTCATGTATACATGCCATCCTGGGAAACATAATGATACACTCTGTAAAATTTTAAAATTCAAGATATGGATGAAGCTCAGTACAACAGCACATGCTTGATTGGAACAAAACCATCGTACAACAATATAAAAACAAAAAAAGCCAGGAATGCTGGCCCACCTTTAAATGCAGCACTTGGAAGTCAGAGTCAGAGGATCTCTGAGTTTGAAGCCATCATGGTATATATATAGAGCTACTTTCAGGATAGCTATGGCTACACAGATAAACCTTGTCTTCAAATATAAACAAACAAAACTGAAAAGAGTATGCTACCAAACCACCTTAGCACCAAATAGCAGTTAATTCTACTGAATCTTTTGTGATTTATTTATAGAGTTCATAATGATGGGGAAGTTATGACAGCAAAAGAAGAAAGCTGACTGATTAGATTCAACCCCAATACAGTAGGCACATAAAACAGGAAATGAGTTGAGGATATAAAAACTCATACAGTATGAGATTCCCCTCTGTATGCCGCAATTATCATTGGTTAATAAAGGACCTACTTTGAACTATCACAGAGCTATAGGATCTTAGGGATCTTGGAATGGAATTCAAGACATTAAAAAATGAAGTTAGCTGCATTTATTTCCCCAGATGTGCTTTGCTTACTGATGACATGCTGTGGCTCCTTTAAGAGAGGTTTTCCTTATTTAGATATATAAATCAAAATCAAAATCAAAAATCAAAGAGCTGCACCAATTTGAAATGCCGGCATTCTGGGCCTTGCTGCCAGCACAAACTCTGACTCTTTCTGGAGGACCAGCTATGGAGTCTGTGAGCAGATTGCTAATGGCAACTTAGACCCCCTGTGTGCCTGAAAATGGGGCAAAGTATATGGCTCTCAGAGGCAGCAAACATGCCTCTGCTATGTTGGACTGGGTGGAGCAAGCTGACAGGCTGTAATTGCTCTCCCAATGGCACAGCCTAAGTTCATAAGAAGTCCTTAGCATTTTAAGAAGCACTCCTAAACAGTAAAGAATTACAAATACACAATAGGACAGATTCAGACATAAAAGACCTCTAAATGAGACACAGCATGTTTAAGAAATGTACATAGGCTTGGGAAAGTGAAGGAAAAAATATAGAGAGTTATAAAATGAAGTAAATAGTATATAAAAAGTGAAATGAAGTCTTTAAAGAGAGAGAGTACAGACAGTCATAAATTAAAGGAGTAAATACAATAAAATAAATATTAAAAAGTAATAAAATAAAAACAAAAAAGCCACATAAAGATAGACTATATACAGAGTGTCTGGATTATGTATATTATTGCATGTTCTTTGCATTTTTTGACAATTTTATTATATGTATTTCAGCTCTTGATTAAGGTATTGTATTTGTGCAGCTCATTTTAAAATGTAATGTATAATTAAAACTATAGGTAAATAGAGAGTCATCTATAACAGTAATAGTCAACTTTGTAGTCATGTTAGTTAGATTTTCTAGATGTACAGAGATGTATATCAGATAGATAGCGATTCTTAAGATCTTTCAAAGACTTGCAGAATATGACATTTAAAATGTTTTAAGAGCTTAAGACTTTCATAACAATGAGACACATCTGCTCCTGGCAGCACCGATCTACTGCAAGAGGATAATGGGCATCTAAGAGGCTTATTAGTTTGTTAGCCATTTGGGCAAGAAACTACTCTTGCCTGGACTGCTTGATGAACTGGGTGTGTTGGACCCACAGAGAAATGACTGCTGAACTTGCTTAAAGGTGAGACTGTCCTTTGGGGTTCCTGTTTCATGAAAGAGTCTGTAGGACATTTTGTATGGGACAGAAGAAAGAAACTGATGCATTTTCCCATTGGAAGGCAGAACAGGTTTTCAAATTTTCTGCTTCCTGGAAAGGTCTGCTGGATACTATGGGCCTGTGGGCTAAATAATTGGATGCCCCAACAATGTAGAAGAATGTTGGGTGATTGTCCAGGCAACACGATGTCTCTGTCATTTCTAGAGATTTGGAAGTTGCTTGCAATATACTTCCTGTTTACTTAGGTAATATTATATCCTTTTGGGGTCTTTGATGGAGTTGAAGAACTTGTAGTTATAGTCTTTCTTCGTTATGATAAAAGATAAAATAGATATAAGTAAGTGTAATTCTTGCATGATACCTGTTTCGTTATTTGTAATTTTACTATGTTAAAATTAAAACCTTCCTTTTCATTTAAACAGAAAAGGGGAGGTGACATGCAATTCCCCTTTGTATGCCGTGATTATCATTGTTTAATAAAGGAACTGCTTATGGCCTATAGCAGAGCTAAAGGGCCTTTGGTAGGGGAGGGAAACTAAACTGAATGCTTCTTACTAACGAATTCTTATATCTTACATTAGTACATAATTCTTATCTGTGTTAACCACATGGTTTGGTACCTTTTATCACTGAGACATTCTCATCTTATTTCCTCTGCATCTGGGTGATGACTGCAGACTGAGCCTTTCCTCTTACCAGAATTCTCCTGTTCTGATCACCCCACCTATCCTTCCTGCCTGGTTATTGGTCAGTCAGCATTTTATTAAACCAATATGTGACAAATCTTTACAAGGTACAAGATCATTGTCCCACAGTAAGTAACATCTTGTAAAAATCAGAAAACAAGTACATCTGTCCAACATACAATGGCACAGAATACCATTCACACTCCAAAGTAGAGAAATGGAGACAATAGTGAGAGAAGATTGAACCAAGGCAAGACTGAAGCATAGCAGGACAAACATCAAATTTTGTAGCTCTGTCTCAGATGCACAAGGCTTCAGTTTCAAAGGGCTTAGATGGCCCTATCCCTGCATGTTCTCATACACCTCTCTTCTTGGTTACTTCTACTCCCTATATTCAGCTAGCTCTCCATAGAAGATGTCTTATAGTTTAGGCATCTCAATATTTTGTGGTATCAAAATGCATCCAGGCTGTATCAAAATAAGACTCTGGCTGTTGTGGAATATTATTGTAAGATGTGTTATATTTGTTTATGCTGTGAAACAATTGTTTCAATGATGCAAATATGTGTGCATTCTTTTATGTTGCATTTGTTTAGTGCTGTAAAGCTGTGATACTGGGCTCGTCTAGAATACCTGTTTGGCCTAATGACCAGTCAATAGCTTGGTAGGAAAGATTAAGAAGGGCTGGAGGGCAGAGAGAATAAATGGGAGTGTTGTTTTTCTCCACAAAACTGACTTTTCATTTCTTTCTACAGCACTCTTTTTTTCTGCTGTAGACCTAAATAAACCATCAGTAATGAACACCCAACAGAATCAATACTTTGTCTAAGAAATCACCCGATTACTTTTTAATTCTTTCTTATTCAATTTCTCAGGGAATGGAGAAAATTGGAATAATTTGGGGATAAAATATTATACAATTGACCCATAGGTAAGTTTTTCATGAAGTCTATTTCCCACTGAAATCCTGTGAACTCAAGCTCCATTGTGTGCATTACTTTCAACACCCCCATATTCCTAGTCCTACAAGAATAGCTAATTAAGCACTTTGTACAGTTTTCTGTGGCTTTTGCCATCTAAAGTCCTAATATTTTCAATGTTCCTCCAAAAGACAACCTTCCCACATTCTACCCAGCAACAAAATCACTTTCGGTGTACCAAATTTTGACCTAATTATGTTCGTTTCTTGCCGTGATAACCTTCTCTAAATAAAAGTAATTAAGGTAATTAACAGGCTTGTTTGACTGATATTTCAGATCACAACCCAAAACTGTGGACTTTTAGGATAGAAATTCAGGTTAGGAACTGAAGCCAAGAGATACAAGGAAAAAAATGTTTACTGGCTTTCTCTCTCGCTTAGTCACTCTCTCAGATTCAGCAAGCTTTCGTATCCCTCTCAGTCACACTTACTTAGTGTGAGATGACCTCCACCATCAGGGAAAGAGAAGATCCTTCCACATTAATCATCAATCAACACAATTTCTCCCAAATATAGTAAGTAGCAATTTTGATCTGGGCAAAGCCTCAATTGATGTTCTCTCAGATGACTCTAATCTACATTATGTTGACAGCTGAAGGTAATTAAGGTAGAGATGATAATATATTAGAAGATTCTTTTAAACACAAAATCAATATATTAACCATAACAAACATGAAGAACTAGAAAACATAGATAGGTCAAGAAATGAGAAAAGCAAGCCTCTAAGATCAAGAAGAGAACACTAAAACTGTCTCTGCAAAGAAACTTCCTAAACCAAGAAATGCTCAGGGACCTCATAATATAGTATATTTTCTGAAAAGGAATCATGAAGATCTATCATTTTCTAGAGAAACAACAATAAATTTAAATTATAATTAATAAAATAAAAACATATATAGTATCATAAGCAAAACAAGACACAAAGACAGGCCTACAAACACATATTATGGTTCATTAAACAAGAATAACAAGACACTAACTAAAATTAAGTAACAAGAAATCACTGGCCGGGCAATGGTGGCACATGCCTTGAATCCTAGCACTTGGGAGGCAGAGGCAGGCAGATCTCTGTGAGTTCGAGACCAGCCTGATCTACAGAGCTAGTTCCAGGACAGGCTCCAAAGCCACAGAGAAACCCTGTCTCGAAAAACTAAAAAAGTAAAAATAAAAAAAAATAAAATAAAAATATAAAAAAAAGAAATCACTGGCCAGTAGTCATCCTGTGCACTCTAGTTCTCTCCTTTACTGATAATAGAAAATGGATTGAGTGAGGAGAGCTGGAAATTTTCCACCAAAATTGGAAAATTTGCATAAAACTTTCTTATGTTTTAATTTTATAAAAAACATTTTTGATTACTAAACGATTCCCATTCTCTTATAAAGAGAAAATTATATTGATTAAGATCACTTAGGCACCATTTTCTTTCCTCTGAGTGAAGATTGCCTGTAAGTCTGCATCAGAATAAGGAAATAAAAACTTTCTCAAACCAAATGCATGATAAGAAATTTAAAAAAAAAGTGTATAATTTGTAATATATACCTAAAGCAACTTGTTTTACTCTAATGGTGTTAATAGGCAGAGTACTTTTGAAAAGAAGTCTATCCACATATTTTGTGCATTTTTTTTTTGTTGTTTTTGTTTTTCGAGACAGGGTTTCTCTGTAGCTTTGGTGCCTGTCCCGGAACTAGCTCTTGTAGTCCAGGCTGGCCTCGAACTCCCAGAGATCCGCCTGCCTCTGCCTCCCGAGTGCTGGGATTAAAGGCGTGCGCCACCACCGCCCATATTTTGTGCATGTTTATGTGTAAGACAGAATGTCTTCCATGTGTATAAGAACAGAGGGTGTCATGTCAGATCCCCTGAATCTGGAGTAGCAGGTGGTTCTGAGCCTCCCCAGTAAATAAATGATGCGTCAAAATTAAGATGATGGTATATGGTAAATTTGCACCATAAATCAGTACAATAACAATTTTTAACAGGAAAGTTGATTACAAAGCTATATTCATATTGGAAGCACTCATAGTAATCAATGATATTATGAAAAAATAGTACACAGATTGACATAATATGACTTCTTTTCGGGTGGTGGTGTTACATACCTTTAATCCCAGACCTCAGGAGGCAGAGACCGGAGGATTTCTGTGAATTTGGAGCCAGCCTGGTCTACAGAGGGCTACAGTTCCAGGAAAGGCTCCACACATAGAGATAAACCCTGCCTCAGGGGAAAAAATTACCACAAAGCTGATAAATCAAGAATGTGTATGATATTTGAGAAAGAATAAAGAAACTGGAGAGAAAAAGCCAAGAACAAAGGCAGGAAAAAACAGTAAGCTATTAATCAAAAGACCAAAGTAAACTTAGTCAGGAAACATATGATCCTGAACAATGTTACCCAGCTACTTAGATTCTATGTGTATAGAAATTAAATAAATAAAGACTTGACAATTTTCACAAAATACTTCACAGTGACCCTTATAATGTTGTTTCTGACCCTCTAGCTACTGATAGTTCTTCCGGAAAGGACCCATGCTCCTGAGCCCTCTGCAAAAAGAGATGATCTCCTGCTATGGTCCTGCAGCCCCTTAGACCTCCTTGTGTTTTCAGGTAAACCCAGCCCCATTGATGCCCAGTCCCAAAACAATATAGAATAATTTCTGCTTCCTGTCAAATGGATTATAGCACAAGGTATAGATTCTGCTCTATCTACCTGCCCAACACCATACACACCTAAGAAACCTCTGCAGCTCAGAAACTCCCTTTGTCCCCTGGAACTAAACATCACTGAATCACACCATTGCAGCTGGTGGTAGCAAAAAGTTAGAAGCATTTTAATCATGTATTGCTAAAAGACCATCAACATCACCATAGTGCAACCAGCTTTTAAACTGTTTCAAATATTTATAAGACAAACTGGAAAGTAGACTGCAATATTCAGAACTTCTAAAAGCCAGAGTATCAGTTTTCAAATCTGTCTTCCCAATGCACACCAAAAGCATGTCCCTGTGTGTACATTGGATAATGATATTACAAGCACCATAGACTACCATGGCAGTGCTGTAGAGTCTTCCTCTCCCCAGGAAATCCATAGAACGAAAGGCTCAGAGGACAAGGAGCCCTGCCCAGGTCGTTACATAGAGCAACAGAACCATAGCCTGGCTCAAGGTCCATCCAAACCTCAGCAGAAAAGACAGCTCAACATACCTCCCCTGAACACCCTACACTCACTATGGCATAGCTTGTGTGTGGCCTTCCTTACAACTCATCACAACAAAAGTAGAGAAGAATCCTGGAGAGAATCTGCAAGCTACCTGCCACTATTCTTCCTGATTGCTAAGACTTCCCAGAGTCCCTTATTGGCTAAGGACTCCCTGTGGGCCTCAGAATATTTTCAGCTCCCCTAATGGGTGATTAGAGATGAAATGATTCAGACAGCACTGGACTTCCTGTTCTGCCCTTCCAGCCCAATAGGCAGGGCCCTAGTCCACAAAGTTTGTATTTTAGTAGTATCCATCCACTCTCTTAGAGCATACCCTGATCCCCTTCCAAAGCACATGCCATTACACACTCAATGTACAGTGCAGCCAACCCATGGCCTCTCACCTGAGAAATCCTGTAGCCAAACACAAGTCACATTCACAATTGTTCTTAAAGAAAAATGGGCCATGAATTAGAAGCAATAAGGGGTCATAGTAAGGCTTGGGGACAGGAAAAAGGATATGGATATGGTATAATCTCAAAAAATTATTTTGAAAAGTTGAAACAAGATTTATGGCCATGTGCTTCAGAAACTAGGGATTTATATTAGAGCACATCCACGATTTCTCAAACCTTTTATCTCAGGTTTTTTATATTTAAAACCAGTAAAATAACAGTCCTGTTAGGCAGGGCCATATTTTACTCAGATCTCTTTTGGTTGAACTACTGTAACTATAGCAATTTGGTTTCATGTGGAGGTCAGTTCTTTATCCAGATTCTTTTTTTTTAATATTTATTTATTATGTATACAATATTCTGTCTATTGCCTGCAGGCCAGAAGAGGGCACCAGACCCCATTACAGATGGTTGTGAGCCACCATGTGGTTGCTGGGAATTGAACTCAGGACCTTTGGAAGAGCAGGCAATGCTCTTAACCTCTGAGCCATCTCTCCAGCCCCTTTATCCAGATTCTTGATAGCCCTGGCCTGTGGACAACAAGAAATGGCCACCGGGATATTTACCAGGCATCTGAAATTAATTACCTGATTCCTAATTAGGTAATTAGTAAATAGCTAAACATTGGTTATCTCAACTACTGTTGAAGTAGGTAAGTTCTCAACCACTGTCCTGTCTCTCCCTTTCTGCACTGTAAATCTACCAGCTTCAAGCTTGACCTATATACTCAATTCTTGCACAGATCCCTCTTCATTTATAAGGAAGTACTAAAAGACAGATACTGGAGGTCACTCATTAGCTGGTCTATTTTTCCTTCTCACAGACCAGTCAAGACCCGGTCCTGAAGGAGTTGCAGGACTGTCTATCCAGCACTGGGCATCACAGGCAGCATTAGGTGTTTAAAGCAATTTTCAGTTACATAGCATGAGGCAACAGGATGATAAACTCATAGTCTCCCACACCAGTATGGCAGAGCCTCCCCCTCCCACAGGGAATCCACACTCAACAAAGCTCAAAGGCCTAGGGCCACTACTCAGGTCACCACACACATTAACAGACCCTGTCTGGCTCATGGTCCATTCCTTTTCAAGCAGCTATGACAGTTCAGCCAACCTGTTCTTCTTGGTCTGGAGACAGTGGCCCCTACATTCACCATGGCATGGCTTTGTGGTCCTCCTTGCAGCTCCCTTCAGCAGAACAAGAGAATCCTGGAAAGAACCTGTAAGCTACCTCCTCCTGATGCTCCTGATTGCCAAGTAGAGTCCTTCATTAGCTAGAACCACCCAGCTGGGCTTTAAGACTCTAGCAGTTACCATATTGTGTGAACAGAAATCAAATGTCTCAGAGAGCAAAAACCCTCCAGGTTTGTCCTTCCACACTAGGGTGAGACAAGACCCTCATCTTAGAAATTTGTAGTTTAGTAAAATCCTTCATTCTCCCAGACCACTTTCTGCTCCTCCTCCAAGGCACAGGGTCCTACGTGTACACATTCCATTACACACTCAATGTCCAATGTAGCCAACCTTTTACTTCATAGCTGGGAGGTTCTGTAGCCAAATATAGGACACATTCAAACAGTAACTGTTAAACAAAAAGAAGCCATGGATTAGAACATAATAAAGGGTCCATGGGAACAGTTGGAAGGAAGAGAGAGATAGTGAAAATAATGTAATTATAATCTCATAATATACTGTTAAGAAGTTGAAACAAGCTTCATGGTCATGTGCTCCAAAGACTAAGGATCTGGATTAGAGCACACCAAGTACAACTCACATCATTGCTCTTGGGGTATACAGTCATGTTAGGCAGGACCACACCATTTTATCCAGTTCTTCTAGTTTGCTTGAACTACTGTAACTACAGTAATTTGGTTTAATAATAAGTACAATTATTATACCGATTCTTGAAGGCATGGATGCGGTGTGTCACTACTCATTGCTAATGTCCTCTACTATCGCAGCAGAAAAGCTTTCACCGTCTTTCTTGCCCATTCCTTTTCTTTTGTGACTATGCTTGCTTTATAGTTGGTCAGTGAATTAAATTCTTATACTCTTCCTACTTCACTTATAAATTGACAATAATATATGGAGAAGTTGAAGGATACTCTTTCACTAATCTATTTCTTCTTCCCAGAGACCATTTAAGCTCCAGCTTGGAAGGGGTTGCAGGTCTATCTTTCCAGCACTGGGTAGCGAAGGTAGGATTAGGTGTTCAAAGCAAATCTCAATTACATAGTATTAGGGAAGCCTGAGCTACAGGAGACAATGAAATAAACCAGGTGTTCTCAATCTTCCTAATGTTGTGATCCTCTAAAACAGTTCCTGTTGATGTGCTGAACCCCACTATAAAATTATTTTCACTGCCACTTTATAACTATATTTTTGCTATTGTCATAAATTATAATATAAAATATCTGTGCTTTCTGATGGTCTTAGGTCAGTCATGTGACAGAGTCATTTGATCCCCAAAGGGAGCTGTGACCATCAAGGTTAAGAAACCCTGCTCTAGGGGCTGGAGAGATGTCTCAGAGGTTAAGAGCACTGACTGTTCTTCCAGAGGTCCTGAGTTCAGTTCCCAGCAACCACATGGTGGCTCACAGCCATCTGTGATGAGATCTGGTGCCCTCTTCTGGCATGCAAGAATACATTGAAGGAATGTTGTATACAAAATAAATAAATAAATCTTAAAAAAAAGAAACCCTGCTCTAAACTGATATAAACTAATAAACAGCACTTAAGAAAAAGGGGGAAAGAAATTCTTAAACTAGGAAACATTGAAAAATATAGCAGTAGTGCATTTAAAGAAAATTAATATTGAAAATGATACCAATAATTGATGCTTTAAAATAATAAAAAAAACAGTAGACACTTCTCTATACTAAATTTGAAATGGAGTAAGCTCTTCCCTGATAGAGAGAATGCCATTAATAAGAGAATGTATGACTTTGTTCCATGTAAAATGTTAGCTCCTGAGTGATGTAATGTGCCAGTGTTACAGTCAATTGCCTGTTTCTCAAACCTTTCAGCTGACATAACTATGTCAACTAAGATTGTTCACATCTGCATAGGAGAGTTCTCTAATTGGAAACTGAATACTTAGTAGTTCAAGCTATCCTCCGAAATTGTACACCCACCAACTCTGTCTGTCTTCATTCACATGGAAGGAATTAATACCTGCCGGGAAATTACAAAGAAAGTCACTCACCATGCCCCATCTGTCCTTCTTTGTAATGGAGATCCAAGCAATTCAGTGACTTCAGCTTCAGTCTGTGACCTAGCTATTATCTAGTCTGTTTCCCCTGTAGTGAACACAGAACAATGTTCCTCCACACACAAATCCTTTCCCTGCTCTGCAATGGACAGTCCACTATGTGACTCAAACACAGTTTTAGAACTGTGTGGTGCTGCAGACTTGCAATGTAAGGTTTAGAGTGTTTAGTCAAAAGGAGAACAAGGACAATGCCTTGTGGGGCTACAGGCAGGGTTCAAGCACATTGCAGTCAAAATAGGAGACCTTGACTCAAAATCACTTTTTCAAAAAGACAGGAAACTAATTCTAGAATTAATATACCTTTATGGCAAAACAGGACTTTATGTTGGTTGTGAGCCTGTAATGGCCCCTTGAGCAGCATTTAGAAGCCAGCTTTTTAATGGAGGGATGGGCACTTGTGCTGGTTGTAAATCAGGCTTCTCTCCTTTGTTATGGAAATGTAGCTGGCCTGGGGAACCAACTTTTATATTTTATCATACTAATCTCTAACAGACATCATTAGAATACCATTACCTTCGGGGTATTTGGGATGCAGTTCTCCCTTACCTAAATTCTACTTTGTAACTTAATGTTTCCCAAGAACTGGTAATTCCTTATACCATCAATTCTACTCTTCTACATCAGGGTTTAGCAGTGGAGTGTTACTCTAGAAAGGAGATACTGTTTCCAAGCTCCACAGAATTAACTCCAGATGGATCCTAAACCGAAATACTAAATGTTCAAGGTTCAGAACTTCTGGAACAGAACAGACCAGGGCTATGTGACTTAGGCAAATCTGTGTTCCATTGTGACAATACAAGCACTAAGGGAGCCCTCATTTCACAGGTGAGTCAACAGCAATGGAATTTCAAGCACAGTCCCATTCCCAAATCTCTGAACAGGCGCAGTAAGGATAGTGAAGTTACTCAGAGGCTGCCAGCCACTCAGAAATTTCAAAGAACCTTCAGAATCGTGGAGGATCACACAGGCCCTGCTTGGGCATGCAGGACCAAGAGGACTAGGCAGAAACAGGATGAACTCTGCATCTGGTCAATGCCTCCCATGCGGCCAGAGGAGGATGCAGCACACTGTCTCCCATGGCTCAACTAGCTGCATCTCCCCATCTGAGAATAGCCCCAAGCTCACCACATTGTCGATTTCCAGCTTGTCCATGCTCCTTGCTCAGCTTCCTGCACTCACAGCAGAGCACGCAAAACCACTGATGCCAGCTTCTCTTCAAAGTCAAACTTGAAAATGGCTGCCACAGGAAGAATCCTGAACAACTTCTGACTGGCAGGTCACGTGGAGGGCCTGATTGGCTAGTGAGGCCTGAGTGACAAGAGCACCTCCCATAGAGTCATACTGTGCTTAAAGACACAGCTCTGCTGGGTGGTAAAGGTGGTGGTGCATGCCTTCAATTCCAGCACTTGGGGGGAGGTGAATCTCTCTGATTTCTAGACCTGCCTGGTTTAGATGCAAAAATTCTCAATAAAATACTGGCAAACTGAATTCAGGAAAACATCAATAAAATTATCCATTATGATCAAGTAGGCTTCATCCCATAGATGCAGGGCTGGCTCGACATATGAAAATCTATCAATGAAATCCATCATATAAATAAACTGAAAGAAAAAAAAACCCAAATGATCATTTCATTAGATGCTGAAAGCGCACTGGAGAAAATTCAACACCTCTTTTTGATGAAAGTCTTGGAAAGTCTAGCGATACAAGGATCATACCTAAATATAATAAAAAGAGCTAGTTACAGGAAAGGCTCCAAAGCTACAGAGAAACCCTGTCTCAAAAGACAATAGATAGATGGATGGAGAGGGGGAAAGAGACAAAATCCTGTCTACAACAAAATTTTAAAAAGTAAAAGAAATGGACTTTTTTCTTTTGGTTTTTCAAGACAAGGTTTCTCTGTAGCTTTGGAGCCTGTCCTGGAACTCCCTTTGTAGACCAGGCTGGACTCGAACTCACAGAGATCTGCCTGCCTCTGCCTCCCAAGTGCTGGGATTAAAGGCGTGTGCCATCACTGCCCGACTTAGACTTTTTTTTAGATAAGTACCATATACCAAAGTTAAATCAAGACCAGGTGAACAATTTAAATAGACCTATAAGTCTTGAAAAAATTGAAGCTCTCATCAAAAGCCTCCCAACCAAAAGAAGCCCAGAACCAGATTGTTTTAATGCAGAATTCCACCAGAACTTCCAAGAAGAGCTAATACATATACTCCTTAATGTGTTTCACATGATAGAAACAGAAGAGTCATTGTCAAACTCTTTTCATGAAGTTACAGTTACTCTGATACCAAAACCACACAAAGACTCAACCAAGAAAGAGAATTATAGAACAATTTCACTCATGAACATCGATGCAAAAATTCTCAATAAAATACTGGCAAACTGAATTCAGGAAAACATCAATAAAATTATCCATTATGATCAAGTAGCTTCATCCCATAGATGCAGGGCTGGCTCGACATATGAAAATCTATCAATGAAATCCAT
Source organism: Microtus obscurus (assembly GCA_963919715.1). NCBI lineage: Eukaryota > Metazoa > Chordata > Mammalia > Rodentia > Cricetidae > Microtus > Microtus obscurus. Next base: position 146,252 of record CAWTZC010000460.1, read on the forward strand.
CATATAAATAAACTGAAAGAAAAAAAACCCAAATGATCATTTCATTAGATGCTGAAAGCGCACTGGAGAAAATTCAACACCTCTTTTTGATGAAAGTCTTGGAAAGTCTAGCGATACAAGGATCATACCTAAATATAATAAAAGCAATATACAGCAAGCCAACAGCTAACATCAAAAAATGGAGAGTAACTCAAAGCCATTCCATTAAAATCAGGAACAAGACAAGGCTGTCCACTCTCTCCATATCTCTTTAATACAGTGCTTAAAGTTCTAACAATAGCAACAAGACAACATAAGGAGATCAAGGGGATTCGAATTGGAAAGCAAGAAGTCAGATGATATTATAGTGCACATCAGTGACCCCTAAAAAATCTACCAAAAAACTCCTACAGCTGGTAAATACCTTCAGTGGTGTGGCAGGATACAAGAGCAACTCAAAAACATCAGTAGCCCTTCTATGCACAAAGAACAAAGAAGCAGAAAGGGAAATCAGAGAAACATCACTTTTCATGATAGCCACAAATAGCATAAAGTATCTTGGGGTAACTCTAACCAAGGAAGTGAGAGATCTATTTGACAAGAACTTTAAGTCTTTGGAGAAAGAAACTGAAGAGCACACCGGAAAATGGAAGGATCTCTCATGCTCTTGAATTGGGAGCATCAACATAGTAAGAATGGCAATTCTACCAAAGGCAAGCTATAGATTCAATACAATCCCCATCAAAACACCAACAAAATTCTTCACAGACCTTGAGAGAATAATAATCAACTTTATATGGAAAAACAAAAAACACAGGATAGCCAAAACAAACATATACAATAAAGGAACTTCCAGAGGCATTACCATCTCTGATTTCATACTCTATTACAGAGCTACAGTAATGAAAACAGCTTGGTATTGGCATAAAAACAGAGACATTAACTAATGGAATCAAATCAAAAATCCGGATATTTATTCACAAACCTATGAACACTTGATTTTTGAAAAAGGACCTAAATTACACAATGGAAGAAAGAGAGAATCTTTAACAAATGGTGATTTTATAACTGGATGTCAACCTGTAGAAGAATGTAAGCTCTCCTACACTGGTGGGTGGGGTCGCTGCTCAGAGGCTGTGGAATGCTATGAGCTCTAAGCTGGGTGGTGGATGCCTGCCACATCTCACACAGCAGAACTATTCGGGGCCACGTGTGCATGGAGCTGGCCAGGCCAGGCAGAAATACAAGGCAAGTGATTTACAGCTTGCCACAATCAATGAGTTGTACAGCAATTGGTTGATTCAGAATGAACAGAACAGGATTGAGTGATTTGGGGTGGGAGTGCTCTGGCAGACTAATGAGCCCATGCCTGGCTGTCTTGGTGCTGGGCAAGTTTGGAGGGAGCCTGGCTGGAAGCTACTGGCCTTAGCTCTCAGAGAGTGCCCTGGGAGTGCATACCCATACCTGGTGAGAGCTGGGGCAAGGGGCAAGAAGGTACTCCCAGCTACTATCCTCCTGTGCTACTTTTCTTCTCACCCGGGGCAACTTTTCCCGGGATAGAGTTTTCCTAATTTTTACTGCCATATTTGTGGAGCAGGAATTTCAAAAGATGGAGTTTGGGCATGTGAGTACCTAGACTCGAAGTGGGTGGCCATCCATAAGGGCTGGATCAGGGAACTGCTGGGTTAGTTCCAAATGATGATGTGAGAATTTACAAAAGTCTTTATTATGGGGATTTGATGGGAAATGCAGACTTATGAATACAGGACAAGGAGGAAACCACGATAGGTCCAGTTGTCACGTCCTGCATTCTGCCCAGGGGAGATGTCAACAACTACAAGACTTGCTTCTCTGACCTCCCAAAAGAGCTGGAGCCCCTCCTCAGTTCTACCTGTCACTACCCAGAGAAAGCCATGCCCATAGGGCTTATGGCACCGAAGTCAATGGCTAAAGGGACTGAATTCTCACAACACAACCCCCTTCAAATGAAAACATTCATAAACAATATTTTGGAAATTTGGGTGTAGTTCTCTATCCTACTTGCTGGTGAATGGGGACCCTGATAATCTTATGAGGATCATGAGAAAATGTAGAATTATAGCTAAATATTGGCTATCATCGTCTGTGAGGATGCATTGCTCTGTCAGTGCCTTGAAGCTGTTCTGGATGTTGGATCACCTGAGCCATGGCTCAGAGGAACCTCTCAGGGGCTCTTGCTTGATTACACCATATTAGCCCAGAAGGAATCTACAACTTCTCATCTTCTGTGGGAACAAAAGCAGAACCTGCCTTGCCATAGCAACATTTCCTTAGACTCGGGTTTTGAAGTCAAGGTACCTTTATAAGCCTGGCGGTGATAGTACACGACTTTAATCCCAGCACCAGGAGGCAGAGGCAGGCCAGCCTGGTCTACAAGAGCTAGTTCCAGGACAGGCTCCAAAGCTACGGAGAAAACTGATCTTGAAAAAACAACAAAAAAAAATCGTTTATGTTGATTTAGCTTAGCAGTTCCCACAATCAAATATCTCTCTGCTGTTAGCTCATCAACAGTCAAAAAATTCAAGGAAAACAAAATAGCATACAAAATCCAGACCCTATGTGTATTTTCCACCTTTATGTTCTTGTTATGTTTTTATTATCCTGTTGTCACTTTTAGAACCTCAGTTTATTATCTTTAAATTATTCTTTGAATCTATGACTCTATCCTTTATCCTCTCTCTCCCAATCTATGCATATTTATCAAACACATTGTGAACTATTTAGAGGCCTTTTTGTCTGAATCTATCTTTATTGTGTTGATGTAATTATTTTCTAACCAGGAAAATTTTTAAAATGCTAAGAGGGCGTGGCTAGGACCAATGGCTTGGCTTTGGCTTTTGGCTCCACCCCTTGCAGTTTTCCAACATAGCAGAGGCACTTTCCCTGCAAACTCTGGGAGCCACACTAATTGCCCCAACTCTAGGGAACAGTTGTAAGGCTGCAGCTGCCTTCTTAGTCACAAAGCAGTGCTCAAAAGCCTCTTTGTACCACAGCTGTGAAACACCATGGGAGTGGGCCATTTATCCTGCAATCTAGTGCAAAGGTAGCGGTGGATTAAAACTTCTCTATACTGCCACAGCCTGCATGAGAAACTAGGAAATTTAGTGAGGCTCCATTTTTGTGTGTTTAGAACCCTTTGAAAGACTTTTTATGTCTTATGTTTATCCATGCCATATGTTGGGCACCATTTTTTTGTTTGCTTGTTTGGTTGGTTCTTTTTTTTTTTTTCCTATTTGTCTTTTGGTTGGCACCTTTTGTAATTGGAGGTTTCTCTCCTGCCCACCTGTTCCCGAATAACCACTCTGAGGCTTAATATTAACTGCAAAGAATTTGGCCTATTAGTTCAGGCTTATCATTAATTATATCTTACAATTAACTCACTCTTAAATTAACCTGTTTCTACTATTCTATATTTTACAATGAAGCTCTCATCTTGATTCTCCCACTGCTGCCGGTATCTTCCAGACTCCACATTCCTTTTCCCTCCCTCTCTGTTTGGATTTCCCACCTGGCTTTTTTCTACCCGTCTATTGGCAAAATCAGCTTCTTTATTAAGCAATAATAATAAAACACATTCACAGCATATAGAAGGACATGCCTCATCAGGCCACTTCTCTTTCAGTTGGATTTAGTCATATCTAAGAACAAAGTTTATGCTTACATGAAACACATTATCTTTGCCAGGAAAAGAGGCCACTTCTTGCTCCACTCGATTTAGCAGTGCCCATAGAATAGTATTACTGCTGATCGTGGTGTGTGGTAACAGTGATTATAGAGTAGTGGTAGTCATGGTAGTTTATTCCTTATGTGGTCTAGCTGGTGGTGGTAGAGGTAGTGGTGGTGCTCATAGTGGTGGTTTGTGGTAGCTTTAGTGGTTGTGTAGTGATGCTGGTGGTATTGATGGTGGTGCTGGTGGTAGTTGAAGTGGTGGTGGGTTTTACTGAAGTAGGTAGTAGTGGTGGTTATGGCACTGATGGCATTAAGGGTAGTGGTGGTGGAGGTGGTGGTTATAGTAGAAGTAGTGGTGGTTTTAAAGATGTAGGTAGTAGTGGTAGTTGTTGTATTAGTGTTACTGGTGGTAGTGGTGTTGGTTGTTGGTTCTTGTCTAGGTTTTAGTAATGTTATGGTAGTGGTAGTTCTGGTAATGGTGTTGGTTGTAGTGCTTCTAGTAGTAGTAGTAGTGGTTTTGGTTGTGGTGCTAGTGTTTGCTGTGTTTTTTTGTGGTAATGGTGGATGTAGCTGTGTTGATAGTGTTTTGTTGGTGGTGCTAGTGGTATTGCTGATAGTAGAGTTGGTGGGTGGTGGTAGTTGTTGGCCAGTGCTGGTGGTTGTGATTGTGGTGGTGGTTATGGTAGTAGCAGTGATGGTAATGACAGTCGTGTTAGTGGTGATAGTGATTGTGTTAGTGGTCATGGTATTAATGGTATTGGTGGGGGTTGTGATGGTATTGGTTGTTTTGGTAGCAGTGGTAGTGATAGTGTTGTTAGTGGTGGAAATGTTGGTCAGAGTGCTCGTGTTTGCATTCATGTTGGTGTTGCAATGTGGTTGTGGTATATATGCTGGTACTATTTATTGTTGTAATGATGGTAGTTGTGGTAGTGCTGCTGCTCTAGATAATGGTAGTGTTGGTGATGGTAAATTTGTTGAGAGGCTGTGGTAGTAGTGGTCATACTCTTTGGTTGATGGATGATGGTAGTGGTGGTGGTTGAGGTGATTGTGACAACGGTGTTTGTGGTGATAGTGGTGGTGATATTTTGGTGGTGTTAGAAGTGGTAGTGTTATTGGTCGTTTGTGGTAATAGTGGTTGTATTATAGTGGTGCAGGTGGAGTTGGTGGTAGTTGTATTACTGGGTGGCTGTGGTATTGGTGTAAATGGTGGCTGTATTTGTTATGGTGGTTGTAGTAGTGGTTGTGGTTTTGCAGTTGGTAGTTGTGGTAGTAATGCTGATAATGGTGGTGTTGTTATGTTATTGGTGGGTAGTGGTAATGGTGGTTATAGTGGTAGTGATTTTGGTTCTGGAGGTGGTCATTATGTTGTTGCTGATGGTAGTTGCAGTAGTGTTGTTTGTTGTAGTTGTGGTAGAGATGGTGATTGTGGTGAAAAGTGTGGTAGTGGTGATGTTAGTAGTAATGGTGATGGTGGCAATAGTGGTTTGTGGTAGTGGTGATGTTGATGATTAGTGCGAGTGATATTGATAGTGGTGTAGAAGGTCCTTCTGTTTATGTATTGCTTTAATTGGTTAATCAATAAAGAAACTGTTTGGCCTGATAAGGCAGAACTTAGGTAGGTGGAGAAGACAGAACTAAATTCTGGGAGGAAGAAAGTAGAGTCAGAGAGCTGCCATGGAGATACCAGGTCAGACATGCTAAATCTTTCCCTGTAAGGCACGACCTCGTGGTGAACACAGATTATTAGAAATGGGTTAAATCAAGATGTAAGAATTAGCCAAAACGCGGCTATAGATAATGGGCCAGGCAGTGTTTAAATGAATACAGGTTTTGTGTGGTTATTTCGGGTGTATGCTAGCTGAGCAGTTGGGACCAAAAGCAGGCATTTTCTCCTTGCAACAGTTAGTGGTCATCATGGTTGTGCTGGATGTAGTGGTGGGAGAAATGGTTCTGATGGTGATATTGATGGTGGTGCTGTTGTTGACGGTATGGCAGTGGTGGTGATGCTGGTGGTATTGTAATGGCTATACCAGTGGTGGTGGTAGTAGTGTTGTTTGTGATAGTAGTGGTAGTAGTGATGGTGGTGGTGATGACTGTATTGGTATTGGTGGTTTTAGTGGCTGTATCATGGTGATGGTTGTGGTAGTAAGGCTAGTGTTTGTAGTGGTGTTACTAATATTTATGGTAATGGCAGTAGGGGTAGTTGTGATAGGGGTGATGGTTGTCATGATTGTGGTTATCCTGTTGATGGTGGTGGTAGTGTTGTTGTTATTGGTGGTGGTTGTTGTAGTGATGCTTTTTTTAGTGGTGGTAGTGGTGGCTGTGATATTAGTTGTGGTCATCAGGGAGGTAGTGATTATGGTGGTAGTAGTTGTTGTTGTGGTAGTGATGGTCATAATGGTGGTGGTGATATTGATGGTGGTAGTAGTTGTGGTATGCTGGTTGTTGTGATAGTATTAGTGGTGGTGATTGAATAGTATTGGTAGTAGTAGTGGTAATGGTGGTGGTAGTAGTAGTGTTTGGTATTTTTGAGCAGTGCTGATAGTGGTGGTAAGATGATTGTTGCTGTGGTAGTGGTGAAAATGATGTTTGTGATAGTTCTGATTTGGGTAATGATAGTGGTGACAGTGATTGTGTTGGTGATTGGGGTAGTGATTATGGTGGTAGTGGTGTGTAGATGGTGATGGTAGTGCTAGTTGTTTTTGTAGTGGTGGTTGTAATGGTTGCAGTAGATGTGGTAGTGGTTGTGGTCATATCAGTAGTTGTGCTGTTCATCGTAGTGGTAGTGGTAGTTGTGGCAGTGGTGGGTGGTGGTGGTAGTATTGATAGTAGTAGTTGTGTGGTAGTAGTGGTGGTAACAATCTTTGTAGTAGTGGTTGTGCTGGTGCTGGTAGTGGTGCTAGTGTTGCTGCTGGTGGTAATTGTGTTGTGAGTGTCATGGTGTTGGTGGTGGTAATGGCGATGGTGGGCAGTTCTGGTGGTTCTGGTGGTGTTGGTAGTAGTAGTATTTGTGGTGATGATGGTAACAGTGAAATGGGTGGTTCTGGTAATGTTGGTAGTAGTGGTAGTGGTTGTAGTGGTTTGGTGGTGGTGGTAGTGGTGGTTGTGGTATTCGTGTGGCTCTTTGCTGCCTTTAGGATTAGCACACTCTTATAGGCGTATGCTAATGATGATGCTGACAAGGGAAGCTATCAACTTCAGTTTCACACAGGGTTTCTTGCCTTTTACTAACTTCCCTTCATCACTTTAAACATGGGACGTGAACAGTTTTTTTTTCGTTTGTTTGTCCAGTTCTTATATGATGTTTATATTCTTCTGATAGACATTTCACATAGCTCTGTCCAGTTTCTCCAACTGCTATGTAAACATGTTTCCTTTTTCTTTGCCTGTTCACTGCAGGGATGGCCTGTGAGTCTTTTGACATTTGCTTATTTTGAGACAGGGTTTTCGTTATTTTTTTTTAATTTTTTATTTAATTAAATTAATTAATTAATTAAAGATTTCGGTCTCTTCCCCGCCACCACCTCCCATTTCCCTCCCTCTCCCCCAATCATGTCCCCCTCCCTCATAAGTCCAAAGAGCAATCAGGGTTCCCTGCTCTGTGGCAAGTCCAAGGACCACCCACCGCCATCCAGGTCTAGTAAAGTGAGCATCCAAACTGCCTAGGCTCCCACAAAGCCAGTACAAGCAGTAGGATCAAAAAACATTGCCATTGTTCTTGAGTTCTCAGTAGTCCTCATTGTCCACTATATTCAGCGAGTCTTGCTTTATCCCAGGCTTTTTCAGACCCAGGTCAGCTGGCCTTGGTGAGTTCCCGATAGAACATCCCCATTGTCTCCGTGTGTGGGTGCACCCCTCGCGTTCCTGAGTTCCTTGCTCGTGTTCTCTCTCCTTCTGCTCCTGATTTGGACTTTGAGATTTCTGCCCGGTGCTCCAATGTGGGTCTCTGTCTCTGTCTCCTTTCATTGCCTGATGAAGGTTAATATTCAGGAGGATGCCTATATGTTTTTCTTTGGGTTCTCCTTCTTATTTAGCTTCTCTAGGATCACTAATTATAGGCTCAATGTCCTTTATTTATGGCTAGAAACCAAATATGAGTGAGTACATGCCATGTTACTCTTTTTGGGTCTGGCTTACTTCACTCAGGATAGTGTTTTCTATTTCCATCCATTTGCATGCAAAAATCAAGAAGTCCTTGTTTTTTACTGCTGAGTAGTACTCTAATATAAATTATAAAATGGGGACATTTGTTTATTTTGAGACAGGGTTTTCCTGTACAGCCAAGGCTGACCTCAAGTCTGTAATCCTCCTGCCTCAGTCTCCTGAGTATTGGTGTTAGAGATGTGAGACACCACACCTGTCCTGTTTGACATCTTCAGCAATGTTTCTCTGCACAGTACAGACTAAGCGAAAGTAGTGAATAATGCAGGTAGGGATTCACCGCATGTGGGGCATCATGGGTATCTGGAAGCACCGCATCAGATCTGCACAGACTGCTCTACTCCTGTTTGTGCTTGCTTGCCTGGGGGAGTCTGCAAATGTCTTCACCCTAAATAACTACGGGCAACTACGGAAGCTGAGAGCAGGAGATCACCCTGGCTTTTTGACTCTGATAATTTCATGAGATCAGTCATGGAGACTTTTGCTTTTGGCATTACAGGGCACTCCAAAAGTTTTATATTTTGAGCTGCGTGTGATGGCTCCAGCCTGTCATTTCAGCACTTCCAAGGATGAAGCAGGAGGGTTGCCCTGAGCTCCAGTTAGCTTGACTAGCAGAGTGAAATTTAATCTCAAAATAAAAAGCAAACAAAATGAGCCAGGAGTGGTGGGGCATATTTGTCACCTTGACACTTGGGAAGTGGAGGCAGAAATGTCAGGAGTTCAAGGTTATCCATAGCTTCCAGCAAACTTGAACTATGTGAGTCCTGTATCAAAAACAGTTTCAGATATTCAAATTTTGTTGAAATCTTGGTTGTTTTCATTTTTTTCTTATAAGTATTGGTATGATGACATGGTTTTGTCTAAGGTTTCTTATTTTACTTATTTTCTCAAGGCTATGTCTGAAAGCTAACAAATAATTTGCTATAAATAGTTACCTAGTCTTTTGCATAATTTCAAATCATTTTCTGAAATTTATTTAAATGACTTGAATTCCCACTAGTATAGCAAAGAAAAGGATTTTGAAATGCGTGGGTGAAGTGGCTATTGTTTCAGCAAGGGTAGGTGTAAAGAACACCTTAGTGTGTGTGTGTGTGTGTGTTTAGGTGAACTTATCTGTGGTGTCTCTGTGTGTGTGTGTGTGTGTGTGTGTTTGTGTGTGTTTGTGTAGGTGAACTCATATGTGGTGTCTATCTTATTGGTGTGTATGTGAAGTCAACCTTGATGTTTGCATGTTGCTATGGGATTCCCCTCTGTATGCTATGAATATGTTTTGTTTCTATCAGTTGATAAAGAAGCTTCTTTGGCCCATGGCAGGGCAGAATGTAGCTAGGTGGGAAATCCAGACAGAGATACAGCAAGAAAGAAGAAGGAGTTAGAAAGATGCCAGAAGCTGATGGAACAATAAGATGTACTAGAGAACAGGTAATGCCACCATCTTACCATGATAAGGGGGTTCCTGGCCATCTTCATTATCTGTTTCTTCAGTAATCAGATAAATAATTTCTTTATTTGTATCTTCTCTCTTTTAGAATTGTGAGAAGTTTAGCATTGATACATCCAGCTTTTAAATCATAAATCTTGATTAGCATATAGTACTGGGTGCTAAATATTAAGGATACTTTGAAAGTAGCCTTTACTTTGCTGAAACTGTTCCCATGACTCTCCTTACTAGCTATGATGTGATCATCAATGCACACAGCTTGCACCCCTAAAAAATGAAGTATATCATATATTACTGGTGTTATGATATGGTGTGAGAAGTACCTTGGTGGGTTGGGGTCAAGGAGTCCCATGGTAGTTGAGAGACAGATCCACCAAGCAGACAACACTCAGGCAGAGGGGTTTTTATTGGGGGAACGGAATGGGATAAGAGGGGAGGGCAAGGGGAAAACCTGCCTCTGGGGTCAGATGCAGAAGAGAAGAGAGGCAGAGAAAGAGAGAGAGGCAGAGAGACAAACAGACAGGCAGAGAGACCAAGAAAAGGGGGATCAAAGGTCCTCCTGCCTCTTCAGAGGAACAGTAGGAAAGTGAGAGGGAATAGGTGGAGCCATCTCCACCTCAGCCTCTGCCTCTAACCTCTACTTCTCTTCTTTGTCATGAGACTAGCTCTTGTAGATGAGGCTGGATTCACAGAGATCCACCTGCCTCTTCCTACCGAGTGCTTGGATGGAGTGTGCTTCTTAAAGGGGCCTTTTGCACCTACGTACAGAGCCTTACACAGCCACATGGATTATGTAGGATTTATGTAGGATTCTGTAGGATTTATGTAGGATTCTGTAGGATTTATGCATGATTGGGTAGGATTATGTAGGACCCTGAGCTAAGTATTTGCCTAAAAACTGCCAAGCATATGTGTGGCTGAAAAATGCCGGAGCTGGTTTAGTATTTGCTTAAATGCTGACAATTATATCTTCCCAGGTGATGTGGGTGGGCCAGCCTAATGCCTGCATGCTAACAACTGGTTTTACAAAAGAGAATAGCATGACATTCCAAAAAGCATAGTACAGTTTATTCTAGTAACAAAGCATGGCAAATGTTCACACAGGCAATAGTACCCTTGAATGACTGGTTTCCTAACATGCAGAATGTTATTCTACAGCCTCATTTTACTGACAAGTAGCAACACTGCTGTAAGAACTTGTTTGGACTTCTAAACTAAATTAAGAAAAAAGAGGTCAGCCTGAAGTGGAATTATATGGGCAGAAATTTTGCTGCATTTAAGCCAGGATACATGGGTGTGTCATTTTCAAAGCCATGACAATTTGGCACCTGGAATTACAAAGCTCTCATTTGCTTTTACTGAGACACTGCCTCAAGAAAAATTTGAAAAATAATGCAGTTAAAACAACTTAGGATTTATTTTTTCTCTTTTTATGTCTTATTTTATTTTTTATTTATTTATTGTCATGCATTTTTTTATTTATTGAGACAGGGGCTCATTATGTAGCTTTGGATAGCCTGGAAATCACTTTGTAGATTTCTCTTTGTAGAAAGAGATTCACCTCTCTCTTGCGACAGGCTGTTGGGGTTTATGTGGTGGTACAGCACCACAGCCTGCGAAGATTTTGCTTTTTGTAGATATTGTTTCCAACACTCCAACATTATTTTGAATTAGAGCAGTGATAACGGCATAACTGGCAAGAAAACTGTTGACAGTGGTGAGGTTCACTGTGTAAGCTCTAGCTCAGTATGGAGTTTTGTTTTGTTTTTTAAATAAACTATATGTTTGGGTGGAAACATCACTCCAGCCCCTGGCATCCATATACCCAAAGGGTCTAAGATGTTTATGTGGAAGGACCAATTCAGCCCTTGGCATCTATATTTCTAAAGAGTCTGAGATGTTTGGGTGGAAGAATCAATCCAGCCCCTGGCATCCATATACCCAAAGAGTCTGGGATGTTTGGGTGAAAGGATCACTCCAGCCCCTGGCATCCATATGTCCAAAGAGTCTGAAATATTTGGGTGCAAGTTACACCGCAACTCTTCTACCCTCGGAGTTGCCTCATTACAGCCAAATAATGACTTCTCCCCAGTGATGCTCAATATCACTCCCATAGGGTATTTAAACTGTCCCCAAGAGAACAAACTCCTAGTTTTCAGATCTTCCTTTCCGGTCTCTGTAGGTGAAGGTGAATAGAGTAGTTCCACGCAAGCTCAGGATTGAGTATAATAAAGGGTTCTTTATTAAGTGGGGCATACTCACAGATCAGAATCCTGTATAAGAAGGGAACATCCAGAAGCAGAGAGAGAGGGAGAGCGAGAGACGAGAGAGAGAGAGAGAGAGAGAGAGAGAGAGAGAGAGAGAGAGAGAGAGAGATCGTTTCTGGAACCGAAGGCCACAACCTGGTCCAATATCTCAATCGCTGTTGGCTAAAGGAGATTCCCCAGGACTTCCCCCTTTTGTCTAAATAAGAGAGTTCCAAACCCAATATAAACCAACAGACAATAAAAACAGATGTGAAGCATAAATATTGGAATTACAACCAGAATAAACAATATTAAGTAGGAAACATATGCTAAAAGTTTCAATGATTATTCTAGCTTAAGTAGTCTAAGACTTGTATTAGAAATGGCTTGGCTAAGTCATAACAGGAAAGTAACTATGACTATCTAGTCTTCAACCCCATTGAAGACCTGAGAAAGGACATAATATTATTTGAGTAGATAGAAGATGCAGTCAAGTAACTTCCAAAGTGTGCAATAAATTACAGAGACGACTGACTAACTGGAAAAACACACAAAGTCTCATTTGCAATGTTGGAACAATCAACATTGGCTAAGACCTAGAGTAACTGACAGACCATTTTTAGAGGCAGGAAAAAATTTCAGAACTGTCTTACTGATCTTGGCAAGGCTTGACAGTCTTTTTTCTTGTATCCTGCTTGTCCTGTCCAGACATCATGCATTTTGTCAGTGGTCAAGGCATGGGCAGCTCTTTGCCCAAAGGCCAGTTTTGCCAAGAAAAAAGCAAGCTCCAAATGGAGTGTCTTCAGTGCCCAACATTATCTCAGGAAAGATAATATCTTTCCTCTGCATTAAAATACCTGTAGTGGAATCTCTGGAAGGCAATATATATAAAGTACAATTAAGATACTTAAGGAAATGTTCAACATCCTTAGACATCAGGGAAATACAAATCAAAACAACTCTGAGATAGCATATTACACTTGTCAGAATGGCTAAGATCAAAAACATCAATGATAGCTTATGCTGAAGAGGATGTGGAGTAAGGGGAAAATTCATCCATTGATGATGGGAATGCAAACTTGTACAACCAGTTTGGAAATCAGTATTATGGCTTCTCATAAAATTGGGATTCAACCTACCTTAGGATCTAGCAATACCACTCTTGGGAATATACCCAAAAGATGCTCAATCATACTATAAAAGCATTGTTCAACTATGTCCATAGCAGCATTATTTGTAATAGCCAGAACCTGGAAACAACATCGATGCCACTCAAATGAAAATTGATAAAGAATGTGTGGCACATTTACACATTAGAGTACTATTCAGTGGTAAAAATCAGTGACATCTTGAATTTTGCATGCAAATGGATGGAATTAGAAAACACTATCCTGAGTGAGGTAACACAGACCATAAAGATGAATATTGCATATACTCACTCATAAGTGGATACTAGCCATAAACAAAAGGACATTGAGCTTATACTTCATGATCTTAGAGAAGCTAAGTATTAAGGTGAACCCAAAGAAAAACATATATAGACTCACCTGACAGAATTGGGAGCATGGGGGTAAAGGATAGAAGGAAGGGGAGTGGGAGAATAGAAGGTGAGGGTTGAGGAGAACTTGAGGGAATCGGACAGTCAAGATAGAGGAAGGACAGATATAAGAGCATGAAAAGATATGTCTTGATTGAGTGGACTATTATAGGGTTAGCAAGAAACCTGGCTCTAGAGAAAATCCACATGGATGACCTCAACTAAGACTCTAAGCAGCAGAGAAGAGGGTACCCAAACTAGCCTTGCCTTATAGTCAGACTGATGATTATCTTAAATATTACCATTGAACCTTTGTTCAGTCATTTTGGTAGTAGTGTTTGTGTGTTTCCCTTCTTTGGTTATGCTGGTGGGAGGGTTACCAGATGCCTGTGTTTTTGTGGGTTGGGGTCTGCCTTAAAGTCCTTCTTGTAAGGCTGGGTTTGTGGATATATATTGTTTAAATCTGTTTTTGTCATGGAATATCTTGTTTTCTCCATCGATGGAGGAAGAAAACTTTTCTTGATATAGTAGTCTTGGCTTGCATTCATGATCTCTTTGTGTCTGAAGCACATCTATCCAGGATCTTCTGGCTTTTATGGTTTCCACTGTGAAGTTGGGTGTACTTCTGATAGGTTTACCTTTATATGTTACTTGACCTTTTACCTTTGCAGCTCTTAATATTCTTCTTTATTCTGTATGTTTTGTGTTTTGGTTATAATATAGCAAGGGGATAGAAACAGAGCCAGAGACCCACATTGGAAGACTGAACTGAGCTCCTGAGGTCCAGTTAAAAAGAGTGGAAAGAATGAGAATATGAGCAAAGGAGGATACATCCACTGAAACAGTTTACCTGAGCTAATAGGAGCTCAACAACTCCAGTTGGATTGGGAAGGAACAAGCATAGGACCAAACTAGTCCCTCTGAATATGGTTGACAGTTTTTTTTAAAGATTTATTTATTATGTATACAACATTCTGCCTGAATGTATGCCTGCATGCCAGAGGAGGGTGCCAGATCTCAGTACAGATGGTTATGAGCCACCAATTGGTTGCTGGGAATTGAACTCAGGACCTCTGGAAGAGCAGCCAGTGCTCTTAACCTCTGAGCCATCTCTCCAGCCCCTTATGGTTGACAGTATGAATGGGGCAGACTAAATGGCCACTGGCAATGTCACTGGGATTTATCTCTACTGTATGTACTGGCTTTTGCGGACTCTATTCTCTTGGATATATACCTTACTCAGCCTAGTAGGGAGGGCCATGAACCTTCCACAAAGGAAAGTGACTTGCCCTCTCTGAGGAATAGATGTGGGTAGATGAGAGGGTATGTGGAGAGAATGGGAGGAGGGGAAGGAGTGGGAATTTGGATTGGTATTTTTTTAAAAAAAAAACTAATAAATTAAAAAAAAATAAAACACTTTATTGCATGTAGAGTAAGTATCGAGTTGAATTGGCTTAGCCTGTTGGATAACATGGGCTCAGCAGATATAATAGGCGTAAACATTAAGGTGTTTTCCTGTTAATAGGTTGTTTAAATGAAAGTTATTACACAATATCAAACAAACAATATGTGAGTGTGTATATACATATGTTTGTATGCATGTGTATAAGTACAGTCAGTCATATTGTATAGATTGCACTTTAGAATTTCTTAATCAGGAGAAGTGGGGGGATGAGGAGCTAAGAAGAAAGGTGGAAAGTAAAGATCGCAGAATCTTAATTAGAGAGAGGAAAAATTGTAGGATCCAGAGAGGTCAAGGACATCACAAGAAAACCCACAATGTCAACTAACCTGGGCTCATAGGAGGTCACAGAGCCTGAACTACTAATTAGGGAGCCTGCATGGGACTAGCCTAGGCCATCTACATATATGTGACAGTTGTGTAGTTTGGTCTACCTGCAGAACTCCTGACAGTGGGAGCAGGGTATGTCGCAAATACATTGGCTGCCTTTGGAACCCTACTCCTAAAACTGGTTTGCCTTGCCCAGCCATAATACAAGGGAGGTGCTTAATCATACTGCAAATTGTTATGACGTGTTTT
The DNA here is from genome assembly GCA_963919715.1 of Microtus obscurus. NCBI lineage: Eukaryota > Metazoa > Chordata > Mammalia > Rodentia > Cricetidae > Microtus > Microtus obscurus. The sequence continues at coordinate 161,365 of CAWTZC010000460.1, forward strand.
GTTGATCCATGGAAGGCCTGCCCCTTTGTGAAAAGAAATAGAGGAGGAGTGGGTTGAGGGGCAGATGGTAGGTGGCAGTGAGGAATGTGAGGAAAAGAGGGAGGGGAAACTGTGGCTGTGATACATAATAAATAAAATTAACTGAAAAAAGAATTGTTAGTAGGCACTGTGAAGGCAATGTTTTTCTCTTTCATTTCCTTGTAAAGGTATAATGAAGAAACAGTCATTTAAATCAATAACTATGAGAGGCCATCCTTTAGGTAATAGGGAAGGCAAAGGAACTCCAGGTTGTAGAGGACCCATAAGTTGAATTACCTTACAGACAGCTTTTAGATCTGTCACCATTCTTTGTTTTCCAGATTTCTTTTCAACAATAAAGACAGATTTCCTCTCCTCTTTGAACCACAAAACAGCTCCCAGCTCAGCCTGTTTGGGCGCTGGGACAGGGTCCGAATTGGGAGGGCATCCGGGAGGGTGGTAGCTCCTTTGTCTAGGTGGCCTGCCTGCACCAAGCAAGGTCGGCCCTTTGTTCGCGGGACACCCAAACAGCAGGGAGATCAGATCCAGGTGCCAGGAGAGACATCACTGGGGTGAGTGAGTTTCTGACCGCGGCGGCAGCCCGGGACAGGGAACTCAGACGTTCCTCACCCCTCCTGCACTTCCTGGTCAGCATGCAGAGGCTATACTGCTCAATACCTCCTCTCTATTCCTATCCCACCCAGCTTGCATCCATGGCCCTCCCCCACTTCCTCTGACACCCTCCCCTCTTTGAACCACACAACAGCTCCCAGCTCAGCCTGTTTGGGCGCTGGGACAGGGTCCGAAGTGGGAGGGCATCCGGGAGGGTAGTAGCTCCTTTGTCTAGGTGGCCTGCCTGCACCAAGCAAGGTCGGCCTTTTGTTCGCGAGACACCCAAGCAGCAGGGAGATCAGATCCGGGTACCAGGAGAGACATCACTGGGGGTGGTGCTGAGGAGTTCCATCTGGATGGTTGTCCATGTTTGGGTACTGAGGAGTTCAAGCTCAGCAGGACAGTCCCTGCTTCTACACTGAAGAGATACACCCAGAGACTCAGTCACAGAAAAGACTGGACCAAACACCAGGCCTCTCTTGGCTTCCTTTGAAAGAGGAGATGGGAAGGCGCCAATGCAAGAATTCCTCCAACAACCTGAAAGGCAACATGACATCACCAGAACCCAGGGATCCCGAAATAAGAAGAATTGTACACCCTACTCCAGAAGAAGTAGAAGAAATCGACCCAAAAGTGAATTTTTTGAAAATAATAGAAGACCTTAAACAGGAGGTGAAAAACTGCCATAAACAATTAGAGATTACAAACAAAAAGGTAGAGGAAATGAATAAATCGCTCAAAGATATCCAAGAAAAACAAGAAAATGCAATCAAACAGGTAAGGGAAATGGTTCAAGACCTAAAGAATGAAATGGAAGTAATAAAGAAAACACAAACCGCGGAAAGGTTGGAGATGGAAAATCTGGGTAAACGAACAGGAACTACAGAGACAAGTACTACCAACAGATTACAAGAGTTAGAAGAAAGAATGTCAGACACTGAAGATACCATAGAGAAAATTAACACACTGATCAAAGAAAACAGCAAAACCAACAAATTCTCATCACAAAACATTCAGGAAATATGGAACACAATAAAAAGACCAAACCTAAGAATAATTGGGATAGAAGAAGGAGAAGAAGTACAGCTCAATGGTTCAGAAAATATATTTAATAAAATTATAGAAGAAAATTTTCCCAGCCTAAAGAAAGATATTCCTTTGAAGGTTCAAGAAGCATACAGAACACTGAATAGACTGGACCAAAAAAAAAAAAACATCTCCTCGCCATATAATAATCAGAACACAAAACATACAGAATAAAGAAAGAATATTAAGAGCTGCAAAGGAAAAAGGTCAAGTTACTTATAAAGGTAAACCTATCAGACTTAAACATGACTACTCTATGGAAACCATGAAAGCCAGAAGGTTCTGGATAGATATACTGCAGAAGCTAAGAGAACATGGATGCAAGCCCAGACTACTATACCCAGCCAAGCTTTCTTTCACTATAAATGGAGAAAACAAAATTTTCCAGGATAAAAACAAATTTAAACAATACGTAGCCACAAATCCAGCCTTACAGAAAGTAATAGAAGGAAACTCACAAACCATGGAGACCAACAATGACCACAATAACTCAAACTTCTAGACACCCTTCACCAGCACAACTAAAAGAAAGCAAACACACAAACTTTATGACTAAAAAAGTGACCGGAGTTAGCAACAACTGGTCATTAATATCCCTTAATGTCAATGGACTCAACTCACCTATAAAAAGGCACAGGCTAAGAGATTGGATACGCAAACAGGATCCAACATTCTGCTGTTTACAAGAAACACACCTCAACCACAAAGACAGGCACCTACTTAGAGTAAAGGGATGGGAAAAGGTTTATCAAGCAAATGGGCCTAAGAAACAAGCAGGTGTGGCCATACTAATTTCTAACAAAGTTGACTTCAAACTTAAATCAATCAGAAGAGATGGAGAGGCATATTTTATACTCATAACAGGAACAATTGATCAGGATGAGGTCTCAATCCTGAATATCTATGCCCCTAATATAAAAGCACCCACATATGTAAAAGAAACATTACTAAAACTCAAGGCTGCCATCAAACCGCACACACTAATAGTAGGAGATCTCAACACTCCTCTTTCACCAATGGACAGGTCAATCAGACAGAAACCTAACAGAGAAATAAGAGAATTAATGGAGGTATTGTATCAAATGGACTGAAGAGACATTTATAGAACATTCCACCCAAATAGGAAAGAATATACCTTCTTCTCTGCAGCTCATGGAACCTTCTCAAAAATTGGCCACATCCTCGGTAACAAAGCAAACTTCCACAGTTACAAAAAATATCCATAACCACCTGTGTCTTATCAGATCACCACGGACTAAAGTTAGAATTCAACAACAATGCTACCCCCAGAAAGCCTACAAATTCATGGAAACTGAACAGTCAACTATTGACCCACACCTGGATCAAAGAAGAAATAAAGAAAGAAATTAAAGTCTTCCTTGAATTCAATGAAAATAAAGAATCAACATACTCAAACTTATGGGACAGTTTGAAAGCAGTTTTAAGGGGAAAGTTCATAACCCTTAGTGCCCACTTAAAGAAAACAGAGAAAGCATACATTGGAGACTTAACAGCCCACCTGAAAGCTCTAGATAAAAAAGAAGCAGACTCACCTAGGAGGAGTAGAAGACTGGAAATAGTCAAACTGAGGGCTGAAATCAACAAAATAGAAACACAGAAAACAATCCAAAGAATCAATGAAACAAAAAGCTGGTTCCTGGAAAAAATCAACAAAATTGATAAACCCCTATCCAAACTAATCAAACGGCAGAGAATTTGCAAATTAATAAGATCAGAAATGAAAAGGGGGACATAACCACAGACATAGAGGAAATTCAGAGAATCATTAGATCTTACTACAAAAGCCTGTATGCCACAAAACTGGAAAATATAAAAGAAATGGACACTTTTTAGATAAATACCATATACCAAAGTTAAATCAGGACCAGGTGAACAATCTAAATAGACCTGTCAGTCGCGAAGAATTAGAAGCTGTTATCAAAAACCTCCCTACCAAAAAAAGCCCAGGACCAGACGGTTTCAATGTGGAATTCTACCAGAATTTCCAAGAAGACCTAATACCTATACTCCTTAAAGAATTTCACAATATAGAAACAGAAGAGTCATTGCCAAATTCCTTTTATGAAGCTATCGTCACTCTGATACCAAAACCACACAAAGACTCAACCAAGAAAGAGAATTACAGGCCAATCTCACTCATGAACATCGACGCAAAAATCCTCAACAAAATACTGGCAAACCGTATCCAAGAACACATTAGAAAAATTATCCATTATGATCAAGTAGGCTTCATCCCAAAGATGCAAGGCTGGTTCAACATACGAAAATCTATCAATGTAATCCATCATATAAATAAACTGAAAGAAAAAAACCATATGATCATTTCATTAGATGCTGAAAAAGCTTTTGACAAAATTCAACATCCCTTTATGATAAAAGTCTTGGAGAGATTAGGGATACAAGGGTCATACTTAAATATAATAAAAGCTATTTACAGCAAACCGACAGCTAACATCAAATTAAACGGAGAGAAACTCAAAGCCATTCCACTTAAATCAGGAACACAACAAGGCTGTCCACTCTCTCCATACCTCTTCAATATAGTGCTTGAAGTTTTAGCAATAGCAATAAGACAACATAAGGGGATCAAGGGGATTCGAATTGGAAAGGAAGAAGTTAAACTTTCGTTATTTGCAGATGATATGATAGTCTACATAAGCGACCCCAAAAACTCCACCAAAGAACTCCTACAGCTGATAAACACCTTTAGTAATGTGGCCGGATACAAGATCAACTCCAAAAAATCAGTCGCCCTCCTATACACAAAGGATATGGAAGCAGAGAGGGAAATCAGAGAAGCATCACCTTTCACGATAGCCACAAACAGCATAAAATATCTCGGGGTAACTCTAACCAAAGAAGTGAAGGATCTATTTGACAAGAACTTTAAGGCATTGAAGAAAGAAATTGAAGAGGATACCAGAAAATGGAAGGATCTCCCTTGCTCGTGGATTGGGAGGATCAACATAGTAAAAATGGCAATCCTACCAAAGGCAATTTATAGATTCAATGCAATCCCCATCAAGATCCCATTAAAATTCTTCACGGATCTTGAAAGGACAATAATCAACTTTATATGGAATAACAAAAAACCCAGGATAGCCAAAACAATCTTATACAATAAAGGTACTTCTGGAGGCATTACCATCCCTGACTTTAAACTCTATTACAGAGCTACAGTAATGAAAACAGTGTGGTATTGGCATAAAAATAGAGAAGTTGACCAATGGAATTGTGTAGAAGACTCAATTGCTGGGTCCATGGTTAGGTTGATCCCAAATTTCCTGTATAACCTCCACACTGCTTTCCAGAGTGGTTGCACAAGTTTGCATTCCCACCAGCAATGGATGAGTGTACCACTTTCTCCACAACCTCTCCAGCAAAGGTTATCATTGGTGTTTTTGATTTTAGCCATTCTGACAGGTGTAAGATGGTATCTTAAAGTTGTCTTGATTTGCATTTCCCTGATTGCTAAGGAAGTTGAGCATGACTTTAGGTGTCTTTTGGCCATTTAACTTCTTCTGTTGAGAGATCTCTGTTCAGCTCAGTGCCCCATTTTATAATTGGGTTGATTAGCCTTTTATGGTCTAGTTTCTTGAGTTCTTTATATATTTTGTCAGTTGCGGGGTTGGTGAAGATTTTCTCCCAGTCAGTGGGTTGCCTTTCTGTCTTGGCGACAGTGTCCTTTGCTTTACAGAAGCTTCTCAGTCTCAGGAGGTCCCATTTATTCAATGAGGCCCTTACTGTCTGTGCTGCTGTGCTTTTACGTAGGAAGTGGTCTCCTGTGCCCACGTGTTGTAGAGTACTTCCCACTTTCTCTTCTATCAGGTTCAGTGTGTTCGGACTGATATTGAGGTCTTTAATGTACTTGGACTTGAGTTTTGTGCATGGTGATAGATATGGGTCTATTTTCATTCTTCTACAGATTGACATCCAGTTTTGCCAGCACAATTTGTTGAAGATGCTTTCTTTTTTCCATTGTATACTTTTAGCTCCTTTATCGAAAATCAGGTGCTCATAGGTTTGTGGGTTAAAGTCAGGGTCTTCTATTTGATTCCATTGGTCAACTTCTCTGTTTTTATGCCCATACCAAGCTGTTTTCAATACTGTAGCTCTGTAATAGAGTTTGAAGTCAGGGATGGTAATGCCTCCAGATGTTCCTTTATTGTATAAGATTGTTTTGGCTATCCGGGGGTTTTTGTTTTTCCATATAAAGTTGATTATTGTCTTCTCCAGCTCTGTGAAGAATTTTGATGGGGATTGCATTGAATCTATAGATTGCTTTTGGTAGAACTGCCATTTTTACTATGTTGATCCTCCCGATCCAAGAGCAAGGGAGATCCTTCCATTTTCTGGTGTCCTCTTCTATTTCTTTCTTCAAAGACTTAAAGTTCTTGTCAAATAGATCTTTCACTTCCTTGGTCAGGGTTACCCCAAGATATTTTATGCTCTTTGTGGCTATCGTGAAAGGTGATGCTTCTCTGATTTCTTTCTCTGTTTCTTTATCCTTAGTGTATAGGAAGGCAACTGATTTTTTGGAGTTTATCTTGTATCCTGCCACATTACTAAAGGTTTTTATCAGCTGTAGGAGTTCTTTGGTAGAGTTTTTGGGGTCGCTTATGTATACTATCATATCATCTGCAAATAACGAAAGCTTAACTTCTTCCTTTCCAATACGAATCCCCTTGATCCCCTCATGTTGTCTTATTGCTATTGCTAGAATTTCAAGCACTATATTGAAGAGGTATGGAGAGAGTGGACATCCTTGTCTTGTTCCTGATTTTAGTGGGATAGTTTTGAGTTTTTCTCCATTTAATTTGATGTTAGCTGTCGGCTTGTTGTAAATAGCTTTTATTATATTTAGGTATGACCCTTGTATTCCTAGTCTCTCCAATACCTTTATCATGAAGGGGTGTTGAATTTTGTCAAATGCTTTTTCCGCATCTAATGAAATGATCATATGGTTTTTTTCTTTCAGTTTATTTATATGATGGATTATGTTGATAGATTTGCGTATGATGAACCAGCCCTGCATCTCTGGGATGAAGCCTACTTGATCATAATGGATAATTTTTCTAATATGTTCTTGGATTTTATTGAGAATTTTTGCATCAATATTCATGAGTGAGATAGGCCTGTAATTCTCTTTCTTGGTTGGGTCTTTGTGTGGTTTTGGTATCAGGGTAACTTTCATAAAAGGAATTTGGCAATGACTTTTCTGTTTCTATATTGTGAAATACATTAAGTAGTATAGGTATTAGGTCTTCTTGGAAATTCTGGTAGAATTCTGCATTGAATCCATCTGGTCCTGGGCTTTTTTTGGAGGGGAGATTTTTGATAACAGCTTCTAGTTCTTCACAACAATCCGGTCTATTTAGATCATTCACCTGGTCTTGGTTTAGCTTTGGTATATGGTACTTATCTAAAAAAATGTCCATTTCTTTTGCATTTTCCAGTTTTGTGGCATACAGGCTTTTGTAGTAAGATCTAATGATTCTCTGAATTTCCTCTGTGTCTGTGGTTATGTCCCCCTTTTCATTTCTGATCTTATTTATTTGCGTGTTCTCTCTTTGTTGTTTAATTAGTTTCGATAGGGGTTTGTTGATCTTGTTGATTTTCTCCAAGAACCAACTTTTTGTTTCATTGATTTTTTTTAAACTGTTTTCTGTGTTTCTATTTTGTTGATTTCAGCCCTCAGTTTGATTATTTCCAGTCTTCTACTCCTCCTGGGCACCTCTGCTTCTTTTTTTTCTAGAGCTTTCAGGTGTGCTGTTAAGTCCCCGATGTATGCTTTCTCTGTTTTCTTTAAGTGTGCATTTAGTGCTATGAACTTTCCTCTTAGCACTGCTTTCATCGTGTCCCATAGGTTTGAGTATGTTTTCTCTTTATTTTCATTAACTTCAAGGAAGACTTTAGTTTCTTTCTTAATTTTTCCTTTACCCAGGTATGGTTCAGTAGTTGACAGTTCAGTTTCCATGAGTTTGTCAGCTTTCTAGGGGGAGCATTGTTGTTGCCTTTTAACTTTAATCCATGGAGATCTGATAAGACACAGGTGGACACTGATATATTTTTGTATCTGTGGAGGTTCCCTGTTTCCGAGTATGTGGTCAATTTTTGAGAAGGTTCCATGAGCTGCAGAGAAGAAGGTATATTCTTTCCTATTTGGGTGGAGTGATCTATAGATGTCTGTTAAGTCCAAATGGATCAATACCTCAATATCATCTTAATTCTCTATTATGTTTCTGTCTGATTGACCTGTCCATTGGAGAGAGAGGTGTATTGAAGTCTCCTACTACTAGTGTGTGTGGTTTAATGTCTGCCTTCAGATCTAGTAATATTCCTTTTAGATAAGTGGGTGCTTTTGTATTAGGGGCATAGATATTCAGGATTGATACATCATCCTGATTACTTGTTCCTGTTATAAGTATAAAGTGTCCATCTCGATCTCTTTTGATTGATTTTAGTTTGAAGTCAGTTTTGTTAGAAATTAATATGGCCACACCTGCTTTTTTTTTAGGACCATTTACTTGAAAGACCATTTCCCAGCACTTTACTCTGAGTAGATGCCTGTCTTTGTGGTTGAGATGTGTTTCTTGCAAACAGCAGAATTTTGGATCCTGTTTTTGTATCCAATTTCTTATCCTGTGCCTTTTTATAGGTGAATTGAGACCATTTATATTAAGTGATATTAATGACCAGTGGTTGTTCACTCCAGTTATTCTTATTGTTTTTGGTAGTAGAGTTTATGTGTCTCCCTTTTTTGAGTTGTGCTGGTGAAGGGTCTCTAGATGCCTGAGTTCTTGTAGGCAGTGTTGACCATGTTGGATTCCTTGGGTTGTGTTTTTCCTTCTATTATTTTCTGTAGGGCTGGATTTGTGGCTATGTATTGCTTAAATTTGTTCTTATCCTGGTATGTCTTGTTTTCTCCATTGATAGTGAACAATAGCTTGGCTGGGTATAGTAGTTTGGGTTTGCATCCATGGTCTTTTAGCTTCTGCATTGCTTCTATCCAGGACCTCCTGGCTTTCATGGTTTCCATAGAGAAGTCAGGTGTAAGTCTGATCGGTTTACCTTTATAAGTTACTTGGGCTTTTTCCTTTGCGGCTCTTAATATTCTTTCTTTAACCTGTATATTTTGTGTTTTGATTATTATATGGAGAGGGGATGTTTTTCTTTGATCCAATCTGTTTTGTGTTCTGTATGCTTCTTGAATATTCAAAGGAATATCTTTCTTTATGTTGGGGAAGTTTTCTTCCATAATTTTGTTAAAAATATTTTCTGGGCCTTTGAGCTGTGATTCTTCTCCTTCTTCTATTCCTATTATTCTTATGTTTGGTCTTTTTTATTGTGTCCCATATTTCCTGCATGTTTTGTGATGAGGATTTGGTGGTTTTGCTGTTTTCTTTGATCAGTGTGTTTATTTTTTTCTATGGTGTCCTCTGAATCTGAGATTCTTTCTTCTATTTCTTGTATTCTATTGATTATGCTTGTTTCTGTAGAATCTGCTCGTTGACCTGGATTTTCCATATCCAGCAGGTGCTCAGCTTGCATTTTCTTCCTTGCTTCCCTTTCAGTTTTCAATTCTTGAACTGTTTCCATTACCTGTTTGATCGATTTTTCTTGATTTTCCAGGGTATTATGTAAGTATATACTCATTTCTTCAAACTTTTTACTAATTTCTTCAAACTTTTTGTCATACTTCTCCTCTATTTCTGTAAGGGTGTTTTTTACATGTTGTTTAAGCGACTCTATTGCTTTCATAAAGTCAATTTTTTCCAGTTATTCTGTCTTAGGGTGTTCAAGTCCTTCTGTTGTAAGATCATTGGGTTCTGGTGTTTTCATGTTGTTTTTCAGATTATTGGGTGAAATTCTGCCTTGGCACCTGCCCATCTCCTCCTATCAATGCTACCTAATCGGTCTTTTAAAATCGAATCAGGTTTCTCTGCTGCCCAGAGGCTCTTCTTACAGATTGAGCTCGCTCTGTTTCCTGGCTCCTGCCGGGGGCCAAGATCACTGTCACCCCTCAGTAGGGTCTTCAGGGACAGGACCTGGCTCCTTGTCTGCCAGGGACCTCGCCAACCAAAGGCCTACCTCCTTGATTCAATTGCAGTGGGGCGATTTGCTCTCAGTGTTGCTTGCTGGTCCCACCAACTGCGTCCTCTGCTGCCATGCCAGACCCCTCCGGTCCCGGTTGCAGCCTGTGGTCTATGTCGCCCGCCTGCCTCTCCACTCTGCCGGTGCCTGCCTGCATCTCCGCTCTGCCTGCGCCTGCCTGCGTCTCCCTTTTTTTTTTTTTTTTTTGTAAGACGTGTCCTCCACAGTAACTGGAATGACAGGACCATGTTTGACCGGGGGGCCTGTGAGTGCCACCCCCAGATATTTCCTGTTAGCATTAGGTTCTCTTGTCTGTTTTTTATTGATTTACATTCATTGCCCAATTTTGGTCTTAGCCACATCTTCTACAGAATCCAGAAGACTGAGATCTGAGCCCTTCTATTTTTGCCATTGCCAGAGGAGACATTATTTCTAGGAATTCCTTCTCTACGATCTCTTCTCAGATTCTACCACAATTAAAACATTTGGCATTTTGATGTCTCCCCATACCATTGGAAATTGCTTTTCATACCCAACCCTTAGTATTATAGTCAAATGTCTCATCTTTCATTGTATGCATGATCCATTCATTCATTGAACTTACAGCTTAGCCAAGGCCACAACTAGAGGCAGTGTGGTGGTGACACAGAATTTAGCATGATGTGATTACATGGCAGAAATGAAAGGCAGATAGACATAGAGAAAGGAGGCTGCACTTCTGACTAAAAATCCCTGGCAGAATAGGCAGCTATGTAGCTTGATATCTGAGGCAAGGAGGTGCAGACTCCATGAGTGAGGAAAGAAGAAGGTCTGGAGACAGAAATCCAGTGTCCCAGAAATATAGCATGGACTGCAGCAAATGCTGGCTTTGTGTTATCACTCACAAAGTCCAGGGGCCATGAGAACATGTAGGCACAAACCAAATGCCTACATCATCATATGGAGTTGGGAGCCTGAGTTAGGGGCTTTAAGCCTGATAGGCAAACAATTGACCAATAGTGGGTCTTTTTATGTGGGGAAACCAGTGCTGTGTGATTGCACACTCATGGATGCATGGCCAGATGTGTGGGAAGAACCTACCATTTGATTTTGGGTGTAGAATTCCAGTGATTTTAAGTTGGAAAATTGACCTTTTAAAAGGGTTAGAAGTTACAGGATCCCTATAAGTCCTCGCTGCAATGGATATCCTGCTGAGCTGACAGCACCTATGGAAGATTAACAGCAGTATGACCCTGGCAGGTCTCTCGTTGGGTGGAAGACTGGGGAGGGTGGCAGACACTCAGATACACTATGAGGAGAGATTTTGGTTATAGAGTATATTTAGTGGGTAAGGAGATTATGGAGTGAAGTAAAGAGAAAAATAGAGGGAAATGAAGATACACACACACACACACACACACACACAGAGAGAGAGAGAGAGAGAGAGAGAGAGAGAGAGAGAGAGAGAGAAGGTGAGGGGGGAGAAGCAGTGGCTTCGTTTTCCATAGAGGGACATAGAAAGAAAGTAGAAGAAAAAGAAGAGAACTTTGCAGGAGATCAGCTTGACCTGGCAAGAAGGTGGGGGGATTACGGGTGGGTAAAGCTTATCTATTGAAGGAACAACATACCCAGGTGACAGGGAAGGTCAGCAGAATAACAAAACTCTATCATAAAGCTCTCTAGTACATGTTTTTATTATCTGTGGAACCATTGTCCTATTGTAATGCTCTAGCGCAATGTCTAATTGCCTTATGAATAGCAGGAGAAAGATTCTTCAGAGAACTGAATCCCAGGGTCATAGTTGAGATAAGTCAGACATCTGAGCTTAGAGGCAGTCTCAGGGAGAGAACAGGGTCTCTTTTTGTCTGGTGGAAGGAATTGTCACCTATGTTGTCAAGTTTAGAGAGAGTTACCAGGCCATAATAGACTGCAACTTCTGACCATCTGGGCCTCCCAGAAGTCTGACATTGCCAAGACTACTATAAACCCCAAAGATGGGAGGAGAAAGATCACTGACCTGAATGATCATGGCCAAATTAATTAAAGCAAGAAATTAATTAAAGCAAGTTTTTTATTCATGTACATGGGCTGTTATTGTTTGCTGTTGATCTCTTTATTCTTTCTCATATAGCAGCCTTTAATGTAGTTCTGAAGTCAGATGATGTCACCATGTATACTCTATAATCAATATTGTATTGATTTTTTTATTATGAATTTTCATCATCAGTATTTCACTGTTGATAGCATAATTAAAAATATTTATTGGACATCTGTTAAACATAGAACACAAATAATGGACTGATATTATAAAATGATACAAGATGGAACTTGGCAGGCCAAGGGGCCATGTGAAGGTGAGAGCCCAAGGTGGGTGAGCAACAGACATACCATGAAGGCAGATCTCATGTGGGAGTTTTGTTTAGATAAGGAAGTGGGGGAGAGAAAAGGAAAAATGGAGATGAAGAGGAAGGAGAGGCAAGGACCAGCCTGCATCTCCAGAAGGGTGTGGGGAATCAGGAGTGGGCAGAGCTTGACTCTTAAAGGGACCTTTGCACCTGCATAATCTGCAGAGTCTGCATAGAGACATAGTAGCCATAGGACCCAGGGCATGCGGGTGGGGGCAGGGGACTGCCTGCACTTTTGTTCCCATTTAACTTGACTTAAGCAAACACTTGTCTACAGCAAAATGATGACATGAAAATAAAACTGCAGTTCTTTTTGTAGGCTATATATAGACCATTCTTTGTGGAATTACCAATAATAAGGGTGTTTTCTCTGGTTCCTTGAGGAACAATGTGAAGTTTGATGTAGCACAAATTCTAATTGCTCTTAATAACTAAAATCCCTCAGTCAGTTATTGGGGTAAATGGTGAAAGACCTGAGAAGTAAAGAGCTAGCCACTAGAGAGACTTTTTACATCTACTGAGTCCTCAGACCAAAGGGGACAAGATCCTGTCTCCACAAATCCTCAGACGGAATGGGTCTCCTGTCTCTATAAATTCTCAAATCGAATGGGGGAAACTCCTGTGTCCTCCCGCCTTATAATCCCCTCTCTGCACAGCCATATCACTTCCTGTCTCCTCATCTCTTGTGCTGTAGTTAATGGCATGTGACTCCCAAGTATTAGTGGCCACCACCTGGCTCTATTTCTCTTTTAGGCTGAATCTATCTCATATAACACAGAGTGGCCTTGAACTCACAGAGATCCCTCTGCCTCTGACTCCTGAGTGCTGAGATTAGAGGTATGTGCCACCACTGCTTGACCTCTATGACTAACAAGTGGCTAGCTCCACACTCAAAAGGGATGGCTATAAAGCCCACAGAACAAAGCACTGCTTCTGTTTTCCTTCAAGTGAAGGAAGAACCTCATAAACAGACACTATAGTACACATTTCAGAGTTCAGAGTCTTCCAATTTTTAAATGAACTTGAATTCATGGGCAAGGGACCATCTCTATTCTTGTCCATTTCCAAAGCTTATCCTACCTGTTGTCAGGTCAAGTAGGAGGGGGACCGCAGAAAACCTCCATTTCATAAACTGTCTAATATAGAGCAACTTTGCCAAGGGAAGACTGGTAGGCAGTTTTCACTCACATGTTTCCAAACATCGAAATTAAATACCAGTTTTTGACCTTATACATTCATCAAAGGACATAAGAATTCCCACTAAAGCAGAAAGGGCCTCACTACTATCAACAGTCCTCTTTGAACATACTATCCTTTTGTAGGAGGCCCAACTGCTCAGTCCCAAAGTAACCCCACAAAAACTGTATTAATTAAATAACCATTTGATTTATTATATTATCTCTTTTTATTGACTAGCTCTACATCTTAATTTAATCCATTTTTCAGACTCTTAGTTGCATATTCATCAATTTAAACCCCACATTGGGTTCCGATTAGTTGAAGGAGGCCACTTGTTTGGTCCCAGCTGCTCAGCCACAAAATAACCACACAGAAACTGTATTAATGAAATCGCTACTTGGCCTATTAGCTCTGACTTCTTATTGGCTAGGTCTCACATCTTAATTTAACTCATTTTATTATTTTATATTTTATCATGAAGCTAGTGGCCTACCAGCAAGGTTCCAGCTGACAGCTCTCATCTTTTCCCTCTGATGGCTACTTGACATCTCACAACTCCACCTTCTTTCTTCCACCATTCACTTTAGTTTTCCCCACCTACCTCTATTCTGCTATATGCATGAGGTTTTTAATTGAGCAATAATACTCACAGCATACAGAGGCAAGTCCTACATCATTATTCTGTTGTGGGATATTACTTTAACTTTGCAAATATATGTTACATTTGTTTATGTTGTGGAAAATTACTTTACCTAAGCAAAGATGTGTTATATTTGTTTATACATCATTTGTTTAATTATGTAAAGATGTTTAAGGCACCTGATTTGTCTAATAAAAGGCTGAATAGCCAATAGCTAGACAGCAGAGGGATAGGTGGGGTTCCTACGCAGAGAGAATACATGGGAGGAGAGAAGATGGAGAAGAGAGAATGAGGGAGAAAAAAGGGAGATGTAAAACATGCAGAATGAAAGAAAGGTAAAAAAAAACCCTGACGCAAAACATAGATGAGGAGAAACAGGTTAATATAGGTTATAAGAGGTAGCAAGTAACAAACATAAGACCAAGCATTCATAACTAATAAGTTTCTTTGTCATGATTTTGAAGATGATTGGTAACTCAAAAAATTTCCTGTTACAACATTTCTTGCTTCAGTTTCCTCCCATAATCAGTTTTCAAAATGAAATAATACATCCATAATGCTTGGCAACATCAGAATTGCAGGAAGATTGAAAATGAATTCATATTTAAATAGTCTTTTACCAAGCTTACGCTTAAAATTTAATAATCTTAGTCCTCTATTCTCCAAATAACCAAAAAAGAATTTTATTTGCATGTATTAATGGTGTACAATGGGTTTCATTATGGCATTTTCATATATGTATATATTTCTTTTTTTTAGTGTTTTTCTTAAGCAATTCTTTTGTCCACTCCTCTGACTTGCTCCCTTCTCCCCATTCCCATGGTCCCCATGCTCCCAATTTGCTCAGGAGATCTTGTCTTTTCTACTTCCCATGTAGATTAGGTCCATATATCTCTCTTAAGGTCCTCTTTATTGTCTAGGTTCTTTGGGGTAGTAAACTGTAGTCAGATTTTTTTCTTTGCTTCATGTTTAAAAGTCAATTATCAGTAAGTACATATTATATTTGTCTTTCTGGGTCTGGGTTACCTCATTCAATATGAGGTTTTCTAGATTTATCTATTTGCCTGGAAATTTCAAGATGTTATTTTTTTCTGCTGTGTAGTACTCCATTGTGTAATGTACCACATTTTCTTTATCCATTCTTCAGTTGAAGGGCATTTAAGTTGTTTCCAGGTTCTGGATATGACAAATAAGTCTGCTATGAACATAGTTGAGCACATGTCCTTGTGGTATAATTGAGCCTCCTTTTGGTATATGCCCAACATTGGTATTACTGGGTCTTTAGGTAGGTTGTTTCCTAATTTTCTGAAAATTACTATACTGATTTCCGAAGTGGCTGCACAAGTTTGCACTCCCACCAGCCATGGAGAAGTTTCCCCTTTATTCCACATCCTCTGCAGCAGAAGTTATCACCAGTGTTTTTGATCTTGGCCATTCTGTTAGGTATAAGATGGAATCTCACAGTTGTTTAGGTTTGTATTTCTTTGATGGTTAAGAATGTTGAGCATTTGCGTAAGTGTCTTTTAGCCATTTGGATTTGCCCATTAAGAGTTTTCTGTTTAGGTCTTAATCCCACGAAGTCATGAAGCTGACTTGATTTCTAGGTCTCAGTGGAGCTGGCTGTTCTCAGCCTTGTTCCCAGTCTACCTATTTAGGGCCTGGATATGTAGAAACACTGTATTTTCTCTTACTCTACCACCACCAACAATAATAAAAATAAAAAAAAAAAAGGGTTTCAGAAGTTGAGCTGAAAGCTAAAGGGCAAAACACTAATTTATCATGAATAAAGTTCTGAACTAGGTAATCACTAATTAACAAGTATACCTTTCACCTTTGGACAAAATATACCATGGCAATTTACCATAGTTATGAGCTGAGCACAAAAATATTGGAACTCTAGTGGTGGTAATAGAGCTATTGTATCTCTAGTAAAAGAAGAAAAAGGAAGGTGACAAGATCGTCCCTCAAGATTCTAGTCAATGCTCTGCTTTCCCTTAATGCTACCTGATCTCAGGAGATGCTGCAGCAGATAAGTAAAACATTAATTGAAAAGGGAAATCTATGATGCAAGTTTAATGAAGTCATCCTCTGTGAAGAGAAAATTTCTGATAATGTTTTGGGGTCACTTAAGTTTCTATAAATAACCCATCTTCATGTTCCATAAGTATCCCCCCAAAACATTGGTTCATCTAGTTGCATTTTGATGGAACTGTTATTTGGCCTGTTACCGCTACCCTTTCTGGGTAAGCAGACATTTTTAGTCACAGCTCCCAGGAAAAGGCATTGAAACAAAAGTGGGGCAGGAAGGTTAAAGAACCAGAGCCAGGTGTGGTGGCACATTCCCGCAATCCCAGAACTTGGATGGTGAAGCCAAGAGTATCAAGAGTTCAAAGTCATTCCTGAATACATAGGGAATAAAACCAGTCTCAAAAAAACTAAACAAACAGACATAGATGGAAATGGTGGCTTACAACTGTGAACCACGTTCCCAGGTGGTTGAGGAAGAAAGATTACCCTCAAGTTAAGACCATCCTGAGATCCTCAGTGAATTTTAGGCCAGCTTCTAGAGTTATACTTCAAGACCCTTCTTCAAAAAGTAGGCAGAGGGGGCTGGAGAAATAATTCGTGGTTATGAACAGTTGATGCTGAACAGAGGCTCAGGTTTGGTTCAGCACCCAATGGAAGATCACACACTGCTTTCATTTCAATTTCAGAGGATCTGATGCCGTCTTCTGACTTCCATGTGTAACAAGCACCCAGAAAGTACACACTGTTCCCAAGTTCACATAAAATGTTCAAGCACAGACCATGCTTGACAGCAAACCAGGTAGGCTACAGATCTTTTCTCTTCTCCTTTTGTTTTCCCAGGTATATTCCCCCAGTC
Organism: Microtus obscurus; assembly: GCA_963919715.1. Lineage (NCBI taxonomy): Eukaryota > Metazoa > Chordata > Mammalia > Rodentia > Cricetidae > Microtus > Microtus obscurus. Next base: position 178,283 of record CAWTZC010000460.1, read on the forward strand.
ACATCCAAGTTCTACAGAACACCTGTGGGTCCCTCTCCTGTACTCCCTGCTCCTATCTCCTGTGGATCCCACATATCTTCCCCTTCTCATTTCTACCCCAACTTGTTATTTTCTCCAGAACCAAACACCAGCAGACATGCATTGCTAATCCAAGAACTGCTCCTGCCAGGTCAACAAGTGGGCAGACATTATGTCCACACCTCTCCTTCTGTTCTCCAGATACAACCCCCAAACTCTTAATCCAGCTCTGTAGCAGGGAACCTGCTGCTGTCTCCCTTTCCACTCTGACCATATCCTTAATGGATCACAAAGATCTTCTCCTCCAACTCATATCATCATCCCACCCCCAACACCAACAGACATTCCCTGCAAACAGACTGGCTGAACAAGCAAGGGAAGCAGATTATCTAATTGAAGACCTTCAAACTCCTTCCTTTCCTTTAAACCCACTTTCCTAGTCTCATCCCTATCTATGCAGTAGATAATGTGCTTCACTCTTCCTTTTCTGTCTGCTGACATCTGTAGGTCCTATAGACCTTCCTCTCCTAAACTCCCTCTCTCCATTTGTTGCTTCATATGAGCCTACAACTAGGAAGCACACCCTAATAAGCCACAGTTCACTTCAGCTAAGAAAGTGTGAAGGCTGTAAATATTCCATTTACTTTGTTCCTTAGATCGAACCCTCAAGTCCCATATGCACCGCTATAGCAGAACTTCTTGGCTTATCTCTTTTTACTGCCTCACCAAATCCAAAGGAGGTGAAATAAGCAGACCATGTTTTGCTCTGCTCTTCTTCCTCCTGTGAATGCCTTCCAACCCTAGTCTATCTTTATTTCTAAGTGTAAGCTCCCAATACACAGAAACACATTTTACCTAAAATCCCTAGTGACTACAGCTATCAGCTACAATGAAAATTTCCTAACAGGCAACATGCAGGCATCATACATTCCAAAAATCCATAAAGAATACAAAAAACAGGGGAATAAACACCCACCAAACAAAGTCAAACCCATAAATCAGCATCTATATCTCCTGTCATCCTAATCGCATATTCTTTGATTGCAGTGTAAAAACACAATAACACTCAGAGGAATATGACTCCACAAGAGTTCAGCTATCCTCCAAAACAGCAGGCTCTGAATATTCCAATATACTTCAAGCACAAGACAAAGACCTGAAAATCATCCATATGAAGATAGAGGTCCTTAAAGAGAAAACTAATATACCCCTTAAAGAAATCCAGTAAAATGCAAAGAGATAGTGGAAAGAAAATGTAGAAAACTGTTAAAGACCTGAAAACGGAAACGGATCATTAGAGAAGCTCCAAATTGAGGATATATTAGAAATGAAAAATCAAAGAATTCAGATAAGAAGTACAGAGTCAAGCTTCACAAACAGAACACAAGAGATAGAAGAATCTCAAGTGTGGAAGACACAAAAGAAGAAATGGTTATTTTAAAGAAAATATTAGACCTCAAAGTTTCCTGAAAAAAATATCCAGGATATCAGACTCTATGAAAAGATAAAACCTATGGATAATAGGGATAGAGGAAGGATAAGAAGCCCAGCTCAAAGGCTGAGAAATTATTTTTAACAAAATTCAAGAAGAAAATTCCATAACTTAAAGGAGAAACCGATAAAGGAACAAGAAGCATACAAAACACCAAATAGGTTGGTCCAGAAAAAAATTATTCTGGACACTAATAATAATACAGAACAAAAAATGAATATTAAAAGATGCAAAGAAAAAAACTGAGTAACATATGAAGGCAGACATACTAGTATTATATGCGACTTCTCAAGAGACACTCTAAAAGTCAGAAGGGCCTGAACAGATGTGCTTAACACTCTAAGAGACCAGATGTTAATCCAGACCATAATACATACATAGAAAAACTTTCAATTGCCTAAGCCTAACCCCTAACCTTAACCCCCTAACCCTAACTCCTAATCCTAAGTGACTGTTGGGAAGTCTGGCTATAACTGAAGTTGTAGAGGCAAGGTATGCTGATACCTAGGGCTCTGAAAAAACAGTACCCTGACTGTTAGGAGTCGGGTCTTGCCTACAGCTGTGAAGGAAAAGTGTATTGGATACCTCCAGCTATGAGGAGCAAAGGTATCCTTCTGGAGGTACAAAACCTTGAGTCTATTTCCAATTTATCTGAAGGTCATAGTTTGAGGTTGCTCAAAGTTGTTAACAGGTGTGGTTACACACCCTGACCTAAGGTGTGGTTGTTTTGTGTTTTGGACTCTAAGAGGGCCCATACAGGTAAATCTATTCTCACCTTGAGGAAAGTGAGAGAATTCAAACATACTTTTCCTTTTGAATTAAGAGGTTGGCCTAGGGAATGACTGCATTTAGGATACTTAGTCTAGGGTGGATTCACTGCCTGAATAACAGACTGTTTTTCTCAATAATTATGGACTTGATGGCTCAAAGTATTCAAGCAAGTAACTGATTTAGTTGTCCTATGCATCTTGTTAAAGCAAACTTTTTTCTTCTTCCGCCTTTTTGTATAGGGGTATAAAAGTATATGAAAAATTAAATGCAGGCTGACTTACAGTATTCACTGGAACTCCCTCCTGTTACTATTGTATGCTTCTGTTTTATTTTTTTCACTTGTGTCTTCATTCTCTTTACTTATTTTTCTATTCCCCATGCCCCGACCCTGGTAAGTGGTATACTTGCCAAAGATGGTCCCTGATACATACTGACTATTGTAAAGTCCGGCCATACCCGAGGCTGTGGTCCAGTGGGAGAGGTTCTTCCTACAGGATGTGGCAATACTGTTCCTCTCTAAGAAAGCCATCACAGATGGGCCCTGTTTCATTCTGCTAAGAGAGCTTCAAAACAGAGATGTCCATTGCTGTTCTGCTCCACTTCCCTAAGGGAGTTTCCTAGCAGAGGTTTCCAATGCTTCTCTGTTCCACCACACTAGGGAGTTTCATCAAAGAGGGCAATTTCTTTCTCAGCTTCAGCCCAAATTGTTGCTTCTCTGCTTCCCTAGAGTTAATGGAAAACTGTTGCTGAAATGTTGCAGTCTCTGGTGAAGAGTTGCTATTTCTGCCCTGCTCTTTTAAGAGAGTTTGCCAGCAGAGGTCATCAAAGCTTCTCTGTTCTAATCTACTACAAAGTTTCTTATCACTCCAGTGAAAGGTCTTCACCCAAAACTTATTCAAGAAATTTATTTGCAAGGGAAGAATCCAGGAGAGGGGCTGCCTCTGCTAGGACAGAAATGGGCAGATGCCACCTGAACAGGTACAGAACTTATATAGGATTTCTTAGGGGCAGAGTTTTCCCAGGGAGAAGATTCTCAGGATGGGAATTGGTTAGATGTTAATCTCTGATCTTGAACAATGCAGAGATTGACTGGATAGCATGCTCAGAGGTTGGCAGATCTCTAGGTTAGGGATTAGCTGGTTTTGTGCTCAGTTGGTCAACAATAGAGTGTGTATCTTTGGCTCTTGTTTCAGAGTCAAAGTGTGTTCTTTCACTAGGCCTTTACAAACTTTTGAGACTCGTTTCAGTGTCAAGTGTTTCTTTCATTTGCTCTGGATTCAGGAACAAAGTGTGTTTCTTTGTCTTGATTTTGGAGTCAGGATATATTTCTTTTATTCCAGTTTCAGAGTCAAAATTATGTACTTCACTGGCTCTAGTTTCAGGGTCAGGATGTGTTTCTTTGGCTGGCCCATTTACCCTATACAAAGAGCTTCATAAATTCATTTTTACCATGAGTTTTTAAATACAAACCATATAAAAAGGGCATAATGCTTGAAAAGATTGTTAATGCTGCAAATTTATTTCTACAGAAGAAATAGTCTTGTGTTATATGCGGAGGATTCTTGTACTTTCCTGGCTGCGTAGACTGTAATAATCACATAGAAACTCTATTAATTAAAACACTGCTTGGCCTATTAGCTCAGAATTTTTTTTGTTGTGTTTTGTTTTTTAAGACAGGGTTTCTCTGTGGTTTTGGAGCCTGTCCTAGAACTAGCCCTTGCAGATCAGGCTGGCCTCGAACTCACAGATGTCCACCTGCCTCTGCCACCCAAGTGCAGGGATTAAAGGGGTACACCACCACAGCCCAGCTAGCTCAGGAGTCTTATTAACTAACTCTGATATTTTAATTAACACATTCCTATTATTTTGTTATTTACCACAGGACTTCTGATTTTCCAGTAAGGTTCCACAACATCTGTCTCCTTCAGCAGATACATGAAGTTTGACTCCACTTTCTTTTCTCCTCTGACTCAGCTTGGAATTCCTGCCTTGCTCTATTCTGCCCTGTCATAGACACAAAGCAGCTTCTTTATTAAACAACGGTAATAAAATACATTCACAGCATAAAGAGGAGAATCCCAAATCACTGTGTAGCTGATTATAAATGTTTTGGCTAAAGATCTTAACAAGTACTTTATAATAAGAAGTCCTCAGTATCTTTTTCAGGTATTCAGTATCTATTGTAATATTCAAAGATTTTAACAGATTGTTGCATACAAAAAGTTTTACTCTTATATAAAGTACAAAATTTGATCACACTGAAAACATTTATAGGATTATTTTGCAGTATGAATTTTCACATGATTTAGATTATTCATACATGCAAATGCTTTACCACACTGATTACATTCATAGAGTTTATCTCCAGTGTGTGATCTTTCATGCATTTAGAGTACTGTGAAGTGAAAAGGCTTTACCATACTCATTACATTCATAGGGTTTCTCTCCAGCATGTGTTGGTTTATGTCTTTGAAGATGACTGTGATAAACAAAGCCTTACCACACTAATAATAGTCATAATGTTTCTCTCCAGTATGTGTTTCTTTTATGTTTTCAGAGAATACCGTGACATGCAAAGGCTTTACAACACTGATTACATTAAAACGGTTTCTCTCCAGTATGGGTTCTTTCATGACTTTAGATAACAATGGTGTGCAAAAGCTTTGCCACACTGATTACATTCATAGGGTTTCTCTCCAGTATGTCTTCTTTCATGAATTCGTAGATTACTGTTCTGTGCAAAGGCTTTACCACAGTGATTACATTCATAGGGTTTCTCTCCAGTGTGGCTTCTTTTATGTCTTTGTAGATTACCGTGATGAGTAAAGGCTTTACCACACTGATTACATTCATAGGGTTTCTCTCCAGTATGGCTTCTTTCATGCCTTAGAAGATGACTGTGTTGTGCAAAGGCTCTACCACAGTGATTACATTCATAGGGTTTCTCTCCAGTATGGCTCCTTTCATGAACTTGTAGATTACTGTGTTGTGTAAAGGCTTTACCACAGTGATTACATTCATAGGGTTTTTCTCCACTATGGCTTCTTTCATGAATTTGGAGAGTGCTGTGTTGTGCAAAGGCTCTGCCACACTCATTTTCTTCATAGGGTTTCAATCTAGTATGTGCTTCTTCATGCCTGTGAAGATGACTGTCACATGCAAAAGCTTTAACACATTGAGTATATGCAGAAGTTTTCTCTCTACTTTGACTTGTTTCATGCCTACAATGATAAGGGTACATATGAAAAGCATTAGTACATTTAATACATTGTTGAATTTTTTTATCTGTATGAATTAATTTTACAAATAGTCCTATTTTAAAGAGAAATTATATATTAAGGTTTTATCACCATGTTTACAATCTTGTTTTTCCCCTTCATTAATGCTTGCTTTTCACCTTTGAAGATAACTGATAACAGCCTTTATTACATGGTTCACATTTACAGCATCTTTATTTTTTCTATATGAGAATTATCATGTAGTTGAAGAGAACTGAAAAAAACTCAGAGCTTTCCCACTCTTACTGCATTCTTAAAGTTTTCAATACTGTGAGTGATACTATATTTGCTAATGAACTAGGACAAACAGAAGTATTTACACAGTCCTAGTACTCATGGTGCTTTTCTGAAATGTGAGCCTATTGATATATTAACAATGAGCGTAGAAAACCAATTACTTGTATACTCATATATCAAATTCAACAAGTATACTCAGCATGGGGACTGCTACATATCTTCTATCTTTTCTGAGAGAGAGAGGTATGTTGTATCTTTTCACATCCCTGTGTTCACGAGTCTTGTATCCAAAGTAATGTATAATATACGTAATAAAGGAACAAAAACAAATATAGTGTTTCAACATTGAGTTCACACAGTTTGACATTCTGTCATCATAGACTTGTGGTGTCTGGATTAAGGCCTCCTAACAACAGCTGCCCATTGATTCGTAACTCTAACTGCCCCCTCATTAAACTTAAGAAGTATATGGTTTAAAATACCCGTTCTATGGACTATTAGTGTAATAAAGAATTTTAGAGATATACTTATCACCTTTTCAGCATGTGTATCTTTTAAAATATGAATATATGAAATAAATAAATTGGCAATTTTACAGTATAGCTCTCATTGTAATATGATTCAAATGGTAATATAGGTTAAGACATGGTTTCCTTGACTTGTTTCTTAAAAGAATGACTTGCATGTGCAGTTCACCTATCTGAAATTAAGGTATATGATTTTGTGAGAATTTTATAAACATCAATGCACTTTATTATTTACACTGTTGCTTTTCTTAAAACATATAGGATACATTACAAATTCTTCAGAGGTACATTTGTATCAGGTTATAAATGAAAATTACCTTTCATGTCTTCTAGAACTTTGACCATGTTCTTCAATATTATGGTCTTCCCAACTGTATCCTAAAAATGTAGTGCCAAAAAAATGTATGTTATATATTAAAAATTGTAAAAAAAATTTATTTACCATTTAAGCAAACTTTAAAACCATGCCTGATTTATTTCCCCTATTCTTCTTTCTCAATCATATTATAAAAGAGCATCATTAGCCAATGAACAATTGTTCCCCATATTTGAAACATGAAATATAATTCAGTCTTACCTATACTAGTGAGGTTCCTGTAGATCTCCTCCATCACATCTTTGTAGAGTTTCTTCTGGGAAGGATCCAGCAAAGCCCATTCTTCCAAAGTGAAGTTGACATGCACGTCATCATAGGTCATTGCATTCTAAAATATCCCATACATGTGTACAACAGAAAGCATGTATTTGAAAACAGTTTAAATATATACTTCTTTGACAGAATAGTCATATAATTCTGGTGCTCTCCATACTTATTCCATGACATAGACATGTTAATTTAATCAATGAGTCACTTTAGAAGCAAACTGAATAGGAGGTTCACCTCTGTTTTTTTCTGAACCTTTGAATGGGATATCACCTTGCAACAGAAATTCCTACTAGCCAACAATGAAAGATATGTAAACAGATCAACAGTACAGAGTACAGATAATAGAAATTGTATGAATGATTAATTTCTAACTACAAAAAAGAAAAATAAGATGAAAAAGCTGGGTGCATTGAATCAGGCCTCTAATTCTTGCACTCAGAAGGCAGAGGCATGTATATCTCTTTCTGCCTCTGAGTTGAATACAAGCCTAGTCCATGCAATCACTTCTAGGAAAGCAAGAACTACATATTAAATACCTATTTCACATGAAAATATTAATCAAACAATCATATAAGATAGAAATATCTCAGAGATTTTTGCTGAAGTTTCAACAAAGAGTCATGCAATTACTTCAACTCTTTATTCATAAACTTGAAGTGCCCCAATTTAAACTGCCACATGAATAAAATTTTACTAAAAGGCACTGTGTGTTTGAAAAGTTAGAAATGGACAAATGAAAACAATAGCAATTAATACACTGATTACAAATAATCAACACAGAGCAGGAAAGACGTTTCAATAGGACAGAGTCCTCCTGGTCTTGCATATAGATGGGCTCATGGGGGATCATAATTCTCCATTATTCCAAGTTCAGGTTTTCTAGTACCATCTTTTGATCAATATAAGAACCAGGTACTCACATGGTGCATATCCATGCAAACAGGTAAAATATCTCTTTTTAAAATAAAAATTCAAAACAAACAAAAACAGGTAGGAAGAAATTTATACACCTGCAATCCAATGACTAAGAAGACACAGGTAGTATTAATGTCATGTATACATGCCATCCTGGGAAACATAATGATACACTCTGTAAAATTTTAAAATTCAAGATATGGGTGAAGCTCAGTACAACAGCATGTGCTTGATAGGAACAAAACCATCATACAACAATATAAAAACAAAAAAGCCAAGAATGCTGGCCCACCTTTAATCCCAGCACTTGGAAGTCAGAGTCAGAGGATCTCTGAGTTTGAAGCCAGCATGGTATATAGAACTACTTTCAGGATAGCTAGGGGTACACAGACAAAACTTGTCTTCAAAAATAAACAAACAAAAATGAAAAGAATATGCTAACGAACCTCCTTAGCACCAGTAAGCAGTTAATTCTACTGAATCTTATGTGATTTAGCGATAGAGTTCATGATGTTGGGGAAGTTATGACAGCAAAAGGAAAAGCTGACTGATTGGATTCAAACACAACACAGTAGACACAAAGAACAGGAAATAGGTTGAGGCTATAGAAACTCATATTGTGTAATTTCCCTCTTTATGCTGTGATTATCATTGGTTAAAAAAGGAACTACTTTGAGCATATAGCAGAGCTATAGGATCTTAGAGATCTTAGAGAGCTTGGAATGGAAACCTAGACACTAAAAAATGAAGTTTAGCTGCATTTATTTCCCCAGATTGGCTTTGCTTACTGATGACATGCTGTGGCTCCTTTATTAGAGGTTTTCCTGATTTAAAGTAGAAATAAAAATCAAAATAAAAATCAAGAAGCTGCGCCATTTTGAAATGCCAGCATTCTGGGCCGTGCTGCCAACACAAACTCTGACTGTTTCTTGAGCACCATCTATGGGGTTTGTGAGCAGTTTGCTAATGGCAATTTAGACAACCTGTGTGCCTGAAAACTGGGCAATATACATGGCTCTCAGAGGCAGTAAACATGCCTCTGCTATGCTGGACTGGGTGGAACAAGCTGGCAGGATATATATATTTGCTCTACCAATGGCGCAGCCTAAGTTCATAAGAAGTCCTCAGCATTTTAAGAAGCACTCCTGAACAGTAAAGAATTGCAGATACACAATAGGACAGATTCATACATAAAAGACCTCTAAATGTGACACAGTGTGTTTAAAAAATGTTCATAGGCTTTGGAGAGAGAAGGAAAAAAATTATAGTTATAACAAGAGGTAAATGGTTTATTAAAAGTATAATGAATTCTTTAAAGAGACAGAGTACAGACAGTCATAAATTTAAGGAGTAAATACAATAAAATAAATATTAAAAAGTAATAGAATAAAACAAATAAGCCACATAAAAATAGTCTATATACAGAGTGTCTAGATCATGTATATTATCGAGTTTTTTTGAATTTTTTGACTGTAAAGGAGCTAAGTTGGTTACTTATAAGCTTTAAAGGTATCTTGTCTTTAGAATTTGGGTCCGAGGATTTGTTGCTTTGGAGAACAGATGGTTCTTTTGTTTCCACAGAGGATGAGAACCTATGGGATCCTTCCAGACTGATGTAGTTTGATGAATCAAGACTGCCCAAAAGGTTGCTATGAACACCCCCAAAAAAATTATTTGCCAAATAAAAATCAGAAAGCAGTTTGGAAAGAACTATGCCCATTTTCCCAAATACTGTTCATAAACCTTTGTTTACATTTAAAGAGGTATATGCTATAGAAATTTGCATTGGTGTGGATCTTGGTTTATTGATAAAAATTTAAGGTCATTTTTATTACATATATTTCTGCTCTTGATTAAGGTATTGTATTTGTACTGCTTTTAAAATGTAATGTATATTTAAAATATTGGTAAATAGAGAGTCATCTATAATAGTAATAGTCAAGTTTGTAGTCATGTTAGTTAGATTTTCTAGATGTACAGAGATGTATTTCAGATAGACAGGGATTCTTCAAATCTTTTGAAGACTTGCAGAACATGACATTTAAAATGTTTTAAGAGCTTAAGACTTTTCATGACAATGAGACACATCTGCTCCTGGCAGCACCAATCTACTTCAAGAGGATGATGGGCATTGAAGAGGCTCCTTATGGAGTTTGTTAGCCCCATTTGGGCAAGAAACTACTCTTACCTGGACTGCTTGATGAACTGGATGTTCAGGACCCACAAAGAAATGACTGCTGAACTTGCCTAAAGGTGAGATGAATCTTCTGGGATACTGATTCATGAAAGAGTCTACAGGACACAGAAGAAAGAAAGAAATTGATAGACTTTTCCATTGCAAGGCAGAACAGGTTTTCAAATTCCCTCCTTCCTCAAAAAGTCTGCTGGATACTATGGGCCTGTGGGCTGAAGATTGGATGCCCCAACAATGCAGAAGAACTTTGGGTTATTGTCTGGGCAATGAGATGTCTGTTATTTCTAGAGATTAGGAAGTTGCATATAATATACTTCCTGTTTACTTAGGTAATATTATATCCTTCTGGTTTCCTTGATAGAGTTCAATTAGTAGTTATAGTTTTTCTTGGTTTATGATAAAAGATAAAGTAGATATAAGTATTGTAACTGTAATTCTTGCATGATACCTGTTTTGTTATTTGTAATTTTACTATGTTAATACTAAAACCTTCCTTTTCATATAAAGAGAAAAGGGGAGGTGATGTGCAACTCCCCTCTGTTTGCTGTGATTATCATTATTTAATAAAGGAACTGCATTGGGCCTATAGCAGAGCTATAGGGCAGAACTTAGGTTGGCAGGGAAAATTAAACTGAATGCTGGGAGAAAGAAGGTGGAGTAAGTGAGAAGTTATGTATCCCAGCCAGACACAGATGCTGGGAACATTACCTGGTAAGCAACAGCCATATAGCAATATACAGATTAATAGAAATGGGCTAAATTAAAATGTAATAGTTAGCTAATAAGGAGCTACAGCTAATGGACCAAGCAATGATTTAATTCATACAGTTTCTGTGTGATTATTTGGGGGCTGAACAGCTGGGAACAGCAGCCCTTCTTACTAAATCATATCACATTCCCAATGAGAAATTTCATCCAGAAAGGCTCCTACTAATGGTTTCACAAGCAATCAAATGAAAGTTACCAAGAAGAGGCATATATTAAAATACATCTTCCTATCTGGGAAGTTTTTCATTGAATAAATTACTTGCTAACCTGGGTCACTATTGGCTCCTGGTCATCCATTAAGAAAATTAATCTAGTCACCTCAATGATACTCATAGTCTGCAATAGCCCCTACACAGTTCAAATGTTCAAAGTCTCTTCTGATCACTTGACAGTGACTTGTTGACAGAGGTTTCTCTCCAGCCCAGTCCCACAGTCATTCAGTCCTTAAGAAACACACAGAGGTCTACATTAATTATAAACTTGTTGGCCTATTAGTTCAGGCTTTTTATTCACTAATTCTTACATCTTACATTGGCACATAATTCTTATCTGTGTTAGCCACATGGTTTGGTACCTTTTATCACTGAAGCATTCTCATCTTGTTTCCTCTGCATCTGGGTGATGACTGCAGACTGAGCCTTTCCTCTTCACAGAATTCTCCTGTTCTGATCACCCCACCTATCCTTCCTGCCTGGTACTGGTCAATCAGTATTTTATTAAACCAATACAAGTGACAAATCTTTACAAGTTACAAGATAATTATCCCACAGTAAGAAATATCTTGCAAAAATCAGAAAACAAGTTACATCTGTTGAACATACCATGACACAGATTACCATCCACACTCCAAAAGAGAGAAATGGAAACATAGTAAGGGAAGACTGAATGAAGGCAAATCTGAAGCATAGCAGGACAACCATCAAATCTTGTAACTCTGTCTCAGATGCTCAGGGCTTCAGTTTCAAAGGGCTTAGATGGCTCTATTCCTGCATCTTTTCATACATCTCTCCCTTTCATTACTTCCACTCCTTATATTCAGCTAGTTCTTCATAGAAAATACCTTATATTTTAGGCATCTCAATATCTTGTAGTATCAAAATGCAACCTAGGCTGTATCAAAATAAAACTCTGGCTGTTGTGGAATATTATTGTAAGATGTGTTATATTTGTTTATGTTGTGATACAATTGTTTCAATGACGCAAATATGTGATGCATTCTTTTATGTTGCATTTGTTTAATGCTGTAAAGCTGTGATACTGGACTGGTCTAGAATACCCGTATGGCCTAATCAACAGTCAATAGCTTGGTAGGAAGGCATAAGAAGGGCTGGCAAGTAGAGAGAATAAATGGAAGTATTGTTTTTCTCCACAATACTTTTAATTTCTTTCTACACCTCTCATTTTTCTACTTTAGATGTAAATAAATCATCAGTAATAAACACCCAACAGAATCAATACTTTGTCTAAGAAATCAATCAATTACTTTTTAATTTTGCCTTACTCAATTTCTCAAAGAATGGAGAAAATTGGAATGATTTGAGAACAAAATATTATATAAATGACCGATAGATAAATTTTTCATGAAGTCTATTTCCTACTGAAATCCTATGTACTTAAGCTCCACTGTGTGCACTACTTTCAATACCCCCATATTCCTAGTCCTATAATAGTTAATTAAACTCTGTGTACAGTTTTCTATGCCTTTTGCCATCTAAAGTCCTAATATTTTCAACATTCCTCCAAAAGACAATGTTCCCACATTGTACCTAGCAAAAAAGTCACTTTGGGTATACCAAATTTTGACCTAATTTTTAGTTTCTTACTGTGACTAAATTCTCTAAATAAAAGCATATGAGGTAATGATATTTCCAGATCACAACCCACAACTGTGGAAGCTTAGAATAGAAACTCAAGTTAGGAACTGAAGGCAAGAAACACAAGGAACAAATGTTTACTGGCTTTCTCTCTTGCTTAGTCACTCTCTCATATTCAGCTACCCTTCTTATTCTTCTCAGTCACACTTGCTTAGTGTGTGATGACTTCCACCATCAGGGAAAGAGAAGATCCTTCCCACATTATCATCAATCAACACGATTTACCCCAAACATAGTGAGTAGCAAGTTTGACCTGGGCAAAGCCTCAATGGATGTTCTCTCAGATGACTCTAATCTAAATCATGTTGAAAGTGGAAGTTAATTGAGGTAGAGGTGATAATATATGAAAAGATTTTCTTATTCTATTTATTTATTTTCGAGACAGAGTTTCTACGTAGCTTTTTGGTTCCTGTCCTGGAACTAGCTTTTGTAGACAAGGCTGGCCTTGAACTCACAGAGCTCCGCTTGCCTCTGCCTCCCAAGTACTAGGATTAAAGGCATGTGCCATCATTGCCCGGCTGAAAAGATTTTTTAAAACACAAAATCAATATATAAACCATAGCAAACATGAAGAACTGGAAAACACAGATATGTCAGGAAATGGGAAAAGTAAACCTCTAAGATTAAGAAGAGAAAACTATAAACTATCTCTGCAAAGAAACTTCCTAAACCAAGAAATGCTCAGGGACCTCATAATATAGTATATTTTCTGAAAAAGAATCATGAAAATCTATCATTTTCTAGTGAAACAACAATAAATTTAGATCATAATTAATAAAATTAAAAATATATATGGTATCATAGGCAAAACAAGACAGAGAGACAGGCCTACAAATACATATTATGGTTCCTTAAACAAGAATGGGAAGACACTAACCAAAATTAAATAACAAGAAATCACTGGCCAGTAGTCATCCTGTGCACTCTAGTTCTCTCCTTTGCTGATAATAGAAAATGGATTGGGTGAGGAGAGCTGTTCCACCAAAATTGGAGAAATTTGCATAAAACTTTCTGATGTTTTAATTTTATACAATACTTTTGATTACTAAAAGAATCTCATTCTCTTAAAAAATGAAAATTATATTGATTAAGATTACTTAGGCACCATTTCTTTTCCTATGACTGAAGATTGCCTACAAGTCTGCATCAGAGTGAGGAAATAAAAACTTTTTCAAACCAAATACAAACAAATTTTTAAAAAAATGGTATAATTTGTATTATACACCTAAAGCAACTTGTTTTGCTCTAATTGTTTTATAAGGCACAGACCTTTGAAAAGAAGTTTATCCCACATTTTGTGTATGTTTATGTGTGAGGAAGAATGGCTTCCATGTGTTTAAGAACAGAGGGTGTCATATCAGATCCTCTGAATCTGGAGTAGGAGGTGGTTCTGAGCCTCCCAACTTGTATATTGGGATATGAACAGGCCTAATAATTTCAAGTCAAAGAAAAATTCTTAAAATATAGACAGGCATGAACTGAGCAACACTTTACCTATATCACTCTGGATATCTATGGGGGAAAACTTTTACAAATTTGTAGAGCTTCAATGAAAATCAAGATTGCAGTTCCCCAGAAAATTGGGAATAGATCTATCCCAGGACACTATTGTACCAGTCATGGGTATATACCCACAGATGATCCATTTTGTAGTTACTTATTTTTACTCTTTGGCTTTTTTGGGAGCCCACTATCCACCTCCAAAATGAATTACATGGAAAATTATTTTTACCTATGAATGCCCAGACTTAGCTTGGTTCTAGTCAGCTTTTCTTAAGGTAAATTATCCTATCTACCTTTTGCCTTTGGACTTTTATCTTTATTCTATATACCTTCCTTTACTTCTTACTCTGTGGCTAACTATGAAGTTAGGTTGTTGGTCCCTGACATTCTCCCCTTTCTCTTCCTGGTCCTCAATTCTTTTCTCTTTCTTCTTTTATTTATTCTCTCTGATTGGCATCCCAACTTATCACTCTCCTGCCTAGCTACTGGCTATTCAGATCTTTATTGAACCAATCAGGAGTTTTAGGCAGGCAAAGTAACACAGCTTCACAGAGTTAAAAATGCATCATAAAAGAATGCAACATACTCTTGCATCATTAAATAAATATTCCACAACATAAATAGATGTAGCACATCTTTAATTAATGTTCCACATTTCCCCTTTTGTCCAAATAAAAGAATGAAAGTTTATAAATTTTCACTTACTCCACAGCTGCCATTTCCTTTTCATTAGAATTTAAAAATTAAAGTTAATATACTACTATGCAATCTATATATAGGGGTATTAATTACTCCTTTTTGTTTATTAAGCATATGTTTTAGTGGGCCAGATAAAACAGTAACTTGTTAATCTGTATCAATAAAAATTGGGAGTCAGATATCAGGGGTAAAAACCTGAACTATCTGACACACATTGGATAAGCCACCAATGACTCTTTCTCTTCCATTCCTCTATCCCAAAAAGGCCATGATCCTCTCTCAGCCAATCCTTACTGCTTGTCTCCTATCTATCCAAAGCAATCCAAATCTCTATGGTATCTTTTGCTAGTAAATATCTAGCTCTGTTCTCTGACTACAAACATGCCCTTTTTTTTAGATCAAAATATCACACAAAACCCTGTAACCTCTCATATATCTCACTCTTGCTACTTCCACACTCCTATGCAGCTCTCCATGGCAGATGTCCCATAGCTTGGGTGTCTCAATATCCTGTGGTCTGAAACGTGACCCACCTTAATATCTACTACTCCATGTTATGAATTCTCACAATCTCTTCATCAGTGGGGCTCTGACTCTGCCAAACATAGATGGGCAAAATAGTGATGACCTGATCACAAAAGAAGAATCCATGAATTTTATGTATTGCATCTTTCAGGTTTCCTGAATCAGTATGACATAGGTGATCCTGCCAAGATTTGATAGACTCTACCAAGGTGGACCAAATTTGCTTCAAGTTCTATATGATGTTGCTCCTGGGACAAGGAATTACTTTGTGTACTTCTTCCAAGAATTAAGGGCTTAGCTAGATGCAGTCTTACACTTGGAGCATGTTCCTAGGCCTCAAATGCACAAGCAGGCTCTTTCCTTTAATTGTGGTAAAATCTTTGATAATCTCTGCACCTTTTTTCACCACTAGACTGCCATCTGAAACTACCTGGTTTTGTTTTTCTTAACAAAACGGACATTTCTGGTGTAGTATGTCCTTCTGTATGCTGTGAATATGTGTTGCTTTTATTGTTTTGGCCTACAACAAGGCATAATATAGCTAGCTAGGAAATCCAAACAGATACAGAAAGAAGAATTCAAGGAGATTCCAAGAGCTGCAGGAGGTTAAAGATGTGAAGTTACAAGTCATGAATCATGTAGAAAACAGATATATACAAACTATGGGTTATTAGTTAATTTAAATGTAAGAGCTAGCCAGTAATAGTCTGAGTCATTGGCCAAATATTTATAATTAATATAAGCCTCTGAATGGTGATTTGGGAGGTGGCAGATGGGAGAAAAACTTGCAGCTACACTTGTTGTCTCTTTCTTCTTTATTATTTTCACTATAAGCCTGAATGAGTCACCAATAATCATCATCCAATAGAAGCAATAGTTTGTACAGGAAATCAGTTTATTCCTTTGTAATTCTACCTACACACTTTCTCAAGACATGGAAAGAATAAGAAAGATCAGGACAAAACTATCACAGAAATAATGTCTAGATAAATTTTTCATGAAGTCTTCTAAGCACCTGTGCTTATGTATCAAGCTAAAATCACCTAACTGGGCCACAAGGAATAAAGGCAGACTTGGACTGGAAAGGCTACAAAAAGACAAGGCTGTGACTATTTTATTGAGGACAATCAGACTTTTTATTTATCAAAAACAAAAGATAATGGCAATTTCTAGGATCACTACAGTTATAGCTTCCAGGAAGATGTGAGATTCTCCTCTGTAAGCTGTGACTATGTTTTTTCCCCCATTGGTTAATACAAAAATCTACTTTGGACTTATGTTAGCACATAATAGAGCAAGGTGGGAATTCTGAGAAAAAATAGAGGTGAAAAGAAAGGAGAGTCAGGGAGACACCATGTACCTGCCAAAGGAGACAGACACTGGATGAAACCTTACTAGTAGGTCACAGCCATATGGCAATACACAGATTTATAGAAATGATTAACTTATGATGTGTTGTTTTATCAGAAGCCAAAGCTATTGGCCAGTGTTGTAATCAATAGTCTCTGTGTAATTATTTCTGGTCTTCCGGGGAAAAAAGAAAACAGTTTCCATCAACCAAATGGTGCCAAAATGAAGCAACTGCATCAACATAAAACCTGAGAGAGTTAAAAAAAATTAGGCACAAAAGAACAGAGTTTAAGCAAGACTTCTTGGTAGTCACATATTTTTCCAGATGGGCTTTGTTAACTGGCAGCAAGCAGGGTTCTACAGCTCCTATTAGAGAGGTCTTTCTGACTCAGCATTGGCAACAAAGGATGTACAGTTTCTTTAGGGAAGAACTTCCTGGTGTGTACTGGTACAATTAGCTCTGACTCTTTTGGGAAGTACTGCACTTAAATGTGGTTTGTGTGCAGCATGTTACAATTTGCTTAATGGAGACATAGACATGCCATGTCTCTGGAGCTGGGGCAGAGAGAATGGCTTGCAGAGCTGGCAGTAAACATACCTCTGCCATGTTGGACTAAGTAGAGCAAGCAGGTGGGGCTGAGGAGTTGGTCCTAGCCATGCCTGTTCAGCATTTTTTTAAAAAACTGCATCTGGTCAAAAAATAATTACAAATATGCAAAAAAGCCAGATTCAGATGAAAAGATGAAATGGGTCACAGTATATGAATGTATGTAAGCTTTAGAGAGAGAAGACAGTCATAGATTAAAGGAGTAAAGAAAAATAAGTCATATAAAGATGGGAAATACACAGAGAGTCTAAATTAAGTGCATAACTTTGTTTTCTTTGAGTTCTTTGACTGTGAATGAACACAGAGAGACATTTCATTGTATGGGCTGCTAAGGCAAACCAACATATATACTTTAAATTTTGACTTCAAAATTTGGGTCTAAGGATATCTTACTTTGGAGAAGAGGTTCTGCTTTTGTTTCTGTAGAGCATGAGTACCTGTGGATTCCTTCCAGAATAAGGTGGTTTGATGGACCAAGATCCCCTGATAGGATTCCATGAACCCTCAAAAAGACTTTGTCCACCAAAAAGCAGAAAGCAGTTTGATGAGAAGTACTCCAAAATTCCCAAATATTGTTTATAAATGTTTGCTTACATTTAAAGGGGATATGATATAGAGACAGTACTTTGAATATGTATAGCTCTTGGTCTACTGATACAAATTTAAGGTCAATTTTGTTAAATGAACCTCTGCTCTTGTTTAAGGTATTATATTTGTTAATTTCATTTAAAGGTGCAATGAATAGTTAAGAAATACAAATTAATAGTGATTTACAATAGTTTAACTTGTAGTAATGTTAATTAGGTTTTCTAGATGTGCAGAGATATATTTCATATGGATAGATATTCTTTAAATCTTCAAAAAACATACAGAATATGGCATTTTAAATGTTTTAAAAACTTAGGCCTTTTCATGACAGTAAGACATGTCTCCTTCTGGTAGCAGCAATTATTTCAGAAAGGTTGATGGTCATTAAAGAAACTCATTATGGAATGTGCTTTCATTGTGACAAGGCTAGCCATTTGGGCAAGAAACTCCTCTTGCCTGGATTACATGATGGTACGGTGTATAAACTGGACATGTAGGACCTTAGAAAATGAATGGTAAAGTTGCCCAAAGAAGGTGAGACAGTTTCTGCTTCATGAAAGAGTCTACTAGACATTCTGCAGGACACAGAAAAAAAATGTGACAAAGAAACTGCCAATATAGGTGGAACTGTCTTTGAAATTTTCTGCTTCATGGAAAGGTCTGCCTGACACTATGGGCCTATAGACTGAATATGGATGCCCCAATATTACAGAAGAACTTTGGGTGACAGTCCAGGCAGCAAGATGTCTTTGTCAATTCTAGAGTTTTGAAAGTGCTTATAATAACTTAGGTAATATATATCTTTCTGGCATTGAAGAAAGACAGTTTTATAATTATAAAAGATAGATTAGATATAAAACTTTAGACTCACAAAGACAGAATAGATGACAGAGTATTTTCTTCAGTTTTCCAAATATGAATGGACTAAATACTGTAACTATAATTCTTGCTTGATAATTGTTTTCATGTATGTAATCATGCTATATCAAAGTTAAAACCTTCCTTTTTATTTAGACAGAAAAGGGGAGGTGATATGTGATTCCCCTCTGTATACTGTGAATATGTTTTATTCCCATTGGTTAATAAAGAAACTGTTGGGCCTATTGCAGCACAGAATAGAAAAAGGTGAGAATTCCTAGCAGATATAGAGGAGAAAAGAAGGCGGAGTCAGAGAGATGCCATGTAGTCACCAAAGGAAAAAGATGCTGCATGGAACCTTACCAGTAGCACACAGCCATGTGGCGATACTTAGATTAATAAATATGGGTTAATTTGAAATGTAAAACTTACTTAATAAGAAGCTCAATCTATTGGATATGCAGTCTTATAATTAATACAATTTCTGTATAATTATTACAGGTATGGGCAGTGAGGAAATAACCAAGCAACCTCTGTTTATACCAGGATATAACGAAGTTTGCAAGCTATACAACACACACAAGATTAATATCTAAGTTCAATTGCCCTGTTAAGCATTCCTTGACTATGAAGGGATCATACAAAGAAGCACAAATCAGCCTGAATGCTTCACTGCCTGAAGAAATACAAGTCTGTCAAGAATTATGAGGTATATGGAGACCCAAGAACCATGGACAAAAACCTGAAAAACCTATGACATAGATCTCTCAAGGCAGTTAGGTTGGGCCAACTCCATGATTTTCGGTAGAGCCTAAGGCCCACTAAAGTCCTATGATCTGGAACTCCAATGTCCGCTATTGCTCCCAACATTCCCATCTTCTAGGACATACATGAACAGCTGATTAAGCTCTTTGTCCGGTTTTCTGATATCTTCAGCATTCTTATAAGAGTCAACATTCTGGTCCTTTGCAGCAACAAAATCCCCTTTGAGTCCCATTTTTGTTCCACCTTTCCTCTTTGTTGCTGTTACTAAATTATGCAATCAAAAGCAACTCAGGTAATGACCATGTTTATTTGGTTGATAACCCTATTTCACATTTCCTCCTAATGAGACCTTAGGATAGATCTCAAGCTAATAACTAAAGGCAAAACATGTGGACCCATTGTTTTCTGGCTTTCCCACTTGCTTTCTCACTCTCTTGTGCTCTAGAGCTAGCTCTCCTATCTATCCCAGGGCTGCTTGCTCAGAGATATCACCAACTCAGTGGAAGAGCCTTCCGGTATCAATCAAAATGAACACAATCTCTCTCAGATACGTTAATCAGATATTCTGATCTAGGCATACACTCAATTGGTATTTTCTCAGATCACTCTAAGCTATGTTATGTTGACAGCTGAGGCTAATTAGAAGAAAGAGATAATAATATAGAAGAAGGTTTTAAACATTCAAAGGCAATGTACTAATCATATCTGAAGGCGTAAGCCACGAACAATGCCACACCAGTTTGGAATTATTATTAATAGGGTAGTATTTATTGAAAGAGGAAAAACTTACAGATCACGATCCCAGACAACAGCCCTTTGCGCAATCAGGAAGCCAGTCTAATCGCCAACCGAACAGGAAGTCAAGAGGACCAGCGGAAGGAAATAGAAGCCTTTTGAAGGGAGAGAAACCACGCCCCAATGGGCTGGTATCTCAGCAGCTATTGGTTGGAGGGGCGGAAAGACCTCCTGCAACACATATCAATCACTTAAGCAGCAAAAACACAAACATGAAGATAGTTATGCCAGGAAATGGAAAGAGGCAAACATCTAAGATAAAGTAGAGAAAACCAAATGGTATCTCCACAGAAATGTCCCAATCCAACAAAAACTCAAGGAGCTCAAAACATGAGAAAGACACAAAGACATATTATGCTCCTTTAAATAAAAACTACAAGATTCTAACCAAAATCAAACTCTTAAGAAATCACTGACGAGCACTCATCTGATACATTTCAGTTCTGTATCCTTTACCAATAATAGAAAATAGCTTGAATGAGGAGGGCTGTTCCACCAAAATTGGAGCGATTCACTTAAAACCTTCTCATATCTTAACTTTGTAGAGAATAGTTTTGACTACTAAAAAAAACTCCTTATCTTATAGTAAGGAAAAGGATGTCTATTAGGATCACTTAGATACCATTTTGCTCCCCCTGATTGATGACTGCCTGTATTTCTGCAATCAGAG
Source organism: Microtus obscurus (assembly GCA_963919715.1). Lineage (NCBI taxonomy): Eukaryota > Metazoa > Chordata > Mammalia > Rodentia > Cricetidae > Microtus > Microtus obscurus. The sequence goes on from CAWTZC010000460.1 coordinate 199,363, forward strand.
TGAGGGAATGAAAACATTTTAAAACAAAATGCAAGATAACAGATTTTGAAAGAATCAGTGGACACCTAGAGCAACTTGTTTTACTCTAATTGCTTTATAAATCGCAAGCACTTTTGAAAACAAGTTTATTGTTATTTTTTGCATATGTTTGTGCATGAGGTGAGACTGTCTTCCATATGTATACAAGTAACACAAAAAAGAGGGGTTCAGATGCCCTGGATCTGAAATGGTAGTTATGAGCCTTGAAACTTGAGTGTAGGTATCTGAATTCACATCTCCTCCAAAATGAATATGTGCTGAGCCACGTGCCAACATTCATAATACCTTTTATCCAATTAACCAAAAGTCTCTCACAGATTAACAACAAAAGCAACAAAACCTAAATAAATAAAGAAGTAAATAAATGATGCCTCAATATTAAGATGATGTGTATAGTAAATTTGCACCATAAAAAGTACAATATCAATTTTTAAAGGAAAGCTGATTACTTTTTAAGGATTTTAAAGGAAAGCTACATTCATATTGGAAACACTCATAGTAATCAATGATATTATGAAAAAATAGTGCACAGATTGACATAATATGACTTCTTTCTGGGTGGTGGTGTTACAAACCTTTAATCCCAGCACTCAGGAGGCAGAGACAGGAAGATCTCTGTGAGTTTGAAGCCAGCCTGGTCTACAGAGCAAGTTCCAGGAAAGGCTCCACACCTACAGATAAACCCAGTCTCAGGAAGAAAACATTACCACAAAGCTGATAAATCAAGAATGTGTATGATATTTTTATAATTTTTTTTTTTGGGTTTTTCGAGACAGGGTTTCTCTGTGGCTTTGGAGCCTGTCCTGGAACTAGCTCTGTAGACCAGGCTGGTCTCGAACTCACAGAGATCCGCCTGCCTCTGCCTCTGCCTCCCGAGTGCTGGGATTAAAGGCGTGCGCCACCACCGCCCAGCTGTGTATGATATTTGGGAAAGAATAAAGAGACTGAAGAGAAAAAGCCAAGAACAAAGACAGGAAAATACAGAAAGCTTTTAATCAAAAGACCAAAGGAAACTAAGTCAGGAAACGTGTGATCTTGACCAGTATTACCCAGCTACCATTGATTCTATGTGTATAGAAATTCAATAAATAAAGACTTGACAATTTTCGCAAAATACTTCACAGTGACTCTTATGCTGTTGTTTCTGACCCTCCAGCTACTAGTATTTATTCCAGAGAGGCCCCATGCACTTGTGCCCTCTGAAAAAAGAGATGATCTCCTGCTATGATCCTGCAGCCCCTTAGACCTCCTTGTGTTTTCAGGTAAACCCAGTCCCACTGATGCCCAATCCCAAAACAATATAGAATAATTTCTGCTTCCTGTCAAATGGATTATAGCACAAGGTATAGATTCTGCTCTGTCTACCTGCCCAACACCATACACACCTAAGAAACCTCTGCAGCTCAGAAACTGCGTTTGTCCCCTGGAACTAAACATCACTGAATCACACCATTGCATTGGTGTTAGCAGAAAGTTAGAAGCATTTTAATCATGTATTCCTAAAAGACCATCAATATCACCATAGTACTACCAGCTTTTAAACTATTTCAAACATTTCTAAGACAAACTGGAAAGTAGACTGCAATATTCCGAACTCCTAGAAACCAGAGTATCAGTTTTCAAATCTGTCTTCCCACCACACACCAAAAGCATGTCCCTGTGTGTACACTCGACAATGATATTACAAGCACTATAGACTACCATGCCAGTGCTGAAGAGTCTTCTTCTCCTCAGGAAATCCATACACAGGGAGGCTCAGAGGACAAGGAGCCCTGCCCAGGTCATTACATAGAGCAACAGAACCACAGCCTGGCTCATGATCCACCCAAATCCCAGCAGAAATGACAGGTCAACAGACCTCACCTAAACACCCTACACTCACTATGGCATAGCTTGTGTGTGGTTTTCCTTACAACTTATCACAACAAAAGTAGAGAAGAATCCTGGAGAGAACCTACAAGTTACCTGCCAATATTCTTTCTGATTGCTAAGACTTCCCCAAGTCCCTCATTGGCTAACGCCACTATGCCGGACATCAGAATATGATCAGCTCCCCTAATGGGTGAGCAGAGATGAAATGACTCAGAGAGCACAGCACTTCCTGTTCTGCTCTTCCAGCCCAGTAGGCAGGGCCCTAGTCCACAAAGTTTGTATTTTAGTAGACATTCATCCACTTTCCTAGAGCATACCCTGATCCTCATCCAAAGCACATTCCATTACACACTCAATGTGCAGTGCAGCCAAACCATTGCCGCTCACCTGGGGAATGCTGGAACCAAACACAGGTCACATTCACAACTCTTGTTAAAGAAAAATGGGCCATGAATTAGAAGATAATAAGGGGTCATGATAAGGCTTGGGGACAAGAAAGAGAATGTGGATATGATATAATCTCAGAAAATTATTTTGAAAGGTTGAAACAGGATTTATGGCCATGTGCTTCAGAAAATAGGAATTTATTAGAGCACACCAAAGATTTCTCAAACCTTTTAGCTCAGGTTTTTTATATTTAAAACCAGTAAAATAACAGTCCTGTTAGGCAGTGCCATATTTTAGTCAGATCTATTTTGGTTGAACTACTGTAACTATAGCAATTTGGTTTAATTAGATGGTCAGTTCTTTATCCAGATTCTTGATAGCCCTGGCCTATGGACAACAAGAAATGGCCACCGGGACATTTATGGAGCATCTAAAATTTATTACCTAATTCGTGATTAGGTAATTAGTAAACAGTTAAGCATTGCTTATCTCAACTCCCATTGAAGTAGGTAAGTTCTCAACCACTGTCCTATTTCTCCCTTTCTGCACTGTGAATTTACCAGCTTCAAGCTTGACCTCTATACTCAATTCCTGCACAGATACCTCTCCATTTATAAGCAAGCACAAAAAGACAGAGATACTGGAGGTCACTCATTAGCTGGTATATTTTTCCTTCTCACAGATCAGTCACCGGTCCTGAAGGAGTTGCAGGACTGTCTATCCAGCACTGGGCATCACAGGCAGCATTAGGTGTTTAATTTAAAGCAATTTTCAGTTACATAGCATGAGGCAACAGGATTATAAACTCATAGTCTCCCGTACCAGTGTGGCAGAGCCTCCCCCTCCCACAGGGAATCCACACTCAACAAAGCTCAGAGGCCTAGGGCCACTACTCAGGTCACCACACAAATTAACAGACCCTGTCTGGCTCATGGTCCATTCCTTTCCAAGCAGCTATGACAGTTCAGCCAACCTGTTCTTCTTGGTCTGGGGACAGTGGCCCCTACATTCACCATGGCATGGCTTTGTGGTCCTCCTTACAGCTCCCTTCAGCAGAACAAAAGAATCCTGGAAAGAACCTGTAAGCTACCTCCTACTGATGCTCCTGATTGCCAAGTAGAGTCCTTCATTAGCTAGAACCACCCAGCTGGGCTTTAAGACTCTAGCAGTTACCATATTGTGTGAACAGAAATCAAATGTCTCAGAGAGCAAAAACCCTCCAGGTTTGTCCTTCCACACTAGGGTGAGACAAGACCCTCATCTTAGAAATTTGTAGTTTAGTAAAATCCTTCATTCTCCCAGACCACTTTCTGCTCCTCCTCCAAGGCACAGGGTCCTACGTGTACACATTCCATTACACACTCAATGTCCAATGTAGCCAACCTTTTACTTCATAGCTGGGAGGTTCTGTAGCCAAATATAGGACACATTCAAACAGTAACTGTTAAACAAAAAGAAGCCATGGATTAGAACATAATAAAGGGTCCATGGGAACAGTTGGAAGGAAGAGAGAGATAGTGAAAATAATGTAATTATAATCTCATAATATACTGTTAAGAAGTTGAAACAAGCTCCATGGTCATGTGCTCCAAAGACTAAGGATCTGTATTAGAGCACACCAAGTACAACTCACATCATTGCTCTTGGGGTATACAGTCATGTTAGGCAGGACCACACCATTTTATCCAGTTCTTCTAGTTTGCTTGAACTACTGTAACTACAGTAATTTGGTTTAATAGTAAGTTCGATTTTTATACCGATTCTTGAAGGCATGGTCTGTGGGGTGTCACTACTCATTGCTAATGTCAACTACTGTCACAGCAGAAAAGCTTTCACCCTCTTTATTGTCCATCCCTTTTTCTCGCTATGCTTGAATATGCTTGCTTTACAGTTGGTTAATGAACTAAATTCTTACACGGGTCTTACTTCACTTAAAAATTCACAATAAAATATGGAGAAGTTGGAGGATACTCTTTCACTAATCTATTTCTCCTTCCCACAGAGCAGTCAAGCTCCAGCTTGGAAGGGGTTGCAGGACTGTCTTTCCAGTACTGGATAGCAGAGGCAGGATTAGGTGTTCAAAGCAATTCTCAATTACATAGTATGAGGGAAACCTGAGCTACAGGAGACATTGAAATAAACCAGTTGTTCTCAATCTTCCTAATGTTGTGATCCTTTAAAACATTTCCTCCTTATGTGTTGAACCCCACTATAAAATTATTTTCACCACTACTTCATAACTATATTTTTGTTATTGTCATGAATTATAATATAAAATATCTGTGCTTTCTGATGGTCTTAGGTCAGTCATGTGACAGAGTCATTTGATTTCCCCCAAAAGGAGCTGTGACTACCAAGGTTAAGAAACCCTGCTCTAAACTGATATAAATAAATAAATAGACAGCACTTAAGAAAAAAAGGGAAATCTGGGCGGTGGTGGGGTATGCCGTTAATCCCAGCACTCGGGGCGCAGAAGCAGGCAGATCTCTGGGAGTTCAAGGCCAGCCTGGTCTACAAGAGCTACTTTCAGGACAGGCAACAAAGCTACAGAGAAACCCTGTCTCGAAAGACCAAAAAAAAAAAAAGGGGGGGGGAGATGAAATCCTTAAACTAGGAAACATTGAAAAATATAGCAATAATGCATAAAGAAAATGGATGTTAAATATGATACCAATAATTGATGCTTTAAAATGATAAAAAAAAACAGTAGACACTTATCTATACTAAATTTGAAATGGAGTAGGCCCTCCCTATAGAGAGAATGCAATTAATAAGACTGTATGACTTTGTTCCATGTAAAATGTTAGTTCCTGAGTGATGTAATATGCCAGTGTTACAGTCAATTGCCTGTTTCTCAAACCTTTCAGCTGACTTAACTATGTCAACTAAGATTGTACATATTTGCATAGGAGAGTTCTCTGATTGGAAACTGAATACTTAGTGGTTCAAGCTGTCCTCCCAAAATTGTACACCCACCAACTCTGTCTGTCTTCATTCACAGGGAAGGAATTGATACCTGCAGGGAAATTACAAAGAAAGTCACTCACCATGCCCCATCAGTCCTTCTTTGTAATGGAGATCCCTGCAATTCAGTGACTTCAGCTTCAGTCTGTGACCTAGCTATTATCTAGTCTGTTTCCCCCTGCAGTGAACACAGAACAATCTTCCTCCTCTTCCAGTCTGAAAGGAGAAGCCATGCTCCACACACAAATCCTTTCCCTGCTCTGCAATTGACAGTCCACTATGTGACTCAAACACAGTTTTAGAACTGTGTGGTGCTGCAAACATGTAATCCAAGGTTTAGAGAGTTTAGTCAAGAGGAGAACAAGGACAATGCCTTGTGAGGCTACAGACTGGGTTCAAGCACATTGCAGGCAAAATAGGACACCTTGACTCAAAATCACTTTTCAAAAAGACTGGAAATTAATTCTAGAATTAATATACCTTTATGGCACAACAGGAATTTATGTTGGTTGTGACCCTGTAATGGCCCCTTGAGCAGCATTTAGAAGCCAGCTTTTTAATGGAGGGATGGGCACTTGTGCTGGTTGTAAATCAGGCTTCTCTCCTTTGTTATGGAAATGTAGCTGGCCTGGGGAACCAACTTTTATATTTTATCATACTAATCTTTAACAGACATCATTAGAATACCATTACCTTCGGGGTATTTGGGATGCAGTTCTCCCTTACCTAAATTCTACTTTGTGACTTAATGTTTCCCAAGAACTGTAAATTCCTTATACCATCAATTCTATTACCTACTCTTCTACATCACGGTTTAGCAGTGGAGTCTTACCCTATGAAGGAAATACTGTTTACAAGCTCCACAGAATTAACTCCAGATGGATCCTAAACCTAAATAGTAAATGTTCAATGTGCAGAACTTCTGGAACAGAACAGACCAGGGCTATGTGACTTTGGCAAATCTGTGTTCCACTGTGACAATACAAGCACTAAGTGAGCCTGCATTTCACAGGCAAGTCAACAGCAATGGTATTTCAAAGCACAGTTCCATTCCCAAATCTGAACAGGCACAGTAGGAATAGTGAAGTTACTCAGAGGCTGCCAGCCAGCTTGGAAATTTCAAAGAACCTGCAGAATTGTGCAGGATCACGCAGACCCTGCTGGGGCATGCAGGACCAGCAGGACCAGGCAGAAACAGGATGAACTCTGCATCTGGTCACTGGCTCCCATGAGGCCAGAGGAGGATGCAGTACACTGTCTCCCATGGCTCAACTAGCCACCTCTCCTGGTCTGAGAATAGCCCCAAGCTCACCACATTGTCGTTTTCCAGCTTGTCCATGCTCCTTGCTCAGCTTCCTGCACTCACAGCAGAGCACACAAAACCACTGATGCCAACTTCTCTGCAAAGTCAAGCTTGAAAATGGCTGCTAAAGGAAGAATCCTGCACAACTTCTGACTGGCAGGTCACCTGGAGGACCTGATTGGCTAGTGAGGCCTGAGTGACAAGAGCCCCTAGCTCTGCTGGGTCGTGAAGGTGGTGCCTGCTTTTAATTCCAGCACTTGGGAAGTAGAGGTACATGAATCTTTTTGATTTCTAGACCTGCCTGGTCTACAAGAGCTAGTTACAGGAAAGGCTCCAAAGCTACAGAGAAATCCTGTCTCAAAAGACAATAGAAAGATGGATGGATGGAGAGGTAGAGGGAGAGGGAGAGAGACAAAAATCTGTCTACAACAAAATTGTAAAAAGTAAAAGAAATGGACATTTTTTTTAGATAAGTACCATATACCAAAGTTAAATCAAGACCAGGTGAACAATTTAAATAGACCTATAAGTCATGGGGAAATTGAAGCTGTCATCAAAAGCCTCCCAACCAAAAGAAGCCTAGAACTAGATTGTTTTAAATTCCACCATAATTTCAAGGAAGAGCTAATACATATACTCCTTAATGTGTTTCACATGATAGAAACAGAAGAGTCATGCCGAACTCTTTTCATGAAGCTACAGTTACCCTGATACCAAAACCACACAAAGATTCAACCAAGAAAGAGAATTATAGACCTATCTCATTCATGAATATTGATGCAAACATTCTCAATAAAATACTGGCAAACCAAATCCACGAACACATCAAAATATTATCCATTATGATCAAGTAGGCTTCATCCCATAGATGCAGGGTTAGTTCAACATATGTAACTCTATCAATGTAATCTTTCATATAAATAAACTGAAAGAAAAAAACCATATGATCATTTCATTAGATGCTGAAAAAGCATTTGACAAAATTCAACAACTCTTTATGATAAAGGTCTTGGAGAGGCTAGGGATACAAGGATCATACCTAAATATAATGAAAGCAATATACAGCAAGCCGACAGCTAACATCAAATTAAATGGAGAGTAACTCAAAGCCATTCCACTAAAATTGGGAACAAGACAAGGCTGTCCACTCTCTCCATATCTCTTCAATATAGTGCTTGAAGTTCTAACAATAGCAACAAGACAACATAAGGAGATCAAGGGGATTCGAATTGGAAAGCAAGAAGTCAAACTTTCGTTATTTGCAGATGATATTATAGTGCACATCAGTGACCCCTAAAAAGCTACCAAAAACCTCCTACAGCTGATAAATACCTTCAGTGATGTGGCAGGATATAAGAGCAACTCAAAAACATCAGTAGCCCTCCTAGACACAAAGAACAAAGAAGCAGAGAAGGAAATCAGAGAAACATCACTTTTTATGATAGCCACAAATAGCATAAAGTATCTTGGGGTAATCTAACAAAGGAAATGAGAGATCTATTTGACAAGAACTTTAAATCTTTGGAGAATGAAACTGAAGAGAACACTGGAAAATGGAATGATCTCCCATGCTCTTGGATTGCTAGAATCAACATAGTAAAAATGGCAATTCTACCAAAGGCAATCTATAGATTCAATATAATCACCATCAAAACAGCAACACAATTCTTCACAGACCTGAGATAATAATAATCAACTTTATATGGAAAAACAAAAAAACCCAGGATAGCCAAAGCAATCCTATACAATGAAGGAACTTCCAGAGGCATTCCCATCCCTGACTTCGTACTCTATTACAGAGCTACAGTAATGAAAACAGCTTGGTATTGGCATAAACCAGAGACATTGACTAATGGAATCAAGTCAAAGATCCAGATATTAATTCACAAATGTATGAACACTTGATTTTTGATAAAGGAGTTAAATTATACAATGGAAGAAAGAAAACATCTTTAACAAATGGTGCTTTCATAACTGGATGTCAACCTGTAGCAGAATGAAGACAGATCCGTATCTATCACTATGCAAAAACTCAAATCCAAATGGATTAAAGGTCTCAATATAAATCTGAACACATTGAACATGATAGAACAGAAAGTGGAAAGTAGTTTACAATACATGGGCACAGGAGACCACTTTATATGTATAGGGCCCCAGTAGCACAGACAATAAGAGAAACAATGAGTAAATGGGACCTTCTGAAACTGAGAAGCTTCTGTAAAGCAAAGGACACAGCCACTAAGACAAAAAGGCAACCCCCCACCCCAAATGGGAGAAGATCTTCATCAACCCCATATCAGACAAAGGTCTGATCTGCAAAATATATGAAGAACTCAAGAAACTAGAAATTAAAATTATAAATAATGAAATTAAGGAATGAGGTACTGAACAGAGAATCCTCAACTGAAGTTCAAATTGCCAAAAGATACTTAAGGTCATGTACAACTTCCTTAGTGATCAGGGAAATGCAAATCAAAACAACATTGAGATACCATCTTCCACCTGTCAGAATGACTAAACCCAAAAACACCAATGATAACCTATGCTGGAGAGGATGTGGAGTAAGGGTAACACTCACCCATTGCTGGTAGGAATACAAATTTGTGCAATCATTTTGGAAATAAGTGTGGTGGTTTTTCAGAAAATTGGGAGTCAGCCTATATCTAAATCCAGCAGTACCAGTTTTGAGAATATACTCAAGAGATGCCCAATCATAGTACAAAAGCATTTGTCCAACTATGTTCATAGCAGCATTATTTGTAGTAGCCAGAACCTGGAAACAACCTAGATGCCCCTCAATGGTAGAATGGATAAAGAAAGTGTGGCACATATACACATTAGAGTACTACTCAGTGGTAAAAAAGCAAACAATGACATCTTGAATTTTGCATGCAAATGGATGGAAATAGAAAACACTCTCCTGAGTGAGATAACCCAGACCCAAAAAGATGAATATTGTATGTACTCACTCATTAGTGGACTCTAGCCATAAACAAAGGACATTGAGCCTATAGTTCACAAGCCTACAGAAGCCAAATAACAAGGTTAACCCAAAGAAAAACATATATAGATCCTCCTGGAAATTGGAAGCAGACAAGATCGCCAGGCAAAAGTTGGGAGTATGGGGTACGAGTGGAGTAGGGAGAAGAGAAGAGCCAGTGAGAGAAGGGAGAAGGTGAATATTGGGGACAGCTTGGGGCACTGGGATTGTTGATATGGAGGAAGGGCAGATAAGGGAGCTGGGAAGAAGCAATCCGGAGTGCGGATTTAAACACTGGTACAAATAAATGCACCACAGGCCCGTGGAAGCTGCGGCTTCTCTGTAGTTGGACCTGGTGGAGTTAGGATGAGGCTGGAGACAAGACATAAGGGTCAAAAACGACCTGGGGTGAATGGACTGCCCGACATCAGGGGCCTAGCAGGGAACGCGGTTCCCAGGGTCAGCCACAAGCTTCCCAGTGCCACAGCTGGCTGAGATACCCGGGGTTATTTGCTGCTAGCCAGTAGACTCTCCTACACTGGTGGATTGGGTCACAGCTCAGAGGCTGTGGGATGCTATGAGCTGTAAAAGGGATGGTGGATGCCTGTCTCAGTTTGCACAGCAGAACTATTCGGGGCCGCTTGTGCATGGATCTGGCCAGGCCAGGCAGAAGTACAAGGCAGGTGATTTTCGGCTTTCAAAATCAATGATCTGTACAGCAGTCGGTTGATTCAGAGTGAACGGAACAGGATTGCGTGATTTGGGGTGGGAGTGCTCTGGCAGACTAATGAGCCCATGCCTGGCTGTCTTGGTGCTGGGCAAGTTTGGAGGGAGCCTGGCTGGAAGCTACTGGCCTTAGCTCTCAGAGAGTGCCCTGGTAGTGCATACCCATACCTGGTGAGAGCTGGGGCAAGGGGCAAGAAGGTGCTCCCACCTACTATCCTCCTGTGCTACTTTTCTTCTCACCCGGGGCAACTTTTCCCGAGATAGAGTTTTCCTAATTTTTCCTGCCATATTTGTGGAGCGGGAATTTCAAAAGACGGAGTTTGGGCATGTGAGCACCTAGACTCGAAGAGGGTGGCCGTCCATGAGGGCTGGATCAGGGAACTGCTGGGTTAGTTCCAAATGATGAAGTGAGAATTTACAAAAGTCTTTATTATGGGGATTTGATGGGAAATGCAGACTTATGAATACAGGACAAGGAGGAAACCACGATAGGTCCAGTTGTCACGTCCTGCATTCTGCCCAGGGGAGATGTCAACAACTACAAGACTTGATTCTCTGACATCCCAAAAGAGCTGGAGCCCCTCCTCAGTTCTACCTGTCACTACCCAGAGAAAGCCACGCCCATAGGGCTTATAGCACCAAAGTCAATGGCTAAAGGGACTGAATTCTCACAACACAACCCCCTTCAAATGAAAACATTCATAAACAATATTTTGGAAATTTGGGTGTAGTTCTCTATCCTACTTGCTGGTGAATGGGGACACTGATAATCTTAGGGGACCATGAGAAAATATAGAATTATAGCTAAATCTTGGCTATCATCGTCTGTGAGGATGCATTGCCTCTGTCAGTGCCTTGAAGCTGTTCTGGATGTTGGATCACCTGAGCCATGGCTCAGAGGAACCTCTCAGGGGCTCTTGCTTGATTACACCATATTAGCACAGAAGGAATCTACAACTTCTCATCTTCTGTGGGAACAAAAGCAGAACCTGCCTTGCCATAGCAACATTTCCTTAGACTCGGGTTTTGAAGTCAAGGTACCTTTATAAGCCTGGCGGTGATAGTATACGACTTTAATCGCAGCACTCAGGAGGCAGAGGCAGGCCAGCCTGGTCTACAAGAGCTAGTTCCAGGACAGGCTCCAAAGCTACGGAGAAAACTGATCTTGAAAAAACAAGAAAAAAATCGTTTATGTTGATTTAGCTTAGCAGTTCCCACAATCAAATGTCTCTCTGCTGTTAGCTCATCAACAGTCAAAAAATTCAAGGAAAACAAAGTAGTATACAAAATTCAGACCCTCTGTGTATTTTCCACCTTTGTGTGCTTGTTATGTTTTTATTATCCTGTTGTCATTTTTAGAACCTCAGTTTATTATCTTTAAATTATTCTTTGAATCTATGACTCTGTCTATCCTTTATCCTCTCTCTCCTAATCTATGCACATTTATCAAACACATTGTGAACTATTTAGAGGCCTTTTTGTCTGAATCTATCTTTATTGTGTTGATGTAATTATTTTCTAACCAGGAAAATTTTTAAAATGCTAAGAGGGCGTGGCTAGGACCAATGGCTTGGCTTTGGCTTTTGGCTCCACCCCTTGCAGTTTTCCAACATAGCAGAGGCACTTTCCCTGCATACTCTGGGAGCCACACTAATTGCCCCAACTCTAGGGAACAGTAGTAAGGCTGCAGCTGCCTTCTTAGTCACAAAGCAGTGCTCAAAAGCCTCTTTGTACCACAGCTGTGAAACACCATGGGAGTGGGCCATTTAGCCTGCAATCTAGTGCAAAGGTAGCGGTGGATTAAAACTTCTCTATACTGCCACAGCCTGCATGAGAAACTAGGACATTTAGTGAGGCTCCATTTTTGTGTGTTTAGAACCCTTTGAAAGACTTTTTATGTCTTATGTGAATCCATGCCATATGTTGGGCACCATTTTTTTGTTTGCTTGTTTGGTTGGTTCTTTTCTTTCCTATTTGTCTTTTGGTGGGCACCTTTTGTAATTGGAGGTTTCTCCCCTGCCCACCTGTTCCCGAATAACCACTCTGAGGCTTAATATTAACTGCAAAGAATTTGGCCTATTAGTTCAGGCTTATCATTAATTATATCTTACAATTAACTAGCTCTTAAATTAACCTATTTCTACTATTCTATATTTTACAAAGAAGCTCTCATCTTGATTCTCCCACTGCTGCCGGCATCTTCCAGACTCCACCTTCTTTTTCCCTCTCTCTCTGTTTGGATTTCTCACCTGGCTCTTCTACCTGTCTATTGGCAAAATCAGCTTCTTTATTAAGCAATAATTATAAAACACATTCACAGCATATAGAAGGACATGCCTCATCAGGCCACTTATCTTTCAGTTGGATTTAGCCATATCTAAGAACAAAGTTCATGCTCACATGAAACACATTATCTTTGCCAGGAAAAGAGGCCACTTCTTGCTCCACTCTATTTAGCAGTGCTCATAGAATAGTATTAGTGCTGATCGTGGTGGTGGTAACAGTGATTATAGAGTAGTGGTAGTCATGGTAGTTTATTCCTTATGTGGTCTAGCTGGTGGTGGTAGAGGTAGTGGTGGTGCTCATAGTGGTGGTTTGTGGTAGTTTTAGTGGTTGTGTAGTGATGCTGGTAGTATTGATGGTGGTGCTGGTGGTGGTTGAAGTGGTGGTGGGTTTTAATGAAGTAGGTAGTAGTGGTGGTTATGGCATTGATGGCATTGGTGGTAGTGGTGGTGGAGGTGGTGGTTGTGGTAGAAGTAGTGGTGGTTTAAAAGGTGTAGGTAGTACTGGTAGTTGTAGCATTAGTGTTACTGGTGGTAGTGTTGGTGGTTGTTGGTTCTTGTCTAGGTTTTAGTGATGTTATGGTAGTGGTAGTTCTGGTAATGGTGTTGGTTGTAGTGCTTCTAGTGGTAGTAGTAGTGGTTTTGGTTGTGGTGCGGGTGTTTGCTGTGTTTTTTTGTGGTAATGGTGGATGTAGCTGTGGTGATAGTGTTTTTTTGGTGGTGCTATTGGTATTGCTGATAGTAGAGTTGGTGGGTGGTGGTAGTGGTTGTGCTAGTGGTGGTGGTTGTGATGGTGGTGGTGGTTATGGTAGTATCGGTGATGGTAATGACAGTCGTGTTAGTGGTGATAGTGATTGTGTTAGTGGTCATGGTATCAATGGTATTGGTGGGGGTTGTGATGGTATTGGTTGTTTTGGTAGCTGTAGCAGTGGTAGTGATAGTGTTGTTAGTAGTGGAAATGTTGGTCAGAGTGCTGGTGTTTGTGCTCATGTTGGTGTTGCAATGTGGTTGTGGTATATATGCTGGTACTATTTGTTGTGGTAATGATGGTAGTTGTGGTGGTGCTGCTGCTCTTGATAATGGTAGTGTTGGTGATGGTAATTTTTGTTGAGAGGTTGTGGTAGTAGTGGTCACACTCTTTGGTTAATGCGTGGTGGTAGTGGTGGTGGTTGAGGTGATTGTGACAATGGTGTTTGTGGTTATAGGGGTGGTGATATTTTGGTGGTGTTAGAAGTGGTAGAGTTATTGGTCATTTGTGGTAATGGTGGTTGTACTATAGTGGTGCAGGTGGAGTTGGTGGTAGTTGTATTACTGGGTGGTTGTGGTATTGGTGTAAATGGTGGCTGTATTTGTTATGGTGGTTGTAGTAGAGGTTGTGGTATTGCAGTTGGTAGTTGTGGTAGTAATGCTGATAATGGTGGTATTGTAATGTTATTGGTGGGTAGGTGTAATGGTGGTTATGGTGGTAGTGATTTTGGTTCTGGAGGTGGTCATTATGGTGTTGCTGATGGTAGTTGTGGTAGTGTTGTTTATTGTAGTTGTGGTAGAGATGGTGATTGTGGTGAAAAGGGTGGTAGTGGTGGTGTTAGTAGTAATGGTGATGGTGGCAATAGTGGTTTGTGGTAGTGGTGATGTTGATGATTAGTGCGAGTGATATTGATAGTGGTGTAGGAGGTCCTTCTGTTTATGTATTGCTTTAATTTATTAATCAATAAAGAAACTGTTTGGCCTGATAAGGCAGAACTTAGGTAGGTGGAGAAGACAGAACTAAATTCTGGGAGGAAGAGAGTCACAGAGCTGCCATGGAGACACCAGGTCTTTCCCTGTAAGCCACGACCTCGTGATGAACACAGATTATTAGAAATTGGTTAAATCAAGATGTAAGAATTAACCAAAACGCGGCTATAGATAATGGGCCAGGCAGTGTTTAAATGAATAGAGGTTTTGTGTGGTTATTTCGGGTGTATGCTTGCTAGCTGAGCAGCTGGGACCAAAAGCAGGCACTCTCTCCTTGCAACAGTTTGTGGTCATCATGGTTGTGCTGGATGTAGTGGTGGGAGAAATGTTTCTGTTGGTGCTATTGATGGTGGTGCTGTTGTTGATGGTACGGCAGTGGTGGTGATGCTGGTGGTATTGTAATGGCTATACCAGTGATGGTGGTAGTAGTGTTGGTTGTGATAGTAGTGGTAGTAGTGATGGTGGTGGTGATGACTGTATTGGTATTGGTTGTTTTAGTGGCTGTATCATGGTGATGGTTGTGGTAGTAGGGCTAGTGTTTGTAGTGGTGTTACTAATATTTATGGTAATGGCAGTAGGGGTAGTTGTGATAGGGGTGATGGTTGTCGTGATTGTGGTTATCCTGTTGATGGTGGTGGTAGTGTTGTTGTTATTGGTGGTGGTTGTTGTAGTGATGCTTTTTTAGTGGTGGTAGTGGTGGCTGTGATATTAGTTGTGGTCATCAGGGAGGTAGTGATTATGGTGGTAGTAGTTGTTGCGGTAGTGATGATCGTGATGGTGGTGGTGATATTGATGGTGGTAGTAGTTGTGGTATGGTGGTTGTGATGCTGGTTGTTGTGATAATATTAGTGATGGTGATTGAATAGTATTGGTAGTGGTAGTGGTAATGGTGGTGGTAGTAGCAGTGTTGTTTGGTGTTTTTGAGCAGTGCTGATAGTGGTGGTAAGATGATTGTTGCTGTGGTAATGGTGAAAATGATGTTTGTGATAGTTCTGATTTGGGTAATGGTAGTGGTGGCAGTGATTGTGTTAGTGGTTGCGGTAGTGATTATGGTGGTAGTGGTGTGTAGATGGTGATGGTAGTGCTAGTTGTTTTGGTAGTGGTGGTTGTAATGGTTGCAGTAGATGTGGTAGTGGTTGTGGTCATATCAGTAGTTGTGCTGTTCATCGTAGTGGTAGTGGTAGTTGTGGCAGTGGTGGGTGGTGGTGGTAGTATTGATGTAGTAGTTGTGTGGTAGTAGTGTTAGTAACAATGTTTGTGGTAGTGGTTGTGCTGGTGTTGGTAGTGGTGTTACTGTTGCTGCTGGTGGTAACGGTGTTTTGAGTGTCATGGTGTTGGTGGTGGTAATGGCGATGGTGGGCAGTTCTGGTGGTTCTGGTGGTGTTGGTAGTAGTAGTATTTGTGGTACTGATGGTAACAGTGAAGTGGGTGGTTCTGGTAATGTTGGTAGTAGCGGTAGTGGTTGTAGTGGTTTGGTGGTGGTGGTTGTGGTGGAGGTAGTGGTGGTTGTGGTAGTCATGTGGCTCTTTGCTGCCTTTATGATTAGCACACTCTTATAAGGCACATGCTGATGATGATGCTGACAAGGGAAGCCATCAACTTCAGTTTCACTCAGGGTTTCCTGCCTTTTACTAACTTCCTATCATCACTTTAAACATGAGACTTGGACAGTTTTTTCTTCTGTTTGTCTGTCCAGGTCCTGTATGATGGTTATATTCTTCTGATAGACATTTTACACAGCTCTGTCCAGTTTCTCCAACTGCTATGTAAACATGTTCCCCTTTACTTTGCCTGTTCACTGCAGGGATGTCCTGTGAGTCTTTTGACATTTGTTTATTTTGAGACAGGGTTTTCCTGTACAGCCAATGCTGACCTCAAGTCTGTAATCTTCCTGCCTCAGTATCCTGCGTATTGGTATTACAGATGTGAGACACCACACCTGTCCTGTTTGACATCTTCAGCAATGTTGCTCTGCACAGCACAGACTAAGAGAAAGTAGTGAGTAATGCAGGTAGGGATTCACCGCATGTGGGGCATCATGGGTATCTGGAAGCACCACATCAGATCTGCACAGACTGTTCTACTCCCATTTGTGCTTGCTTTCCTTGGGGAGTTTGCACATGTCTTCACCCTAAATTAGTACGGGCAACTACGAAACCTGAGAGCAAGAGATCACCCTGGCTGTTTGACTCCGATAATTTCATGAGTTCAGTAATGGAGATTTTTGCTTTTGGCATTACAGGGCACTTCAAAAGTTTCATATTTTGAAGTGGGTGTGATGGCTTCAAGTACCCAGGTGGTGGCTCACAACCACCTGTAACTCTAGTTCGAGGGGACCCAGTGTCTTCTTCTGGCTTCCCCAGGCATGAAGCAGGCATGCAGTTCACAGATAGGCATGGCGACAGCACACCCACACAACTAAATATATATAATTTAAAAAGTTTAGGTTTTTATCCTCAAGGTCATGGAACACATCAAGTAAATAATAAAAATAGTTTTAAGGAAGACGTGCAATGACTAGAAAAAAATTTTTTTATAATCAATACTGATTCCCTTCCAGCAGAAAATGTACATTTCTCCCATTGTTCCCTGGACTTGTGACAGTGAATGACACTGTACAGGCACTGTGACACTTGTTGCATGAATTGGAAACATTTCTTTAGCCAGCAGCATTGTTCATGGAATGCTCTCTGGAGGTTGATTGGGTGTTTGCCTCTCTGTCAGAGTCCTCATCTGCAGTCTGACAGGGCTCCTGGCAAAGCTAAGGATAACCGCACAAACAGCTGAAGGTGTGGGAAGTTGCTATTTTGGGAACTTCTTGGAATACTTATCACTTCCACTACACAGCTTCACTGGGGCTCTGGCCCGGGGTTGTAAAATGTGCGGGCTTCCCTCTGTCACCTACCCCTGTAGAAACGGCTCTTATTCCTCCTCACACGCTCCAAGCTATGGGTAAAATAGACAGTTCAATGTTTTCTGTACTTTAAGAAATATTTCATTCTTCAGTAGAGATAACATCTTCGACTCTAGCCAGGAAAGCAAGACTTTGGGTAAATATTATGGCTTCAAGTGTAGTGTTTTTATGTCATCCTGAGTGTGTGAATGAGTGGGTCTCTCTATTTTTGTCTGTTTCTTGTGTATTTTCTAAAGTAGGTTCTTTTCCTTTTGATGGTTTATTTTGTCCTATTCTGATGTGTTAGATTTGCTTTATCTCAAATTTTATTTTATTGTTATTCCCTAGAAGTCTGTTTGGTTCGAATGAGGGGCAGAAAGAGAATAGATCTGGATAGCAGGGTATAGGGAGGGACCGGAAGGAGTAGAGAGTGGAAACCCTTAATCAGGCTATATATGTGAAAGAAAACGACCTATTTTCAGTAACAGAAAAAAATGAAATGCATCTCCTATGACGTTATTATTATTATCCTTCCATGGCCTCCTGGAATCCTGCTCTTTTTGTTTCTTTCAGATTTATTTATTTTATTTTATGTGTATGGGTGTCCTGTCCAAATGTAGGTATGTGCACCATGTTCAGTGCCTGGTGTCCAGAGGTCAAATGAGGGTGTCAGATCAGTTATGGATGGATGTGAGTCTTCATGTGAGTGCTGGAAATGGAATCCAGGCCTGCATGTATGGCCTGTGCTCATACTCACTAAGCAACCCCTCCAGCCCCAGCAGTGCCCTTTTCATGAAGCTTTTTGGAAGACAACAATTTCTTCCTGCTGTAAACAGGTCAAGTTCGAGACTGGTTGGTGGCATTCAGTGCTAGCTTGTGTGTATTGTATATGAGTCATTGTTCTACATGCTCCTGAAGGAGGCAACTGCACATGGTTTAGCTAGGAGCATTATGTGCCTTCTAGCGCAGGATCATACAAATGTTGAATGAATTGTTTTGCTGAATTATACTTTTATGTGCAATGGTGGAGTGTCCAGAGATTCAGTGACACATTATTCTGGGTGCTTCTGTGAGGTAAGTTTGGATGAAATTAACATTTAAATGGGTCCATTGGGTAGAGGCACTTGCTGATCCTAATGTGGGTGGGGCTTATGCAATCAATTGAAGACCCCAGAAGAAAGAAAGGTTTAACCCTTTCCTGGCTTAGAGAGTTGCTCTGTCTGTCTCTAAACTGAGATTTTTTTTTTTCCTGCTTCAGACTCAGTTTGAAATGTCACTTCTCAGCCGGGCGGTGGTGGCGCATGCCTTTAATCCCAGCACTCGGGAGGCAGAGGCAGGCGGATCTCTGTGAGTTCGAGACCAGCCTGGTCTACAGAGCTAGTTCCAGGACAGGCTCCAAAGCCACAGAGAAACCCTGTCTTGAAAAACCAAAAAAAAAAAAAAAAAAAAAAAGAAATGTCACTTCTCCCTGGATCTTGAGCCTGCTAGCCTCTGGGCAGAAACCATTAGAGCTCTCTTGTATGTCTAGCTTGCTGGCCTACTTTGATCCATGATCCTATTGTTGAGTTTCTAGAGAGTCCAAATGATAACACTTAGCATTTGTGATGTGGGAGTGATTTCTCATTAATAAAGAAATTGCCTAAGCCCATTCAATAGGCCCACCCTTAGGTGGGTGGAGTAAACAGAACAGGATTCTGGGAGAAAGAAGCTGAGTGAGGAGTCGCCATGATGTTCCCATGCCAGGCAGATGCAGGTTAAGATCATTCCTGGTAAGCCAGCTCGTGGGCTACACAGAATATTAGAAATGGGTTAGATTAATATGTAAGAGCTAGTCAATAAGAGGCTGGAAATGATGGGCCAGGCAGTGTTTAAAAGAATACAGTTTCCGTGTAATTATTTAGGGGCATAAGCTAACCAGGTGGGTGGCCGGGTGCGGGAACGCAGCCACGCTGCTCCATATTACTACAGGTGGCACCCAGACGTGATGGGCTAAATCCACGTAAAACCTGAGAGGGCTTCAAAAGGACACAGAGAGAATTTAAGACAGCTTTTTGCTGTTTCTGGGTTGCGCACCGCAAAGAAATTGTCCTGACTCAGCAGCAGGAAAAAACTGGCTGTTTTAAAATGCTGGCTTTCTGGGCTGTGCCGCCATTCCTATCTCTGTCTGGCTCCTGGGGGAGACAGAGCTTTTGAATGGAACATTTGGAGTAAAGTGCTACGATTTGTTTGATGGCAACAAGACTGCTGTGTGCCTAAAAGAGGGACATTGTATGCCGCAGCTCAGAGGCACAAGCAGCTCCACCATGCTACTGGTGCAATGTGCAAGGATCAGAGGCCTGAGTGGCTCTGCCATGTTGGACTGGGCGGGGCAAGCAGGCAGTACCTGTTTTTGACCTAGGAATGTCACAACTTAGATTCTTAAGCGCTTAGTGATTTAAAGGCGCAAAACAAAGTGCTCCTGGATAATAAAAAAATTACAGATTCACAATAGAACAGATTTCAGACATAAAAGTCCTTTATGGATCACAATGTTGGATGAATGTACGTAGGCTTGAGAGAGAAATATATATATATATATATATATATATATATATAAATCTATATATATATATAGAGAGAGAGAGAGAGAGAGAGAGAATAAAGTTAATGTCTTTAAAAATAAAAAGGTAAAGTCTTTAAAAAGACAGAATACAGATAGTTAAGAAATTAAAAGAAATAAAAATAAGCCACATAAAAATTGAAAATTCACAGAGGGTCTGGATTATGTACATTATGTTTTCTTTAAAATTTTTGACTGTGAAAGAGCTAAATACAGAGAGACATTTCATTATATGGGCTGCCAAATGGAACCAGAATGGATATCATGAGGGTATGACTTCAGAATTTGGGTCTAAGGATATGATGCTTCGGAAAGGGTCTTCTTTTGTTTTCACAGAGGACCAGACCCTATGGATTTCTTCTATTCCAATTTGGTATGATAGACCACGCCCTCCTGAAAGGTTGCTGTGAACACCCTCAAAAAATTATTTCACTCAACTGCCAACTGAGATGACCCTGGCACACAGGTTACACCATGAAAGATCTAATTAACGACGCCCCCATTCAGCAGAAAGCAATTTAGAGAAAAAAAACTGCGCCCATGTTCCCAAATATTGTTTATAAATGTTCTTTTACATTTAAAGGGGGATATGATATAGATATAAATAATTTGCATTGGTGTGGATTTTAAGGTCAATTTTGTTATATGTATATGTATTTCTGATCTTGATTAAGGTATTGTGATTGTGTAGTTCATTTAAAATGTAATGTATATTAGGAAATATAGGTTGCTAATGGATAATCATAAATAATAGTTAAGCTTGTAGTCATGTGAGTTAGATTTTCTAGATATATAGAGATATATTTCAGTTAGATAGACATTCTTTGTATCTCTCAAAGACTTCAGAATATGGAATTTAAAATATTTTAATAACTTAGGGTTTTTCATGACAATGAGACATGTCTGCTCCTGGCAATACCAATCTACTTTGAGAGGAAGATGGGCATCGAAGAGGATCCTAATGGAGTTGGATAGCCATTTGGGCAAGAGACTGTTCTTGCCTGGACTGTTGCATAAACTGGACACAAAGAACCCGTAAAAAGAGGACTGCTGAACTTGCCTAAAGGTGAGATGGTCTTTCGGGGTTCCCGACTCATGAAAGAGTCTGCAAGACATTCTGCAGGACACAGCAGAAAGTGACTAAACTGTCTTTGAAAATTCCTGCTTCATGGAAATGTCTGCTGGATACTTTGGGCCTGTAGGCCAAAGATGGATGCCCCAACGGTACAGAGGAACTTTGGGTGACTGTCCAGGCAGTGAGTTGTCTCTGTCATTTCTAGAGTTTTGGACTTCTTGTTTACTTAGGTAGTTTTATATCCTTCTGGAGTCTTTGATGGAGTTGAAGAATGGATAGTTATAGTTTTCCTTAGTTATGATAAAAGATAAAATAGATATAAATATTATAACTGTAATTCTTACTTGATAACTGTTTTGCTATATGTAATTTTACTATGTTAAAATGAAAGCCTTCTTTTTTGTTAAACAGAAAAAGGGGAAATGATGTGGGAGTGATTTCTTATTAATAAAGAAACTGCCTAAGCCCATTCAATAGGCCCACCCTTAGGTGGGTGGAGTAAACAGAACAGGATTCTGGGAGAAAGAAGCTGAGTGAGGAGTCGCCATGATGTTCCCAGGCAGACACAAGTTAAGATCATTCCTGGTAAGCCAGCTCGTGGGCTACACAGAATATTAGAAATGGGTTAGATTAATATGTAAGAGCTAGCCAATAAGAGGCTGGAACTGATGGGCAGGGCAGTGTTTAAAAGAATACAGTTTCCGTGTAATTATTTAGGGACATAAGCTAACCATGTGGGCGGCCGGGTGCGGGAACGCAGCCACGCTGCTCCATGTTACTACACATTTGGACATTAGAATTATTTCAGAGAAGGAAGAAGAATTTTATCTATCATACCTTGGCCTTCATTGATAGAAGGCAGTTTTGAAACGATGCTAATCTTTGATGCATTCATCTACTGAAATCCTCAGTAGATGATTTTTTTTTCTCCCTTCCCATGGTTTCAGACAGAGAGGACTTAGGTGGTAACCTCGGCCACCACTATAATATCTGCTTCAGTCCTACCTTGCTCTTCACTGGAGGCCTGTTTTGCTCACCTCTGAGTGTGTTTCCCTGCTCTACCTCATACAAAGCCTGACTTAGTGAGGCAGACTGGTCAGCTATGTGACTATGGGAAAAATTAGACTGTCCAAGTGATTTGTGTTGTGTTGCAAAGCAGTCTCATCTCAGAATCACTTGCTAAATGAATTGATAATTTCAGGCTCGGCCAAGACAATCTCAGAGAAACTGCACCATGTGCTTGTGGTGGAGACTTCCTCCAGGAGCCTCAGGGTCAGCACCTTGTGCACTTCCTGCCATGCCACAGCATTCCTGCTCCTGCATGTGAAGCCACAGACTCCCCTAAACAGCACCAGAGAAACACTGCCACAGAAGAAGCACTGGAGAGCCTAGGGCTTACATGAAAGGAGAGATGGCAGGTATACAATCCCAACACTCCAGAGGCTGAGGCAGGAGTGTTGTTGTTCAAAGATAGCCTGTGCTATGTTGGTGAAATGTT
Source organism: Microtus obscurus (assembly GCA_963919715.1). Classification (NCBI taxonomy): domain Eukaryota; kingdom Metazoa; phylum Chordata; class Mammalia; order Rodentia; family Cricetidae; genus Microtus; species Microtus obscurus. Next base: position 221,718 of record CAWTZC010000460.1, read on the forward strand.
ATTTTAAAACCAAAAAGTAAACCTATCAAGTAAAACAAAGGAAAACAGAGCAAAAGTCTTCCCCTCCCTACTAAAACCACACAAACAAAAAGAAGGGTGACAGAATCAAGAATGTACACATCTCTTTTGTAGTTTAATAGGCGAGGCAGTGGTGGCACACACCTTTAATCCCACCAGCTGCACTAGTCAGCCATAGAGGCCAAGCAGTGGGGGCACACACCATTAATCCCAGGACTAGAGAAGAATATAAGGTGGGAGAAGACAGGTCTCAAGCTCAGTCTCAGTCTGAGGATTCGTGGAGGCAGGATCAACCCCTTGGGTCTGAGGTAGAGGTAAAAGCCAGTGGTTAGCTATTTTGCTTTTCTGATCTTCAGCTTGAATGCCAATATCTCTGGGTTGCTATTAATCATGCAATACAAGTATGCTACCAAATAAGAATCACCAGCCACAGATGCCTGTATCTTGAATTTTGCTTGTATTTTTTTACAGTTTCATAGCTTCAAGTCTTACAAAGTCTGGGCTGCACTTTGAATTAGTTCTTGTGCAGGGTAAGAGATATGGATCTAGTTTCCTTCTGTCTGTATGACTGTTTAGAGCACCATTTATGGGAGAGGCTTTTCTCCCAATGTATGTTTGTTGTTATTATTATATCTTTGAGACAGGGTGGCCTAGAACTTCCTGTGTAGACCAGGCTGGTGGGGTGACTAAGCCTTATGGGCCTGAGAGTCAGCTGGTCTAGACCGATAGTAAAGAGCATTCATGGTAGCTCTCTGCTGAAAGTCAGCCTGGGTCTGCCAGAGGGGTCTTGACCACAGCTGCTGCATCTGACAGAAGATGATGTGGGCCTATGGACAGCGGCCACATCACTTCAGCAGATTCCCCCTCCTGGGCAGAGTTGGGAATATACAAGGCTTACACCCTCCTAAAATAAACCAAACTTGTTTCAACCTGTTCCTGGTGCCTGTGTCACTGGTACTAAGCCTACTTTTGGCTGTGACCCTGCAACACAGGCTAACCTTGAACTCACAGATAATCCACCGGCCTCTGCCTACTGGGTGTTAAGATTAAAAGCGTGCACCATCACTCCCTACCTAATGTATGTTTTTGATAGCTTTGTTAAAAACAAGGCAGTGGTGGCTGTGTCAGCTCATTTCTATATCTTCTGTTGTATTTTTTGGCTCTGCATTTCTGTCTTTGTGTGAGTGCCATGTTCTTTTTGTTACTATGATTCCATTGCATAGATTAGATATCAAGTAATGTGATGCCTATGTAACTAGTTTTGGCTATTTAAAATCTCTTGGGTTTCTGTATAATGTTCAGGACCTATTTTGTTCTAGGAAGAATACTATTCAAATTTTGATGGGGTTGAGTGGAACATGTAGATAACTTTCTGCAATACAGCTGTTTTTCCTGAATTAATTCTACTAGTCAATAAGTATGGAGACCATTCTGTTTTCTACTGTCTAATTCAATTTTCTTCTGATGTTTTCATTGAGAGGTCTTTCATGTCTTTGGTTAGGGATAGTCTTAATTTTTTGTTTCTATTTTTCATTTATTTTTGTGACACTATTGTGAATGTGATTTCTGCTCCTGTAGGTTACTAGGTTTTGCTTGTTGATTTTATCTTGGTTCTTTACTGAAAGTACTTATCATATCTAAGAGGTTTCTGGGAGTCACTTAGAAATAGGGTGAGTGTACCTCTTCCTTCCTTACATTTATTTCTTTTTGTTCCTTTTTTTTAAAGATTTATTTATTTGTTATGTATACAACTTTCTGCCTCCATTAATACCCATACGCCAGAGGAGGGCACCAGATCTCATTACAGATGGTTTGGAGCCACCATGTGGTTGCTGGGAACTGAACTCAGGACCTCTGGAAGAGCAGACAGTGCTCTTGACCACTGAGCCGTCTCTCCAGCCCTCCTTTTGTTTCTTTACCTTGTCTTACTCTTGTGGCTCAGGATTCAAGCACTATCCTATATATGAGTGAAGAGACTGTGTACCACTATCTTCATCAAGATTTGTAGGGAAAGGCCCTCAGTTTCCCTGTAGTATGGCATCAGCAGTGTATCAGCTGTACTGAACCTTTGACATGTGGACACACATTCCATAAACTCCTAGATTCTTGAGTGCTTTTATCAAGGGATGATGAACTTTGTGAAGGCTTTCTGAATATACTAAGGTGATTATGTGATTTATTTCCTTATCTCAATTTATGTGCTGTATTATGTTTCTTGATTTACACATGTTGAATCCGTTATTTGGGAGGATTTAGAGATCTTCATGTTATCCTTCCTCAGAGGCCAGGTTAATCTCTTTGTCATTTCAGTTAGCATAATGCTGTCTCCATGCACAGCACTCTCTTCCTCTCCATAGATCCACTCCTTACAGAGTTAAAAGTCTCCATCACTTACCTTCACCTACCTTTAGCATCCTTGAGTAGATTTTGTTCCTTGTTGTGCAACAGAAACTGTTCTTATCAAGGTCAGCAGTGTTGAGACAAGTACAATATACTTGTCTCCTGTCATGTCCCCTGTGGTCACAGAGCACATAAGGAGGTAAGGAAGCACTGCTTCTCTCAGTCACACCAGCTTCACTGCCACTGCTGCCTCTCTCCCTCTCCTCTCCTCTCCTCTCCTCTCCTCTCCTCTCCTCTCCTCTCCTCTCCTCTTTTCCTTTCCACTGTGTTTTCCTTTATCACCCATGTTTCCATCCCTTAAAGATCAGTGTTCGGCAGTGTTCTGTCCTGTGTCCTCTCTCTTTCTTCATGTGCTCACAGAGCCCTCTGTTGGCTGATTTAACTGGCATATGATGAACAGATCCTCTTTCTTGAGCGGTATATAGACTTCAACTGACTGTTGGGTTTCTGTTCTTGAACATATAGCATGCCCATGAAACTGACTGTTTATGAGACAGAGTCTTAACAGTGTTGCTCAAATCACCCTTGAATTTGATTTATTTTGCTTTACATTTAGACTTGTTTTAAGTGTATGAGTATTTTACCTGTGTATATCTGTGTATCACATGTATGCCTGCCTACAGAGGTGAGAAAGGGCATTGGATCCCCTGCAATGGAAGTTATGGATGACTGTGAGCAGCCATATGGTGCTAGGACCAAATTTGGGTCCTAAGAGCAACAAATATTTTCAACCACTAAGCAGTATCTCCATCCCCAAGTCTCAAATGCTTGATTTTTCTGCTTCAGCCTCCATGTTGCCCAGATGCCAAAACACCTATTATTTCAAACTTGGTTCCTGAGAACATTCCCATTTGTCACTCAGTCTACAGTATCCCACAAAACACATGCAAGCAACCTGGCTACTGGCCTTGGTAACTTTCTTATCCTCTAGTCTTCTTGCTCATTGATCTTTTCAAATTGTAAATTTATTATAACTTTGTGCCTTTTTATCTCTCTTTCTTTTTTGATACGGTCTCACTATGAAGCCTTAGCTGGCCTAAAACTCACTATGTAGACCAAGTCATTTTCAAACTCATAGAGATTGGCCTACTTCTGCCTCCTGAATACTGTGATTAAAGGTGTCTGCCACTATGCCCAGACATTACTATTGTCCAAATATGTGTGTGCATGATATATGTCATAATATGTGTGTGGATGTCAGAGGTCAACTTTGTATAATTAGTCCTCTTCTTCTACATATATGTGGGCTCCAGGATCAAACCCAGGTTGTCAGGTTTATGTAGCAAATTGTCACTCACTAGCCCCCAATAAATTAGTTTTTGTTTTGTTCTGTGTGGCAAGGTTTTTCTGACTATCCTGGAACTACTTTGTAGACCAGGCTGACCTTGAACTCACAGATACGTGCTTGCCTCTTCTTCCAAAGTGCAGAGATCAAAGGTGTATGTCCCTATTCCTAGCTCCCAATCATTCAGTTTTGACAGGACTCTGTCCTCCATATCTCTGGACTTGTCCAGGCCTCTCTTTATATACTCAGACTAACAAACTGGGTTTCTTTTTGTAGATTGCCATACCAGGCTTGCCTCTAATTCCTTCTTCTGCATTCAATTTAATGTCATCATCCCTAACTCATTGTCTACAATACTGGTAGTCTCATGATACACAATTCTGATGGCATGTTTTGTTATTACAGCCTTTTAGTGGTTTTCTGTTCCCCCAGGATGTATTTCTATCATGTAAGCTTGACTGCCAAATATTTTTTTTTAATTTCCCAACCTTGAGATCTCACTCTCCAGTCTTCTCTTTGCAAACTTCTTCCTTACCGTACACCATTCTTAGGGTTGTAGCCTCATCTGAATGACTTTTTCCTAAATGTCCCTGCTTTGTACCATGTCTGAGCCCTTGGGTGTCTGTGTGTCTAGAACACTTTGACAAGTTGCTTTCTCATCTTTATTTCAGCTGCTCGTCAGGTGTTGCTTTATGTATCACTTCTGTTGTCCTGTGGAAGTAGCCAGCACTGTCCTACTGTCTAGCATTTTCCATTTCTTCTGGGACTGGAAACTGTCCCAGAAGAAATGAGTGTGCTGTCAGCATCTTATAAGAAGCAACTTCATATTCCCTGTAGAATCCTATAGCCTAGACCAACTCTCTGTTGCATAACCAATGCTCACATCTTTAATATACTTGTGATGCCACTAAGGGACTGCTACTTCAGGCATGCTGCTGATTAAATAGTTGAGCAGAAAAAATGCAGATTTGGTGGCAAGAAAGAAAAAAGCTCAATTGTTGTGTGACACTTTGTGTTCTGAAAAATAAAGCTAGCTTGGAGTCAGAGAGTGAGCTAGCCAATAGTTAACCATAGAGGTCTGAAGGACTGTGCAGATGGACAGAAAGAGATAAGGTGTGGCCGGGCCGCAGCAAGCCTTTAATCCCAGCACTGGAGGTAGAGGCAGGCAGATCACTGTAAGTTCAAGGCCAGCCTGGTCTACAAGAGCAAGTTCCAGGACAGACTCCAAAACTACAGAGAAACCTGGTCTCGGAAAACAAAAGAGAGAGAGGGAGAGAGAGAGGGAGAGAGAGAGAGAGAGAGAGAGAGAGAGAGGGAGAGAGAGAGAGAGAGAGAAGGTGGGGTATGAAGAGGATCTGAGCCCCTTTAGTTGAGGGATAAACCTTTTTGTCATGGTATTAATGGTCATATAGAGTGCTGACTAATTTTATTAAAAGGTTTCTTCTAGCTTACTTTACATGATTTCAGTTTGGAGTCTCTATCAGGTAGCTAGGAATTAAGTTTTTATACTCTGGATATACATAACAAATTATGTTCCTTTAACCCCTTTGAGATCTGCCGCATAGGCATTTAAAATGCTAAAGTTTTCTGCAGTGACCCATGAACATGCCTATCAGTGATGTCTGAAGTGCTCAAAGTGGAGCTCCACAATGACAATTCCACCTGTATTGTGGCAATACCACTAAATACCACCCAGAGATTGGATTTGGGGGGTAAACTGCTCAGCACAATTTCAAGGTGTTGAGCTGAGATATTCCAGCCTCACAGACTTCTCTAACCAGGACTTTGGATAAGCTCTGAACTTTCCATTATACAGAGACTGGAAAACAAATGATACAATTATTTCTCTCAGAACTTGACAATATCCCAATATTTCAGGGCTCCTAAAGTTGCTGCCATCCTCAGGCAGAAGGAAGTAATTTTAAGACATGATGCCCACATTCCCAAGAGGATGGATGGGCAGTTTTTGGTCATTAAGTGTGCTATGGATATTTGTGATTTTTTACTGGGGGCTAGTTACAAGTTCTTATTGGTGATTATAAGGAAATAAGCCAAAAAAGATTAGATTAGATCAGGGATCTTGTTCTGAAAAGAAAAGGGAGGAATAGAAATAATAGGATTAAAAGATAGATTGTTGAATCTACTTTTAAGCACAAACAAAAAGGAAAAAAATTACTAGTCTTAAATATTTTATATTGGTCTGGATTTTTCTATATTGATACAAATTAGAGGATACTTTTTGTTATACTACATATATATTTCTACTTTTGTTTAAGATAATGTTGTATATTGATACAAATTTAAGGTAGTTTTGTTTGAACATACTGTACATACCTTTCTACTTCTGTTTACGGTGTTGTACCTATGCAACTCATTTTACAATGTAATGTAAATTTCTAGCCTCTAAAACTTATTATTGCAAACTAATTAGGATAATAAGAAAATGCATGTTAGTATTACTAAACTATTACAATCAAGCTTGACATGTTAGGTATATTTTCAAGGTCAAAAATAGATAGTTTTTATAGACACCTTGTCTTCAAACACTTCAGAGATCTATATAGAAGATGGCATTTAAGGTACTTTAATAATATAAGGTTCTTTTTTTATGACAAAGAGACATGTCTGCTCATGGCAGCACCAATCTACTTTAGAGAAGACAATGGACATAAAGAAACTCCATATGGAATTTACTTTCTTTGTGGCAAAAGTTAGCAAATAGGCAGGAAAATGGCCTTGTATAGACTGTTAACAATATGCAGTCCAAATTGACAATCAGGACACAAAAAAAATGTGACTGCCAAAATTTGCCAAGACGAGGTGGGACATCCATTCAAAAATCCTGTTTTACAGAAAATCTTTCAGACATTCTAGGCCTGTAGGTTAAAAATGGATGCTCCAACACTGCAGAGACACAAACCTAAAATCATGTACAGGAAGTTAGAGGAAGCATTGTTATAGAATTGGTTAGTACTCTATATAATCATTAATATCATGTCAAAAGTTTAAAATATGTATGTTAATCTTATAAATTTTGAGATAATGTATGCCTTAAGAAAACCTTTTACGAAGTCATTGTTTTTTACCGCTGAGTAGTATTCTAATGAATATATATTCCATACTTTCTTCATCCATTCTTCCATTGAAGGGCATCTGGGTTGTTTCCAGGTTCTGGCTATTACAAACAATGCTGCTATGAACATAGTTGAACAAATGTCCTTGTCATATGATCGGGCATCTCGTGGGTATATTCCCAAGAGTGGCATTGCTGGGTCCATGGGTATGTTGATCCCAACTTTCCTGAGAAACCGCCACACTGCTTTCCAAAGTGGTTGCACAAGTTTGCATTCCCACCAGCAATGAATGAGGGTGCCCCTTTCTCCACAGCCTCTCCAGCAAAGGCTATCATTGGTGTTTTTGATTTTAGCCATTCTGACAGGTGTAAGGTGATATCTCAATGTTGTTTTGATTTGCATTTCCCTGATCGCTAAGGAGGCTGAGCATGACCTTAAGTGCCTTTTGGCCATTTGAACTTCTTCTGTTGAGAATTCTCTCTTCAGATCAGTGCCCCATTTTTTAATTGGGTTAATTAGCATTTTAAAGTCTTGTTTCTTGAGTTCTTTATATATTTTGGAGATCAGACCTTTGTCTGTTGCGGAGTTGGTGAAGATCTTCTCCCAGTCAGTGGGTTCCCTTTTTGTCTTAGTGACAGTGTCTTTTGCTTTACAGAAGCTTCTCAGTTTCAGTAGGTCCCATTTATTCAATGTTGCCCTTAATGACTGTGCTGCTGGGGTTAGACCTAGGAAGCGATCGCCTGTGCCCATCTGTTGTAGGGTACTTCCCACTTTCTCTTCTATCAGGTTCAGTGTGTTCAGATTGATATTGAGGTCTTTGATCCATTTGGACTTGAGTTTTGTGCATGGTGATAGATATGGGTCTATTTTCATTCTTCTACAGGTTGACATCCAGTTGTGCCAGCACCATTTGTTGAAGATGCTTTCTTTCTTCCATTGTATACTTTTAGCACCTTTATCGAAAATGAGGTATTCATGGGGTTTGTGGGTTCAAATCCGGGTCTTCTATACGATTCCATTGGTCGACTTCTCTATTTTTATGCCAATACCACCCCGTTTTCATTACTGTAGCTCTGTAATAGAGTTTAAAGTCAGGGATGGTAATGCCTCCAGAAGTTCCTTTATTGTATAAGATTGTTTTGGCTATCCTGGGTTTTTTGTTACGAATTTTGCATGCAAATGGATGGAAATAGAAAACACTACCCTGAGTGAGGTAACCCAGAACCAAAAGGATGAGCCTGGGATGTACTCACTTATAATTGGTTTCTAGAGATAAATAAAGGTCAGTGAGTCTTTAATTTGATACCCTAAAGAAACTAATTAAGAAGGTGAACCCAAAGAAAAACATACAGCTATCCTCTGGGTTATGAGAAGTAGACCAGATTGACGGGCAAAAATTTGGGATCTTGGGGGAGTGGTGGGAGGGGGAATAAGGGGAGAAGGGGGAGAGAAATGTGAGAAGGGGAGGGTGGGGGGGAACTTGGGGCAACGGGATGATTGGGATAAAGGAAGGTTGGTTAGGGGAGCAGAGAAGCACACATCTTAATTAAGGGAGCCATCTTAGGGATGGCAAGAGACTTGGATCTAGAGGGGCTCCCAGGAGCCCAGGGTGATGTCCCCAGTTAGTTCCTGGGGCAGCTGTGGATAGGGAACCTGAAATGACTCTATCCTATAGCCATACTGATGAATATATTGCATATCACCATAGAAACTTCATCTGGCGATGGATGGAGATAGAGACAGAGACCCACACTGGAGCACTGGACTGACCTCCCAAAGTCCCAATGAGGAGCAGAAGGAGGGAGAATATGAGCAAAGAAGTCAGGACCACAAGGGGTGCGCCCACCCGTGGAGACAGTGGGGCTGAGTCTTTGGGAGCTCACCAAGGCCAGCTGGACTCTGACTGAAATAGCATGGGATAAAACCGGACTCTCTGAATTTGGCGGACAATGAGGGCTGCTGAGAAGCCAAGGACCATGGCACCGGGTTTTGATCCTACTTCATGTTCTGGCTTTGTGGGAGCCTATCCAGTTTGGACGTTCACCTTCCTAGACCAGGATCGAGGGGGGAGGACTTTGGACTTTCCACAGGGAACCCTGACTGCTCTTCAGGCTGGAGAGGGAGGGGGAGGAGTGGGGGAGGGGAGGAGGGGAGGGGAGGAGTGGGAGGGAAATGGGAGGCGGGGAGGAGGCAGAAATTTTTTTTTTCCAATAAAAAAATAAATAAATAAATAAAAATTTTAAATCAAAAAAAAAAAAAGAAAACCTTTTACAAAGTCAAAATAAAACCAAAGGATTATGAGATTAGTGGCAATAAAATAGTCTCTTAATTTTAGTTTTGATTCTGTCCCATATCAGGTGGCTCTTCTGACATGAGACAGAGATTTTAGATTTTCTTTTAACATACTTGGGATTAGAGAAGGAGAGAGCCACAGTCCAATTCCAAAGTCAGCTTTAAGTTTTAATTGAACTGGGACCATTTGCAATATATGTATGTAGAGAATAGTAATACAAATACCTGGGGAGACTCATAACATTGTATCCTGTTGGAAACATGATATATCAACAGGCCCATTTATACTTTTCCTTGGGACATGTTTTTCTGAATGAGTTATCCATTTTCTTAATATGTGTCATTTGTCCAGTGGTCTTCAAATTCCTTAGTTGGATGCCTTTATTCTCCTGAAAAGAAATAAAACCCTTCTCCAATCCCAATTTCCAAAAGGGAAGGTCCCTTTTGGCAATTTACATTCCAAAATAAGGCAAACTTCTTTTTAACTTCTTAAAACGTTTCTTTCTGAGGTATCTACATTTGTTAAATATTAAAAGGTTATCCATGTAATGGTAAACTATAGGTTGGGGAAATTGTTTATGTAATATTTCCAAAAGCTGATGTACAAATTGTTGGTACTGAATGAGACTACCTGCAGGAGAACCTTCTATTGATATCTCTCAAGAAGCTGAGAATTACTATAAATAGGTCCTGTAAAGACAAATTTTTCTCTGTCCTTTTCTTGTAAAGATGTAGTGAAGAAACATCTTTAAATCCCCTCATCAACGTGAATGACACCATTCAGATTGATTTGGATACGGGCAAAATAACCGACTTCATCAAGTTTGACACTGGTAACCTGTGTATGGTGACTGGGGGTGCTAACTTGGGAAGAATTGGTGTGATCACCAACAGAGAGAGACATCCCGGCTCTTTTGATGTGGTCCATGTGAAAGATGCCAATGGCAACAGTTTTGCCACCTGGCTTTCCAACATTTTTGTTATTGGCAAGGGCAACAAACCATGGATTTCTCTTCCCCGAGGAAAAGGAATCCGCCTCACAATTGCTGAAGAGAGAGACAAGAGGCTAGCGGCCAAACAGAGCAGTGGGTGAACCGGTCTCTAAGAGACATGCTGGAGACGTATTTGTACTCTTGCTAACAAGCCTTTCTAGGCAACGTGCTAGATTAAACAGCATGATGAAAACTAAAAAAAAAAAAAAATCAATAACTATGAGACCATCCTTTAGATAATAGAGAAGGCAAAGGAATTTCGAACTGTAGAGAGCACATTGGCTAAATCATCCTATTACAGATATGTTACCATTATATTATATATCTGTTACCATGCTCCATTTTCCAGAATTCCATTAACAATGAATGCCAGAATTACAAGGATTGGTTAATTCTTCAATATGAGGAACATTTAGCTGCTCCTGTACCAGCTGTTCTAAAGCCTGTAGTTTCTCTGTTAAATCCGTACAGGTTTGTCCATCAACTATTTCAAAATGAAGGGTTATTGGTGCCTTTTAAAAATTAGCAGCTGTTATGCCCTGTTCTTGTACAGCCTGAATGGTCAGTGACTTTCGTTATAATACCTAGTAATATTTTTCCAAGAAATATACATTAATTTGTGCTTTCTTTCTAAGATTGGGGGAATGTTAATCTGAGTATACCATTGCTGTAACAAATCACATCCCCACAGATTCACTGCTATGTTAGCCACATTTGGCTTTAATTTCCCTCTCTGTTCTTCTAGCCCTACACATTCGACCCACCTAGTGCTCTGTTTTTACCCGAGACAATGTTCCAATCCCTAAAAACTGAACATTTACCTCCTAAAGTGGATGATTTAGATGCCAGAATTCTGGTGAAATTATTATTACAACAGCACCTTTGTCAACCAGACCTTCAATGAAAATGTCATTTATTCACATTTTTAATTTTGGTTCTTTGTTCATTTATAGAAATTTGCCAGAATATTTGCTTTATAGTTTTTCCTGAATTTTTTGTTCTCCCTTCTGTAACTTTTCTATCTCTCATAGCATTATGGTTTCTTACAATAGGCATAAGTTCTTTAATTCTCTGGGAAGGAGTTCCCTCCATGATGACAGAAAAACGACGAAACCAAACTTTGTGTGAAAGCCTGTGAGAGAGCCCTCAAGGCCTTTCCTGATGGCAAAGGTTTACCTTGACAATCCCTAGTTGATCTATATTCATTAGTCCAATGCCTGCCCTTGCAACATCTTCTGCATAATTTAGAAGGGAGTGGCATTCTGTTTGGATTTAGCTCAGAAAAATAAAACATTGTTTGTTGGAATACCCTGTTTACAAACCTTTTTTAGGTGACCTTGTTTACAAAAATTGAAACACTTGACATTTCTATCTTTCTCCAAACTTCTGGAAATCACCTCTCCTATCCCAGTATCATTGTAGTCATGGAATATTGATTGTATCTTGGATCCATTCCTCCAAATATTATAATCTTGATATTAATGGCCTAATTACTGTTTTCATTGAGAATTAGCATTTTCAATAGTCAGAGATTCAATTATACTATGTCTAGCTTCTGAATTTGGCACCATTCTACTTACTGCTGAAGTCAATCTTTGTAAGAAATTCATGAAGGTTTCCTTTGGGCCCTGTATGACTTTAGTAAATGACTCAATTTTCTTTCCTACCTCTCCAGTTCTCTCCCAAACATTAAAAGTTGAAATAAAGCATAAAGCCAAGGTGTGATTGCCTGTGTTTATTAAAAATCTGTCTTTCTAAGAAGTTGGTCTTGGGAGATTTTTGTACCTCTAGCCCCACTTCATTATTCAATGATCTTTGCCTATCTTTCCACCAGGTCTTATTCTGTGGGATAATGCGCTTGTACCCAGTAAAGATTTGACACTAGTATTGGTTTAATAAAATGCTGATTGGCCAGTAGCCAGGTGGCATGACCAGACTAGGAGAATTCTGGGAAGAGGAACGGTTCAGTCTGCAGTCGACAACCCACAGAAGAAGCGACATGAAAATGTTACACTGAGAAAAGGTACCAAGTCATGTAGCTAAACATGGATAAGAATTGTGGGTCAATTTAAGTTTTAAGAGCTAGTTAATAATACACCCGAGCCATTGGCCAAACAGTGGTGTAACTAATATAGTTTCTGTGTGATTATTTGGGTCTGGGTGGCCAGGAAATAAAAGTGCAGTCGCTGTCTACAGGTCTCTTCTATAATTAAGGACCAGGCTCCAAGGCTGCTATAACTAAGTCTCTCCAGTCTTAAGGGATAAATCTATTACAAGTGGACCACAAGTTTAATATCTACTTCACAAAACATGAATGTATACCAAATGAGATTATTACTTTCTTTTTTTTTTTTTTTTTTGGTTTTTCGAGACAGGGTTTCTCTGTGGCTTTGGAGCCTGTCCTGGAACTAGCTCTTGTAGACCAGGCTGGTCTCGAACTCACAGAGATCCGCCTGCCTCTGCCTCCCGAGTGCTCGGATTAAAGGCATGCGCCACCACCGCCCGGCTGATTATTACTTTCTTAACTATAACATTTTCACAAGAGTCCACTCAGTTCTTTCACAGCTTGGCAGATATCTATCATTTGGCAGTTGTTCTTGTAAAGTTACTGGATAAATTAGAGTTGACTGTTTGAAAACCTAAGGCTGTTCCTCTCTATCCTTAAAATGCAATGCTGAGATTGCTTCCCCTTTAAATTCCTCTGCCTGGATTTGAATATCTCTCTATATATTCTGTTTTAATTAAGTTTTCCTAGAACTTCTATTTTAGCATTCTGATTAGCCAACTTTTTTAGTGGTACATAAATCCAACTTAATTAGTTATCCTCTCATTTAATTGTTCCATTTCCAAACCTTCTAGCATATTATCCTACTGACCTATCTCCCTCCATTGTAATAGCATTTCCCAATTTTTAATGTGGGAAAACTTTCCCTTTTTTAAACTACTCCCCCCTTTAATAATTTGCAATTATTTTGTGTGGTTGTTTGAAAGAAAATAGCCCCCAAATGGAGTGGCACTGTTAGGTGTGGCCTTGTTGTTTGGACCATCCCTTCAAACTGTGACTTAAAGGAAACCTTTCTTTTGTTCCATAAGTTTACTGTCTCAGATATTTTGTTATCATTGGCAGTACATAACACAATTGGAGTGTGTCTAATATAGCATCTTGTGTGGAACTAGAAGTCAGCTTGCTAAACTATAGCCTATCTAGAATCCCTGTTTTGTAGACATTTTACATTCCTTATTTAAACTTTGCCCATAGGATTCATTTTGAAGTAATTTTGTGCAATCTCTATTCACTTAACTTCTGCCCATGGATGTGCAGTTTCCTTTGCTCCTTTGTAAAAATCAGTTGTCTGAGAGGCGGAGACGCACGCGGGCGCCAGCAGAGCGGAGACGCGGGCGCCAGCAGAGCGGAGACGCGGGCGGGCGACGTAGGCCACAGGCTGCAACCGGGACCGGCGGGGCCTGGCGCGGCAGCAGAGGACGCGGGCGGCGGGACCAGCGCACATCACCGAGAGCAAATCGCCCCACCGCGATTGAATCAAGGAGGTAGGCCTTTGGTTGGCAAGGTCCCTGGCAGAGGAGGAGCCGGGTCCTGTCCCTGAAGACCCTACTGAGGTGTGACAGGGATCTTGGCCCCCGGCAGGAGCCAGGAAACAGAGCGAGGGCAATCTGTAAGAGGAGCCTCTGGCCAGCAGAGAAACCTGTTCCAATTTTAAAAGACCGTTTAGGTAGCATTGATAGGAGGACATGGGCAGGCACCAAGGCAGAATTTCACCCAATAATTTGAAAAACAACATGAAAACACCAGAACCCAATGATCTTACAACAGAAGGTCTTGAACACCCTAACGCAGAAGAAGTGGAAAAAATTAACTTTATGAAAGCAATAGAGTCCCTTAAACAACATGTAAAATACACCCTTATAGAAATAGAGGAGAAGTATGACAAAAAGTTTGAAGAAATGAATAAATACGTACATGATACCCTGGAAAATCAAGAAAAAACGATCAAACAGGTAATGGAAACAGTTCAAGAATTGAAAACTGAAAGGGTAGCAAGGAAGAAAACGCAAGCTGAGCACCAGCTGGATATGGAAAATCCAGGTCAACGAGAGGATTCTACAGAAACAAGCATAATCAATAGAATACAAGAAATAGAAGAAAGAATCTCAGATTCTGAGGACACCATAGAGAAAATAAACACACTGATCAAAGAAAACAGCAAAGCCAACAAATCCTCATCACAAAACATGCAGGAAATATGGGACACAATAAAAAGACCAAACATAAGAATAATAGGAATTGAAGAAGGAGAAGATCACAGCTCAAAGGCCCAGAAAATATTTTTAACAAAATTATGGAAGAAAACTTCCCCAACATAAAGAAAGATATTCCTTTGAATATTCAAGAAGCATACAGAACACCAAACAGATTGGATCAAAGAAAAACATCTCCTCGCCATATAATAATCAAAACACAGAATGTACAGGTTAAAGAAAGAATATTAAGAGCTGCAAAGGAAAAAGGCCAAGTAACTTATAAAGGTAAACCGATCAGACTTACACCTGACTTCTCTATGGAAACCATGAAAGCCAGGAGGTCCTGGATAGAAGTACTGCAGAAGCTAAGAGACCGTGGATGCAAACCCAAACTACTATACCCAGCCAAGCTATCATTCACTATCAATGAAGAAAACAAGACATTAACGGATAAGAACAAATTTAAGCTATACATAGCCACAAATCCAGCCCTCCAGAAAATAATAGAAGGAAAATCACAACCCAAGGAATCCAACATGGTCAACACTGCCTACAAGAACTCAGGCATCTAGAGTCCCTTCACAAGCACAACTCAAAGAAGGGAGACACATAAACTCTACTACCAAAAACAATAAGAATAACTGGAGTAAACAACCACTGGTCATTAATATCACTTAATATAAATGGTCTCAATTCACCTATAAAAAGGCACAGGCTAAGAGATTGGATACGAAAACAGGATCCAACATTCTGCTGTTTGCAGGAAACACATCTCAACCACAAAGACAGGCATCTGCTCAGAGTAAAGGGCTGGGAAAAGGTCTTTCAAGCAAATGGTCTTAAGAAAAAAGCAGGTGTGGCCATATTAATCTCTAACAAAACTGACTTCAAACTAAAATCAATCAGAAGAGATCGAGATGGACACTTTATACTTATAACAGGAACAAGTCATCAGGATGACGTATCAATCCTGAATATCTACGCCCCTAATATAAAAGCACCCACTTATCTAAAAGAAATATTACTAGAACTGAAGGCAGACATTAAACCACACACACTAGTAGTAGGAGACTTCAATACACCTCTCTCTCCAATGGACAGGTCAATCAGACAGAAACCTAATAGAAAATTAAGAGAATTATTGGAGGTAATGAAGCAATTGGACTTAACAGACATCTATAGATCACTCCACCCAAATAGGAAAGAATATACCTTCTTCTCTGCAGCTCATGGAACCTTCTCGAAAATTGACCACATACTCGGAAACAAAGGAAACCTCCACAGATACAAAAATATATCAGTGTCCACCTGTGTCTTATCAGATCACCACGGATTAAAGTTAGAAGGCAACAACAATGCTAGAAAGCCGACAAACTCATGGAAACTGAACAGTCAACTACTGAACCACACCTGGGTCAAGGAAGAAATTAAGAAAGAAATTAAAGTCTTCCTTGATTTTAATGAAAATAAAGAGACAACATACTCAAACCTATGGGACACGATGAAAACAGTGCTAAGAGGAAAGTTCATAGCACTAAATGCACACTTAAAGAAAACAAAGAAAGCATACATCGGGGACTTAACAACACACCTGAAAGCTCTAGAAAAAAAGAAGCAGACGTGCCCAGGAGGAGTAGAAGACTAGAAATAATCAAACTGAGGGCCGAAATCAACAAAATAGAAACACAGAAAACAGTTCAAAAAATCAATGAAACAAAAAGTTGGTTCTTGGAGAAAATCAACAAGATCGACAAACCCCTATCCAAACTAATTAAACAACAAAGAGAGAACACGCAAATAAATAAGATCAGAAATGAAAAGGGGGACATAACCACAAACACAGAGGAAATTTGGAGAATCATTAGATCTTACTACAAAAGCCTGTATGCAACAAAACTGGAAAATGCAAAAGAAATGGACATCTTTTTAGATAAGTACCATATACCAAAGCTAAATCAAGACCAGGTGAACGATCTAAATAGACCGGTTAGTCATGAAGAACTAGAAGCTGTTATCAAAAATCTCCCCTCTAAAAATGCGCAGGACCAGATGGTTTCAATACAGAATTCTATCAGAGCTTCCAAGAAGAGCTAATACCTATACTCCTTAACGTATTTCACAAATTAGAAACAGAAAAGTCATTGCCAAATTCTTTTTATGAAGCTACAGTTACCCTGATACCAAACCCACACAAAGACCCAACCAAGAAAGAGAATTACAGGCCTATCTCACTCATGAATATTGATGCAAAAATTCTCAATAAAATACTGGCAAACCGAATTCAAGAACATATTAGAAAAATTATCCATTATGATCAAGTAGGCTTCATCCCAGAGATGCAGGGCTGGTTCAACATACGCAAATCTATCAACGTAATCCACCATATAAATAAACTAAAAGAAAAAAACCATATGATCATTTCATTAGATGCTGAAAAAGCATTCAACAAAATTCAACACCCCTTTATGATAAAGGTATTGGAGAGACTAAGAATACAAGGGTCATACCTAAATATAATAAAAGCTATTTACAGCAAGCCGACAGCTAACATTAAATTAAACGGAGAAAAACTCAAAGCCATCCCACTAAAATCAGGAACAAAACAAGGATGTCCACTCTCTCCATACCTCTTCAATATAGTGCTTGAAATTCTAGCAATAGCAATAAGACAACATAAGGGGATCAAGGGGATTCGTATTGGAAAGGGAGAAGTTAAGCTTTCGTTATTTGCAGATGATATGATAGTATACATAAGCGACCCCAAAAACTCTACCAAAGAACTTCTACAGCTGATAAACACCTTTAGTAATGTGGCAGGATACAAGATCAACTCCAAAAAATCAGTTGCCTTCCTATACACTAAGGATAAAGAAACAGAGAGGGAAATCAGAGAAGCATCACCTTTCAAGATAGCCACAAAGAGCATAAAATATCTTGGGGTAACCCTGACCAAGGAAGTGAAAGATCTATTTGACAAGAACTTTAAGTCTTTGAAGAAAGAAATAGTAGAGGACACCAGAAAATGGAAGGATCTCCCTTGCTCTTGGATCGGGAGGATCAACATAGTAAAAATGGCAATTCTACCAAAAGCAATCTATAGATTCAATGCAATCCCCATCAAAATCCCATCAAAATTCTTCACAGATCTGGAGAAGATAATAATCAACTTTATATGGAAAAACAAAAAACCCAGGATAGCCAAAACAATCTTATACAATAAAGGAACGTCTGGAGGCATTACCATCCCTGACTTCAAACTTTATTACAGAGCTACAGTATTGAAAACAGCTTGGTATTGGCATAAAAACAGAGAAGTTGACCAATGGAATTGAATAGAAGACCCTGACTTTAACCCACAAACCTATGAGCAACTGATTTTCGATAAAGGAGCTAAAAGTATACAATGGAAAAAAGCGAGCATGTTCAACAAATTGTGCTGGCAAAACTGGATGTCAATCTGTAGAAGAATGAAAATAGATCCATATCTATCACCATGCACAAAACTCAAGTCCAAGTGGATTAAAGACCTCAATATCAGCCGGGCGGTGGTGGCGCACTCCTTTAATCCCAGCACTCGGGAGGCAGAGGCAGGCGGATCTCTGTGAGTTCGAGACCAGCCTGGTCTACAAGAGCTAGTTCCAGGACAGGCTCCAAAACCACAGAAAAACCCTGTCTCGAAAAACCAAAAAAAAAAAAAAAAAAAAAAAAAAAGACCTCAATATCAGTCCGAACACACTGAACCTGATAGAAGAGAAAGTGGGAAGTACTCTACAACACGTGGGCACAGGAGACTACTTCCTACGTAAAACCCCAGCATCACAGACAGTAAGGGCCTCATTGAATAAATGGGACCTCCTGAGACTGAGAAGCTTCTGTAAAGCAAAGGACACTGTCGCCAAGACAGAAAGGCAACCCACTGACTGGGAGAAAATCTTCACCAACCCCGCAACTGACAAAGGTCTGATCTCCAAAATATATAAAGAACTCAAGAAACTAGACCGTAAAAGGCTAATCAACCCAATTATAAAATGGGGCACTGAGCTGAACAGAGATCTCTCAACAGAAGAAGTTAAATGGCCAAAAGACACCTAAAGTCATGCTCAACTTCCTTAGCAATCAGGGAAATGCAAATCAAGACAACTTTAAGATACCATCTTACACCTGTCAGAATGGCTAAAATCAAAAACACCAATGATAACCTTTGCTGGAGAGGTTGTGGAGAAAGGGGTACACTCATCCATTGCTGGTGGGAATGCAAACTTGTGCAACCACTCTGGAAAGCAGTGTGGAGGTTATACAGGAAATTTGGGATCAACCTAACCATGGACCCAGCAATACCACTCTTGGGAATATACCCAAGAGAGGCTGTATCATTCAACAGAAGTATATGCTCTACTATGTTCATAGCAGCATTGTTTGTAATAGCCAGAACCTGGAAACAACCTAGATGCCCTTCAATTGAAGAATGGATGAAGAAAGTATGGGAAATATACATATTAGAGTACTACTCAGCAGTAAAAAACAAGGACTTCTTGAAGTTTGCAGGCAAATGGATGGAAATTGAAAACACTATCCTGAGTGAAGTAAGCCAGACCCAAAAAGAGGAACATGGGATGTACTCACTCATATTTGGTTTCTAGTCATAAATAGAGAACATTGAGCCTATAATTCGGGTTCTTAGAGAAGCTAAATAAGAAGGAGAACCCAAAGAAAAACATATAGGCATCCTCCTGAATATTAACCTTCATCAGGCGATGAATGGAGACAGAAACAGAGACACACATTGGAGCACCGGACTGAAATCTCAAGGTCCGAATCAGGACCAGAAGGAGAGAGAACAGGAGCAAGGAACTCAGGACCGCGAGGGGTGCACCCACACACTGAGACAATGGGGATGTTCTATCGGGAACCCACCAAGGCCAGCTGGCATGGTCTGAAAAAGCCTGGGTTAAAACCGGTCTCGCTGAACATAGCGGACAATGAGGACTACTGAGACCTCAAGAACAATGGCAATGGGTTTTTGATCCTACTGCACCTATTGGCTTTGTGGGAGCCTAGGCAGTTTGGATGCTCACCTTACTAGACCTGGATAGAGGTGGGTGGTCCCTGGACTTCCCACAGGGCAGGGAACCCTGATTGCTCTTTGGGCTGACGAGGGAGGGGGATTTGATTGGGGGAGGGGGAGGGAAGGGGAGGTAGCGGTGGGGAGGAGACAGAAATCTTTAATAAATAAATAAATAAAATTTTAAAAAAAGTTAAAAAAAATCAGTTGTCTGGGGCTGGAGAGATGGCTCAGTGGTTAAGAGCATTGCATGCTCTTCCAAAGGTCCTGAGTTCAATTCCCAGCAACCACATGGTAGCTCACAACCATCTGTAATGTGGTCTGGTGCCCTCTTCTGGCCTGCAGACATATACACAGACAGAATATTGTATACATAATAAATAAATAAATATATTAAAAAAATCAGTTGTCTGCTTTAACCACTGTTTTAGATTTTCTATTCTGTTCACTTCTTATTTATGAAGTAGTGTTGTTGGTTGGTTAGTCTTGTCACGTTGGGGAAATTAGAGTCATCAAGAAAGAAGGAACAGCATATGAGAATTATCTACTTCAGGTTAGTCTGTGGGGAATTTTCTTTCTTTATTAGTTTTTGAGATTCAATTTCATTTTTTGTTCATGGATGTCTATGTACTTGAAAAGCCAGAAAAGGGAATCTTCAGTAATTGGAATTATTGATGCTTACTTACTTGAATGGTAAGACCAGAGCCTAGAACCTTTGCAATTGCATCCAGTGCCTTAAACACTGAACCATCACTTCAGCCTTTGGGGGATATTTTCTTTTTCTTGATCAATGATTGATGGTTATGGTTAGAGTTTTTTTTTTTTTTTTTGAAGCAGGGTCTCACTAGGTAGCCCTGAATGATCTGGACATCACAGAGAGACTTCTTTTGGCAGATGATGGGAACAGACACAAAGACCTCATAGCCAAACATTAGACAGAGCTTGGGAAACTCTGAAGAACTGGAGGAGGAAGAATTGTAGGAGCTAGTGCGGTCAAGGACACCAGGGAACATGGTCCAAAGGGCAAAGCAGGCCTCAGGGAGGCTCAAGGAGACTGAAATAGTAATTACAGGGTCAAACAGGTATTACCATCCCTGACTTCAAACTTATTACAGAGCTACAGTATTGAAAACAGCTTGGTATTGGCATAAAAAAAGAGAAGTCGACCAATGGAGAGGAGTGGGGGGAGGGGGAGAGAAGTGGGAGGAGAGGGAGGGAAATGGGAGGCGGGGAGGAGGCAGAAATTTTTTCAACAAAAATAAATAAATAAATAAATAAATCTAGGAATTAAGGGTATCAAAACTCTGCTTTCAAAAATCTTCCCCATACACATTTTTGTCTCTATGGTACTTTTCTTTGAATACATATCTACTGAAATTCAAACTTTCTGTTTTGATATGAATAATGTTTAAGTTTTCCACAATCCCAAGGCCAGCTGACCTGGGTTTGAAAAAGCCTGGGATAAAACCGTCTTGGGAAAAAACATAGAGACAATGAGGACTACTGAGATCTCAAGAACAATGGCAATGGGTTTTTGATCCTGCTGCACGTATTGGCTTTGTGGGAGCCTAGGCAGTTTGGATGCTCACCTTACTAGACCTGGATGGAGGTGGGTGGTCCATGGACTTCCCACAGGGCAGGGAACCCTGATAGTTCTTTGGGCTGAAAAGGGAGGGGGACTTGACTGGGGGAGGGGGAGGGAAATGGGAGGCTGCGGTGGGGAAAAGACAGAAATCTTAAATAAATAAATTAATTAATTAAAAAAAAGTTTTCCACAATGAACAATAACTTTTCCTACAGTAATCTCTGAAGTCTCCAGAAAGAAGAAGGGGGCCCATAATGATTTCACCTGCTTTATATGGTACCATTCAGCTGACAACACCACTTAAAGATCAGCTTTGCATTACAAACTGCTCAGAATAATGCTGAGGTGATCCAGTCTAAGAGCCTATCTAGCCAGAACTTGAGACAAGCCCTGCACTTCCCCATTATGCAGATACTGGACAAAAAAATGATAGTTACCTCTCCCAGGACTTGACAATTAACTCCTTTTTTCTTTTTAGAATCCTCTAAAGATATTCTCACTCCCAGACAGCAAGAAGTAAATTTAAGAATATGGTGCCTACATTCCCTAGAAGTAGGATGAGTGGTTTTTGGTTGTTCAATGTATTATGGATATTTGTCATTGTTTAGGGGGATTAGTTACAAGTTATTATTGGCAATGTTGAGGATAAAAGCTAAAAAATGGAAATTAGATTCAAGGTTCTTGTTTTGAAAAGAAAAATAAAGGAATATAGATATGATAGGATAAAAGGGTAATTATTGAATCTACTCTGAAAAGAAAAAAGGATATAGATATAAGATAAAAAGGCAGATTATTCAATCTACTTTTAAAAAGCAACCACTATTTTTAAGTGTTTAACATAGGATTGAACTTTTGTATATTATATACAAATTTTGTATATTGATAAAATTTGAGATTAATTTTGTTAGAACACACTGAAATATATTTCCACTCTTGTCTAAGATACTATGCCTATATAACTCAATTTAACAATGTAATGCTAATTTCTGGTCCTTGAAAATTATTACTACCAACTGTTTAGGATAATAAGGAAATACATCATTAGTAATTGGTCATCTATTATAATTGTACTTGTAGTCACATTAGGTATTTTTTCAATGTCAAACAAAGATAGACTTGTCATCTTCAAACACTTCAGAGACCTACAAAATATGGCATTTAATGTTTTAATAACATAGGTTCCCTTTTATGACAATGAGACACATCTGCTCCTGGCAGCACCAATCTACTTCAGAGAAGATAATGGGCATCAACAAAACTCCACACAGAGTTTACATTTTGTGGCAAAAGTAAAACACTGGGCAAGAAAATGCTCTTGCCTCAACTACTGACAGTAGGCTGGCCTAATTGGACAAGCAGGATACAGAAGAAAGTGACTGCCAAACATTTTCAAGACAAAGAGAGACAGCCCTTCAGAATATCCTGCTTCACAGAAAAGTCAATCAGATCTGCTAGGCCTATAGGATGAAGAGAGATGCCCCAATGTTGCAAAGGAACTTTGGGTGACTATCCAGGCAGCCAGTTGTTTCTGTCATTACTCACATTTTTTGAAAGTCATTTGCTTGCACTTCCTGTTTACACAGTTCAAATATTTTCTTCTTGGGTCTCTGAGGGATTTGTAGATTAGATAGTTATAGTTTTCCTGGTTTACCAGAAGCAGAAAGTAAGTTGTAACAGAAAGAAAATTAGGTACAAGACTTTGGACTCACCAAGATAGTATTGATATGGGGCATTTTCTCTAAATTCATCTAATGCAAATGGACAAGACAGTGTTGATGTCTTTATTTCCTGTGTATATTGTATATAGTCATTGTTCTTGTTTACAGTTTTTCTGATATTAGTTATATCTTTCCCTTTTTATTTTTATATTAGACAAAAAGAGTAATGCAGTGTTATTGCATTTGTATTTTAATAAATAAAGCTTGGCCAAAGTTCAGAGAGTAAAAGAGCTGTACTAATCAGCCTTACAGATCAGGCAGTGGTGACAACACACACATTTAACCCCAGTAGCCACACTAGTTTGGCATAGAAATCGGTGGTAGATCGTAGATCTGTCTCCTCTCGCCTTAAATCCCGGTCCTAGAGAGGAATATAAGATGAGATGAGACAAATCTCAGACAGTCTTATCGTGAGATTCCTGGAGGAAGGACTGCCATGTTAGATTGAGGTAGAGGTAAGTGCCAGTGGCTGGCTGTTTTGCTTTTCTGACCTTCAGGTTGAACCCCAGTATCTCTCTGGGTTTTTATTAATTGTGCTACACAGGATTGCCAGGGCTACACATAAAAACACTGTCTCAAAAAGAAAAAAAAAGAAACAAAAAAATAAAAACTACTTCAATTTGAAAAGTCATAGCTGGAATTATAACTGCCCTTGCACATTTGATATTAAACCAGCTGATGAAGAAAAAGAGAAACTGAAACCTCAAACAGTAGACTATGCAAACAAAGTGAAATGACATCGTATCTGAAAATGAAAATACCTCCAAGCCACTGAAAACTCAAAAAAGAAAAAAAAAACATGCCCCCAAACCAAAAAACAAACTAGTGCTGGAGAGATGCCTCAACAGGTAGAACATCTATCTGCCCCACAGTGTGACCAAAATTGCATTACTGGAACCCAAGGAAAAGAGTAAGGAGAGAACTAACTGTACACAGTTGTCTACTGACCTCCAAACTTGCATGTCTCAAATAAAAATGAGTATTAAAAATAGTCTCAGTCACAGCTAAACTTCTCATAATGACACACCCCAGAGTTAAAAGCTGTCCTTTCTAGGCTCCCTCAGCTGATGACTCTAACAGAACTTACTAATTTTTCTTAACCACCTTAACCCCAGTTTATCTGTATGTAAACTGTAACTGAACAGCAGATTGGCACTGGGTCAGACAATGCATTCGGCCTTACTGAAAAAATCAGAAACACAACAATTCATTCTCCTACCAGAATGCTAAATTATGGCTCCATTTCTATAGGAGTTTTCTCCATAAAATTCAGGCCGATCTGTTGACAAGTGAGAAATCACAAAAGCAAAGTTTATACAGACAGTTACAGAGAAACTGGAGGGTGCTTTCATGACCACTACTGTTAGCCAACTCAACGGGTCTCATCTTCCTGCTTTCAAGAAAACAAAACAAACACAGACAAGACAAAGTGTTGAGATTTACTAATAGGAGGCAACGAGATCATGGGAAGCATTTCCAAATGCTTTTCCTCTACCAAGAAAGCAAAAGGATTTTACTTAGGGAGTCTGGACATGTTCATGTAAAGGTTCTGCCTATTCCTAGCCCTGCTCAAGTCCACTTTTGAACATGGTCATAAGATAAATGCACAAACATGTTGAGATATGTTTAGCTCAAAGCGAGGCAGGAACATATGTAAATTATAAAATGATAGACAGAAATGCCTATAGCATGTTCAACTTGCATCACTAGGCCTTAGGTGAAAATCAAGTAAAGGACACTTTAGAAGAGGATTGCTTAGGAGCCAATGCTATCTGTTAATCAAAATGTATGATTTAAAAGGTAGAAGAATCAATGCCAAAACACTCAAAAATCTAAAAGACCAGAAAGAGTTCATTTAATGAGCCCTAGCTGCTGTCTGTCTCATAGATGATATATCACTGTAGAAATAATTGTTTTTAATTTAAATTTATTTATAAGATTTTTCCATAAAACATACTTGCATACTCATGTGCTCAGAGATGTGTTTATGCACTTAAGAAAAATAATTTTTAAAAAGAAAACAATAAACAAAAGTAGCTAGAGTTTGATGTACACTATGGTACACCCACAGAGAGTGCAGACAGAGAAACAGTCCTCAGAATCATCGAGGGGCTCCTTTTACTTGGACGTTTCTATTGTAGGCAGGCTGGCTGTTTCAGGGTCATACTGTCCTGGCTGCTTAAATTTTATCTGGCAGGACACCTGAGGGCTCCTATCTAGATTGGTGCAGCCTACATGCCCATGACCAGATCACACACAAACACTACAGAAATGTCTGATAAAATAGAAATAACACCAGGAGTGTTATGAGACATAGGAGTGATGGACATCCCACTTTATTACCTAAGACTCAAGTGGAAATGCTGCTTCAGATACACGAGATCATCCTGGTATCCTGCTATCAATCCTTTGAACATTTACATTATTAAAACAGGTTGATCAAACAAGAAATATTGGAGGTACAATTCTGCATCCTAAGTTCAAAGATACTATTGCTTGAATAATATGATCACATACTGCTTGGTATTTATATAAAAACTAAACTATTTGAATGATGGGCATCCAAGTCTATATATTGTAGCAGAAAAATACTATTACCAAGTAAAAGCCAATAGGAGAGAAACAGAAATCATAGAAGGAAAATAAAAACTTCCTAATAAACTTCAGTAGAGAGATTTACCACATCTACTGCACACATCAATGGCTACCCCCCAAAGTTTCAAACGGAAATAACATTGGACTGATACGCACTTCAGTGAACATGGAAAATTATATTTATTTCAAAACTATGGTGAAATTATGAAGCAAACATTTTTATTAACACTGAAGATAACTGTGATGCCTAATGTCTTTACCAAATTGTTTACATGAATAAGGTTTTTCTAGTGTATGAGTTCTTTCCTGTTTTCTGACATCAAGGTAAATATACTTAAATATTGCTTAAAATATTACTTCCACAGTTAGCAAGAAGGCCCAGTAGTTAAGTTAATTCTCAGGACCAAGGGCAGATGGCTGGCAACTTCCTACTATTTGTTGCAATAGGAGATCCAATACCTCTGGCTGCTTTGCGCACACTCACATGCAAACACACCAACATCACACAATTAAAAATTAAACATATCTTTAAATAAACATTTCCACTTCTGACTGTTTCTCTGCTGTGTTCATTCCTCTAAGCCAGTTGTTGCACCATCTACAGTCACTCCTACAAAGTCTTCTCCATCATATATTTCTTCACATAACTGAAAGCAGGCATGCTGGCTAAAGACTTTTTACACACAGAGTTTTCGTGCAGTATTTCATTTATGTATTTAGAGATGACAGTAACTCAAAAAGGCATTACTTCTCTATGTTGATTTGAATGAGAAACATCCTCCAAACTTTTGGGTATTTTGAACATTGTGTCCTTAATTGGTGGCAATGTGTCCCTAATTGGTGGCATAATTTAGGAAATGTCACTTTGCTGGAGGAAATATGTCACTGGGGGGCGAGTTTTGAGAGTTTAATGCCTTGCATCATTTCCAGTTCCCACTCTTTGCTTCATGCTTCAGGTTGAGAATGTGAGTTCTCAGCTTCCTGCTTAGCTACCATGCCTCCCTGTCATGATCAATTATGGAACCATAACCCAAAGTCTTCAATAAGTTAACTTAGAAATGCATTTTTTAAATCTCAGCAACAGAAATGGAACTATACACATCCTTAAGTTCTTCTGCTGTATGAGTATCTGAAATGGAGTCTGCTATGCACACCGTTTATGTTCATATGGTTGCACTCCAGAAGGAGTTCCTTCAGGTCTTGGAAAATGACTGTGACTTGTGAAAGCCTTACTTCATTGTTCACATTTAAACTTTCGCTCCAGTATGGCATCTTCCATGCTCTCCAAGGCCACTGTGACATAAAAAATTTCAGCACACTAATTACAGTTACAGAGTTACTTTCCAGTATGACATAATTCGTGGTATTTGAAAATTATTGTGACATACAGAGTGTTCACCACATAGGATCACACTGATAGGGTTTTTTTCTCTCCAGTATGAATTCTTGTATGCCTTTGAAGAATATTGGCAGATAGAAAGGATTTACCACAGTGATTACAATTGAAAGGTTCTTTTCCAGTATGACTGCTTTTATGAATTTGAAGTTGACTACGATACGGAAAAGCTTTACCACAATGATTACATTCATAGGGTATTTTTCCAGTATGAATGTTTTTATGTCTTTGAAGATGACTGTGATTTGCAAAGGCTTTACCACACTGATCACATTCATAGGGTTTCTCTCCAGTATGAATTCTTTTGTGCCTTACGAGATCACTGCGACATGCAAAAGCTTTACTACAATGATTGCAATCATATGGTTTCTCTCCTGTATGAATTCTTTCATGATATCGAAGATTACTAGGATATGCAAAAGCTTTACCACAATAATTGCATCTATAGGGTTTTTCTAAAGTATGAAATCTTTCATGCCCTCGGAGGTCAGCACGGCTTGCAAAAGCTTTACCACACTGATTGCATTTATACGGTTTCTCTCCACTATGACGGCTTTCATGATTTGCAAGACTGCTGGGACATGTAAAGGCTTTACCACACTGAGTACACTCATAAGGTTTCTCACCAGTATGAACTCTTCCATGCCTTTGAAGGTGACTGTTACACACAAAGGCTTTACCACATTGATTACATTCATAGGGTTTCTTGCCAGGATGAATGCTTTTATGCCTTTGAAGTTGACTCTGATATGCAAAGGCTTTACCACATCGATTCGATTCATGGAGTTTCTTTCTAATATGACTTTTTTCATGCCTTTGAAGAGAACTGGAAGAACACAGAGATTTACCACACCGATCACACATATAACATTATCCTATAGTGTGAGTCACTCTGCCTGTACCAAATGAACCAGGACAAACTGGAGGCTTTCCACACTGCTTGGATTCATAGGGCTTATTTCCAGTGTTACTTTCCTGATATATTTCTAATGAAGGTTGAAAACCAATTAACTGTAAACATGTATCACATTCACCAGGTCTATTCATAGTTGGGGCTCCTATAAGTCTTTGAACTGTTCTTAGAGAAAAAGAGGTACATTGCATATTTCCATATCCTGTATGCTCACATGGCTTGTATCTAGAGAGATATATGATATGCCTATTGAAGGATGATAAATCCTTCATAGCTAAAATAGTGATATTTTAATAACAGGGTCCTAGTGTTGCTTCTTAGTGAAATGTATTAGAAACACCAAACAGCTACTTTACACTGAAGAATAAAGCTTTGTGAAAATATAATAATCATCAATACATTTAAAGCTGTGCTTATTTTTTTCTGTTGATTGTCCTGAAATTACCAGGGGATGTTAAAATTTCTTCAAAGGACCTTGGTACCAGCTTTCACATGAGAATTACCTTCCATTTCTTCTAGAACTTTGACAAGGTTCTTCACTATTGTAGTCTTCCCATTGGTAGCCTAAAATATATACCAGAAAATGTATGATATATTGTTGGTAATTTTGGAAAATTTAAGTTTCAAACTTCAGTGAACCTTGTAATCATTCCTGAATTCCTCACCATGTACTTCCTTTACACAGCATAATTTACAGTAGAGCCCTGGTAACCAAGAAGCACTTGCCCCCTAATTTAGAAAGCAGATGAAAACTCACATTCTTACCTATAGCAGTGAGGTTCCTGCAAGTCTCCAGCATCACATCTTTGTATAGACTCTTCTGGGAATTGTCCAGCAAAGCCCACTCTTCCTGAGTGAAGTTCACAAGCACATCCTGAAAGGTCACTGAGTCCTAAAATGTCCCATACATGTGTGTAACAGATGGGTGAGATTGGCAGGATTACAAATGTGTGTTTCATTGACATTGCATCTACATAATCCAGTGAGCTTCACACATTTATTTCATGACAGAGAGTCTGTGATGTAACCACCAATTCATTTTAGAAGGAAACTGAAATGGAGGATCACCTTCTCATGTCTAGGCTACTGACTATGCCATTGAAAAAGGACTGCCTACTAACAGATATATAGAGAGTCAACCAAACAGATCAACAGTAGTGAGAAGAACAATAAAACCAATGAAAAAATTGTTTTTTTTTTCAAGACAAGGTTTTTCTGCTTAACAGCCCTAGTTGTCCTGGAATTAGCTCTTGGTGACCTGTTCTACAGAGCCAGCCTTCCAGAATCCCACAACATCCAGAACATTTTTAGGTGCTTATCCTGAGCTCAATCTTACAGTGAATAGAACCCATCCTTATGGAAGAGGTCCCATGTACTTTGCACTCTTCATCAATAGAAGGATACTTATGCTTATTACAAATCCTTCTTTCTTAGATCCTTGCCCTGAGCTTGGTTTACCACCCAATAGAACCCATTCTTACTCTAAAGGTCACAGGTGCTTTGCTACATTGCTAGAGAGTTCCCACATAGCTATACCTGAAGCTTTGTTGGGATAATTGTCATGTAGAAGCCTTTTTCTAAAGTCCTACTGTGTTTCAGTGTGTAGGAAAAATAAACCCTGGGGCTAGATGAAAGAAGTTATTACCCGAGTACCTGCAAAAGTTGTTGACTTGAGTTTCATTCTTTGCCTGGCAGATCATTTTCCTGCAGGCCATGAGGCTTATGAAGTACCCAACATGTGTGAACATACATACATGCAAGCAAAACACCCACACACATAAATAGAGTGCCTCTTATATGTAACCATGGATAAAATGGCCAAAAATATATAAAAATATAACAATATCAATAGACCAGAACTATGAATTTATAATTTAAAAAAAATCAAGAAACACCATAAAAAGATGGAAATTCTATGGCTGTAGACAGGAAGCCTCAATATTATGTCATTTAAGAATCTGGACTATAAAACTGGGCATGGTGCTACACATCTTTTAATCTCAGCACTCAGGGGGCACAGGCAGGCAGATCTAAGTTTGAGGCCAGCCTGGACTACAGAGTGAGTTCCAGGACAGCCAGGGCTACACAGAGAAACCCTCATTCAAAAAACAAACAAAAACAGGGAAAAAATAATATGAACTATTAATTCTAACAATTTATTTTATCAATAACAGAAAACTAAATCAAAAGGTAATATGGACAGAAAAATAAGGTCAACTAGTTAGTGAATAAATAGTAAATATAGTGATCCCAACTTCAAAACATCTCATACAACTACAATAAAGCCGGTACGATTTGGGAAGGAATAAAAAGATCAGCTGCATATAATAGCAAATGTAGAAATAAAAACACAGTCAAATGAGCCAAGAACACTCAGTATGCAGTTACTAACAAATGTGGCTGGTGTCTATATGCAAATATATTACTATAAATAAATTACACACAGACGTTACAACCTCCAGAACATTAATTCCAAATGTACAGTAAGTGTTAAATTCGAAGTGAAAACTTTCTAGAAGACAGTAGAGAATCTAGGCTCTCGTGGTTTAGAAACTTGCATTACACAGAGAGAGCAAAGGCACCACAGGCGCAATAGCAAGGTCAGCTAAACCACAAAAATTTATCAACACACAATCCACTGCAGCCAGCGCTCTGAGCAGATGCAAGGCCAAGGGATTCGGAGGGTGCAGTCCTGGCACCAGAAGTTGCAAGGACCTCATGGGACGCATTGCCATCCAAGCAGGGAGAGGACCCACCGCATCTGCTCCCCCTGGGCTGCCGGCCGCTCATCCCCACCTGGGGACAGTGGACCCCACTCACCATGATGCTGCTTCCATTAGCCCGCTCACAGCGCTGCACACCCGCCAGCTCACACACGTTCAGCCACAGAGCCAAGCCAAGCATGGCGGACGGAAGAGCCCTCCGCCCATACTGAGTGGCTGGTACACCTGAGGCCCTGATTGGATGGTGCGTCCTGAGTGGCAGGAAACTCTCCCTAGTGACTGCATGCACAAAGCAACCCATCTGTCCCACACCTGTAGAGTTTTAAATTTCAGTAAATCGAACTTGCACCTGAAGCCCTGACTACAGGAAGCTGGAGAAGCTGTAGTGCAGGCTTTCCTGAAATGACCTGGCTGGAGGGAAGTCCGGTCTGTCAAGGCCAATGCTGTCTCTATGCCCTTTGTTTTTCTATGGCAGCCTACAGGATGAGATGAGGGCCTCCAACCATCCCACCTAGAAACAGACCAAACCTCAACTTTGACTTACTTCTGGGTGCTGAGAGCTGATTTCTGAGACAATATCCTGGTTTTGCTTTGAAATCAACAAAAGGAAACGGAATTCTGCCAGTTTGGGTGTTTTGAGCTAGTGATACCACAGGCCAGCTCTGGGCAACAGGTTCTGATTTTCATTTTTGCAAAAACAGAAAGTTTGATTTAAAAGTAGTATGACACCAAAACAAAACACACACATAAAAACAAACAAACAAACTTAAAATGGGCTGTGGTGGCACATGCCTTTAATCCCAGCACTCTGGAGGCAGAGACAGGTGCATCTCTGTGAGCTCAAGACCAGCCTAGTCTACAGAGCTAGTTCATGGACAAGCTCCAAAGCTACACAGAGAAACTCTGTCTTAAAAAAAAAAAAAATAAATAAATAAATAAATAAATAATACTATGCACCAAAAAAACTGTATTAAAGGCCAAACATTGTAAATACAGCATTTTAGTCAGTTAAGTCTTTTGGAAACAAAGCAGATTTGTATTTAATCACTTAATACATTAAATAGAAATCATTTAGTATCGAGGCTCTTAATAGTCTGATGACTCCATAAAGCATATATTACTTCTAAATTGATTATATCCTCCTTAGGGATACCGGAAGGCATTAATATTTACACTAGCCAAACCGGAAATATCTTATTTATGAGAGTTTACATATGAAGCTACTGAATTATTTTTCTCTCAATGTTTCATGATTAGGGAAACTAAGTAAGCTAAATTAAAAACAAGTATTTTTTTTACTTTATTTTATTTTTTGGCCCCTCTGTCAGCATCTATCTTTGAAGCAATGGCTGAAGTGGAATTCACTGTGTAGACCAGGCTAGCCTTGAATTCACAGAAATCAGTTTGCCTCTATCTCCAGGGTGCTAGGATTAAAGATCAGCACTACCACACCTAACTTCTGCATATTTTTTTAATATTTATTTATTTATTATGTATACAATATTCTGTTTCCATGTGTGCCTTCAGGCCAGAAGAGGGCGCCAGATCTCATTACAGATGGTTGTGAGCCACCATGTGGTTGCTGGGAATTGAACTCAGGACCTTTGGAAGAGCAGGCAATGCTCTTAATCACTGAGCCATCTCTCCAGCCCTGACTTCTGCATATTTTTAAGTCAGGTATGGCAGACAGTTGCACCCCCCCCCCAAAGAGTAGAGTCAGGCAGAAGAATCACTGTGAGATTTAGGTAAACCTCTGTTATAAACCATACCCTAGCTCAAAAACCAAGTAGCAACATTTATGCAGGCCTTGACATGGTGGGGTCACCATGGGTTTATCCCACCCTGATCTTTGCCCCAAAATCCATATTCCCTTTCTCACAGCATTACCTTATATCTGTAACACTACAGAAGCAGTGACCAGGAGCAGTGGCAGTGCTTGGAGAACCCGCATCCTGCTGGTCAACTGCTATGCACCACCGCTTTTGTGGAGGGATTTTACCCAGTGTCCTGCTAGCAGAGATTCCACTGAGGGCTCTCGCTTACACTACTGTTTGACTGGCATGCTCAATCTGACATATTATCTAGCTTCTTAGGGCTATTCATTTCTACCTGTTTAGTTCCAGCTGCAGAAACAAAATGAACAGAACTTGGAAAACAACCGATAATAGTGATTCCAGAATTAGCTGGAAAGTTGTGATAGCCACTGGACCGTCCAGAGGACAAGTGGTACTGTTGTCACAGCATCTGAACATTTTCTAGAAAGACCAGAAAACAGAAAGTGATGGGTGGCTGAAGAAGAGTTTCATTTAGGATCACCCTGTTTTGGACAATGATCCTTGAATTTCAGCACAAGAAGCATCGGGGAATTTCACAGCATAATCTTATGCTTCATCATCTTACCTGTGAACAAAAATGTATTCATGATGATGATGTCCAACAATTTTGTATTGACTCTTACTCCTTTTGAGGAAAGCTTCAGTAGGAATCTGTTATGCTAACAAGTTTTTATCGTTTCCAAAGGAAATGGAAAAAGAAAACACCTTCCAATGGTACTGGCCTATCAGCTTCAGAACCCTGCAGTGGTTAAAGAGATGGCTCAGCAGTTAAGACTGTGTGCTGCTTCCACAGAAGACCTGACCAAGGACGATTGGTTCACAGGCCCATAAATCCAGCAGCAGAGGATTAGACATCCTCTTCCTCCCTATGAGGGCACTGGGCAATCACATGCATACATGCAGGCACTCACACTAACACAAATAGCAAAGTTTAACAAATACATTAAAAACAAAACCTATGGTTAAAACTCCAAAGCATTTTTTCAAAGGAACATTCTAAGAAAATTGAGTAAATTTACTTGAGTTCTAGAAGGCATTTTTTCTCTTTTAACTATCAGATTTTGATAATACTATGTATATATTATATAAAAATTATATATACAGCCAGATGTGCTGGCATATGCCTTTAATCCTTTCACTTGTGGAGCAAGGGCAGATGGATCTCTGAATTTTAGGTAAGCAAGGACTAGTGAGAACTTATCTCATCATAATATTATTATAATCAAACCTGTCTTATAATAATAATTTTATTATTATTATAAGTAGAGGTACAAAAAGTAATTATTTTAGAGAAATGTTATGCATTCCTATGTTGGTCTGAATATGCTAGTAGCATATCTTCATGATGCAGCAAAAAGTATCATTTTTGCAAAATCAACTCCTCCTTCATCTCTGCTCTAGTGGATACCACTTCAGATTTTTGTTTGACTGTCTCATCTTAGTTTGCTTATGGTTATGATCTATTTTAATCTACATGAATCTACACACACACACATATAATTAGTTTTATTTTAAATAAACTCTACTTTAATTGGAAGTGCTTGACTGTGATTAGAAATATCCTTGCACATTTCATAAGCAGTTGATGAAGAAGAGAAACTGAAACCTCACATGGTATAGTACTTAAATCAAGCAATGACATTTAATCTGATTTCTTATACACAGAATAAAAAGCAAATAAAAAATGTATCAAAACAAATCAAAGAAGCTAAAAAAAATAGAACAAACTGGTACTGGTGACCCAAATTCCATCTCCAGAATACACGTGAAAGAGTAAGGACAGAACTGACTGCACACAATTGTCTACCGACCTCCAAACTTGCATGGTGGCATGAATGTGCCCCCTCTCACACAAAATTACAAAGGAGTTTAGCCCCACATGAGTCCAGTCCTCAAACAGAATATCACCATGACAGACAAGAAGCTTCTTGCAAAGAAACAAATGCAAACCTGATTTGAAAGAATGATCTTTTATATTTTTAGTAACAAGAAAGGGTAGGTAAATTCCACTCTAACACTCAAAGTGTTTTCCCAAAATGTCAAAAGCAGACAGTTTGAGTGAGAGAAATGCTCAGTACTTCAGAACACTGGCTGCACTGGCTGCCCTTCCAGAGAACAGAGACTGGATTCCTACTCAGACATGGCCACTTCCAACTATCTGTAATTCCAGTTCCAAGGGACCTGACACTATCTTCTGTCCTCCCTGGCCGCCAGACATGAACATAGTACACAGACATCCATAAAGGGAAAACATTAATACACATAAAATAATTTTTTAAAAAATTTAAGCAAAGAAGAGACAACCCACACCATAAAACTTAACTTTTCAAGTTGGGTACAGTATTTCACACCTTTAATCCCAGCACTTAAGGGGCAGGGCAAGATAAGCTCTGTAAGTTCAAGGCTAGCCTAGTCTATATCAAGAGGGCAAGGACAGCCAGGACTTTGTAGATAATCTGTCTCATGAACAAAAACTTATTTTTAAACATAAGGATATGATGTCCCCCCAGCAATCTATGTCCCAACATAGGTGTCCTGTCAGATAGAACCTATACAGCCAGGAAGCTGTATCACTAAAACACTGCCTGCCAACATGCATGCAAATAAACCTATAAAAGGAGTTCCTAGATGCCTCTATGGTAGTTTCTCTCTATGGCCTGCCCTCCCTGGGGTGTACTACAATGGAGATAATACAGCTGCAACTTTTCCTTTATTGTATTGTTAAATGTTAAATTAATTTATTTATGTATGTAGAAGCATACAAGACTCTGAGTGCATGTTTCAATGTTGCAGGACTAAATTACATGAGTTCTTTAGTGTGTGTGTGCATGCACACATGTACATATGGAGTAATCATAGGACAGCTCGTGGGAGTTGTTTTCTCCTTCCACCATGTGAATCCTAGATATCCAGCTTAAGCCATCAGTGCCAAGGGCCTTGACCTGCTGAGCCATCTTGCTAACCTTACTTTCTGACTCTGGTGGATTCTTAATTCACTGCCCATGTCACCAGACTCACACTGCCATTTCACACATAGAAAACATGTGTGTTCTCATTATCACAGCTTGCATGAAGTCACACACCTACACTGTCAAATACATGGAAGTCCAAAATTGCTCAATAAATATAGCACTATTCATTAAAAGCATTGAAAGGTTAGCAAATGGCTCAGAGGGTAAAAGTGCCTGATGCCAAACCCAAGAACTTGAGTTCCATGTCCAATATCCACAAGGCAGGAGAAAATGAGTTCTTAAGTTTTCTCTGACCTACACTTTTAAAGTGGCATGCAATCATAGACAGATGGACATACACACACACACACACACACACACACACACACACACACACACTACTTCCTCCCACCATCTTACCATGATAAGGAGGTTCCTGGCCATCTTCTTTATCTGTTTCTTCGGTAATCAGATAAATAATTTCTTTATTTGTATCTTCTCTCTTTTAGAATTGTGAGAAGTTTGACATTGATACATCCAGCTTTTAGATCATAAATCTTGATTAGCATATAGTAATGGCTGCTAAGTATTAAGGATACTTTGAAAGTAGCCTTTACTTGGCTGATACTGTTCGCACTACTCTCCTTACTAACTGTGATGCTATCACCAATGCACACAGCTTGCACCCCTACTAAAATGAAAAGAAGTATATCATATATTACTGGTGTTATGATATGGTGTGAGAGGTTCAAGGAGTTGGGTTCAAGGAGTCCCATGGTAGTTGAGAGACAGATCCACCATGCAGACAGCACTCAGGCAGAGGGGTTTTTATTGGGGGAATGGAATGGGATAAGGGGGAAGGGCAGAGGGAAAACCGGCCTCTGGGGTCAGATGCAGAAGAGAAGACAGAGAGAGAGAGAGAGAGAGAGAGAGAGAGAGAGAGAGAGAGAGAGAGAGGAGGCAGAAAGACAAACAGACAGCCAGTGAGACCAAGAAAGAGAGGCTCAAAAGTCTACCTGCCTCTTCAGAGAAGGAGTAAGAAAGAGAGAGGGAATGGGTAGAGCCATCTCCACCTCTGCCTCTTCCCCCTCCTTCTCCTTTTTGTCATGAAATTAGCTCTTGTAGAGCAGGCTGGACTCAGAGATCTACCTGCCTCTGCATTCCGAGTGCTGGGACGGAGCTTGCTTCTTCAAGAGGCCTTTTGCACCTGCGTACAGAGCCTTACACAGTTACATGGATTATGTAGGATTTATGTAGGATTATGTAGGATTATGTAGGACCCTGAGCTGACTAAGTATTTGCCTGAAAGCCACTAAGCGCATGTGTGGCTGTAAAACACTGGGGCTGGCTTGGTGTTTGTTTAAATGCTGACAAGTGCATCTTGCCAGGTGACATGGGTGGGCCAGCATAATGCCTGAATGGTAACAACTGGTTTTACAAAAAAAGAATAGCATGACATTTCAAAAAGCATAGTACAGTTTATTCCAGTTACAAAGCATTACATATGTTCACACAGGCAACAGTCCCCTTCAATGACTGGTTTCCTAACACACAGAATGTTATTCTACGGCCTCATTTTGCTCACAATTAGCAATACTGCTGTAAGAACTTGTTTGGAAGCCGGGCAGTGGTGGTGCACGCCTTTAATCCCAGCACTCGGGAGGCAGAGGCAGGCGGAGCTCTGTGAGTTCGAGACCAGCCTGGTCTACAGAGCTAGTCCCAGGACAGGCTCCAAAGCCACAGAGAAACCCTGTCTCGAAAAACCAAAAAAAAAAAAAAAAAAAAAAAAAAAAAGAACTTGTTTGGACTTCTAAACTAAATTAAGAAAAAAGAAGTCAGCCTGAAGTGGAATTATATGGGCAGAAATTTTGCTGCATTTAAGCCAGGATACACGGGTGTGTCATTCTCAAAGCTACAACAATTTGGCACCTGGAATTACAAAGCTCTCATTTGTTTTCACTGAGACACTGCGTCAAGAAAAAAATTAAAAATAATGCAGTTAAAACAGCTTAGGATTTATTTTTCTCTTTTCATGTCTTATTTTTTTTTATTTATTGTCATGCTTTTTTATTTATTGAGACAGGGCTCATTATGTAGCTTTGGATAGCCTGGAATTCACTTTGTAGATTTCTCTTTGTAGAAAAAGATTCACCTCTCTCTTGTGCCAGGCTGTTGGGGTTTCATTGGTGGTACATCACTACAGCCTGCAAAGATTTTGCTTTTTGGAGATAGTGTTTCCAACACTCCAACATTATTTTGAATTAGAACAGTGATAGCTGCATAACTGGCAAGAAAACACTTTACAGTGGTGATTTTCACTGTGTAAGCTCTAGCTCAGTATAGAGGTTTTTTTGTTTGTTTGTTTGTTTGTTTGTTTGTTTTTTAAAGAACAAAGTACATGTCTTGGTGGAATGGTGGAAGCATCACTCCAGCCCCTGGCATCCATATACCCAAAGAGTCTGGGATGTTTGGGTGGAAGAATCAATCCAGCCCCTGGCATCCATATACCCAAAGAGTCTGGAATATTCGGATGCAAGTTCCACTGTAACTCTTCTACCCTTGGAGTTGCCTCAGTACAGACTCTGCCCCTGAGAAACTCTGCCAAATGATGACTGCTCCCCAGAGATGCTCAAGATCACTCCCACATGGTATTTAAACTGTCCCCAAGAGAACAAACTCCTAGTTTTCTGGTCTTCCTTTCCAGTCTCTGTAGGTGAAGGCGAATAGAGTAGTTCCACGCGAGCTCAGGATTGCGTATAATAAAGGGATTTTTATTAAGTGGGGCAGACTCACAGTTCAAAGTCCTGTGTAAGAAGGGAACAGGAGCCGAATTCAGAAGCAGAGAGAGGGAGAGAGAGAGAGAGAGAGAGAGAGAGAGAGAGAGAGAGAGAGAGAGAGAGAGAGAGAATGTTTCTAGAACCGAAGGCCACACCCAACCTGGTCCAACCTGGTCCAATATCTCAAACGCCTTTGGCTAAAGGAGATTCCGCAGGACTTCCCCCTTTTGTCTAAGTAAGAGAGTTCCAAATCCTATACAAACCTATATACAATAAAAAGAGATATCAAGTATAATATTGGAATTACATCCAGTATAAACAATATTAAGAAAAAAACATATGCTAAAAGTTTCAATGATTATTCTATCCTAAGTAGTCTAAGACTTGTATTAGAAATGGCTTGGCTAAGTCATAACAGGAAAGTAACTATGACTATCTAGTTTTCAACCCCATTAAAGACCTGAGAAAGGACATAATATTACTTGAATAGATAGGAGATGCAGTCAAGCAACTTCCAATGTGTGCAATAAATGACAGAGACAACTGGCTACCTGGAAAATCACCCAAAGTCTCATTTGCAATATTGGAACAATCAACTTTGGCTAAGACCTAGAGTAACTGACAGACCATTTTTAGAGGCAGGAAAAATTTTCAGAACTGTCTTACTGATCTTGGCAAGGCATGACAGTCTTTTTTCTTGTATCCTGCTTATCCTGTCCAGACATGATGCATTTTGTCAGTGGTCAAGGCATGGGCAGCTCTTTGCTCAAAGGCCAGTTTTGCCAAGAAAAAAGCAAGCTCCAAATGAAGTATTTCAGTGCCCAACATT
Source organism: Microtus obscurus (assembly GCA_963919715.1). NCBI lineage: Eukaryota > Metazoa > Chordata > Mammalia > Rodentia > Cricetidae > Microtus > Microtus obscurus. The sequence goes on from CAWTZC010000460.1 coordinate 260,423, forward strand.
ATCTCGGGAAAGACTGGTGCTGCCAGGAGGAATGATGTGTCAGTCAACTGAACCCTAATTTATTTAAATGCAATATTTTTTTTTCATTCAAATATGCTTTATTAATTTTAAAGGTAAAATAACAGTTACACATACCCCAGGATAGTTGCTACATTGCAAATAATTTTTTTTTTTTTAAGGGAGACTTTTTAGTTCACATTTGTAACTTACAATCCATCTCTTTTGGAGATGACAAGGCAACAGGATGTTAAAACAACTAGTCAGGTCCTAGACGCAGTCAAGGGAGACAGGAATAAATAAAAACATACATGGTCTTTAGCTTGCATTCTCTAATCTTACATAGAACAAGAAGCAACACCAGGGAGTGGAACCACCCACTTTCATTTTGGGTCTCCTCAAATCAATTAAGTCAATGATGTTGAAGGAGGCCACTTGTTTGTCCTGGTCTCCCAGAACCGAAATAACAACACAGAAACTGTATTAATTAAATCACTGTTTGGTTCATTAGATCTAACTTCTTATTGGCTAATTCTTACATATTGATTTAGCCTATATCTATTTTTTTTTGTCAAAGCCTCCGTTTATTAGGGACAGGGTAACAACTTATATACCCCCTGAATGAGGGCTTGGGGAGCAGGGCACAGGAGCATGGAATCTGGCCGCGTGGTCCCAGTCACGTAACCTACATCCGGTCGGGTAGGCCAAGAAGTCAGGAGTTGCCACACCTAGTTCCCTGGATAGCTGGAATTTAAGGCAGTTCCGCTATCAGATTAGGTTCGTTAGCAATTAGCGAATAGCTAATTGGGTGTGGGGCAGGTTTTGCCAATAGGACTATTCTTAACATAATTATGGGTTTGGGGTTCCCTGCAGGCTCCCCAAGGTGATGGTTTCTGTAACAATCTTTAGGGGGGGAAACGGCTCCCAACATATTCCTCCTTTCTTATATAAAGGCAAGTAGTTATAGGTGGAGGGCACCAAGACAGAGTCAACCATGGTGTCAGATCTAAAGGAGAAGGGACTGGGACAAGGAGAGACCCTCCTCTCGACTGGTGAAGCAATTTACCTCTCCTGGGAACAGAGGGGTGCCTTATGAGTAGCATTAGTTTCTTGGAGCTTCTCAAATAAAAGGTATCTAGTAGGATTAAAGTAAGCAGATCACAGGGCACCCTGTCTTAGGCTATGTGGAGAGCGCCCTCGTACCTAAAAACCATGCCATGTTGAGCCGGCCTGTACGGCCTCTGTATGGTTTGAAATTTAGGTGAGGATCCACACTAACTCCCGTCATTGGGCCCCTGTATCTATCATTAATGAAAAATCTGTGAGGTGCTCCTTAAACAAAAGATATGATATAATTTTGGCACCAATAACTCCATCTCCAGACAAGAAGAAAGGGGCACCTTCCAAACCCAGTATTCACCTTTTAGTCTGGCCCATGGTATGTCCTCCTTCCTAAATGCCTACTCCACAAAAAGTTACGTGTGCTTGCCTGCCATCAATTAGGGAGGTGAAAAAGGGATCAAAATCTAAAATTCTTAACATATGCATTAAACCCAAACACTTTACAGCATGTGTCAAACCTTTCCCAACATCTATAAGCAGTTACAAATATCATTAGATCAATTTCAGTAAAAGTACAATGACATACATTGTTGTCAAATACCACCATTTCCAGACTCTGAGCTACAGTCACAGGAACCCCAATCTTTCCCCTTCTTAAGTGAAGAGGTTAGTATTTTAATTAAAATGAGTTCTGTGTCCCAAAGATTAAAACAGTCTGATGTCCAGTCTGCATCTCAGCTCCAAAGCAGACCAGAGTTCAAGCTGCAGAAGCAGTTTAGCACTTGTGCTTCAGGGCCGGTGGGATTCCTGGGTGAGGTGAGCTGGATTCAGCTATCTGAAGCATATCCTGGCATTATCTCAGCCGGGTCTCCCTGAGGCAGAATTGACACCCTGTAGAGTGGAGCAGCAGGTTCTGTTATCAGGGACTCCTCTCCTTGGGGGCAGGAAAAGCCAGACTAAGGACCTCTCTGCAATTGCCTCAGGAACTCCTCTGTGTCCGCAGCGCAGCCTCGACATCAGGCCCAGCTTTTATTTTCTTTCTGTGAAAAAAGCATAAACATATCCTCGACCCCAAATATATATAGGTCGGGTTTTTTCATAATGCATTGCAAGGGCTTTTCCACCTTGCCCTAGCAAAGGTCAGCTTGGTGTTATCATGTCAGATCCGTTTGCATCTGGATCTACTTGCAAGTTTCATAAGCTGCTTACAAGGAGCCTTATTATGCTCCATAATATTTTTTTTATTATTATTAGCCATATATGCAGTTCCTCCATTGGAAGAGCCATTTGTAAAATTTAGCATAAAATCCTTTAAGGGATTTTTTTTTGCTATAACATTAGCAAAATACAGTTGTGTGAATTGTAGCAATAATCATCTGGGGATCAAGCCATTTTTTAGCTTTTATCCTGCCCTTTTGTACCAGACAGGCTACTGGTTTAAATTAAGAGTTTAATATCTTAATTGGCAAAACTTGAGAAGATTTTGCCATAAACAGCATTTTTTTATAAAAATGTTGTAGAATAAGTTTTATATTTAATATGCACACTTGCCATAGCTGCATTATAATTAATATACTGTATTTGTTGATTATTGTATACTTTACCTGTTGATTTATGTTTTACCTGTTTGAGTACCTGTTAGGCAGCTTTAAGCTCTCTCTATTGGAAACTGTTTTTTTTTTATTTTATATTTTTTTTTCTATTCTAAGATGGCTCCCTTAATTAAGATGTGTGCTTCTCTGCTCCCCTAACCAACCTTCCTTTATCCCAATCATCCCGTTGCCCCAAGTTCCCCCCACCCTCCCCTTCTCACATTTCTCTCCCCTTCTCCCCTTCTCCCCCCTCCCACCACCCCCCCAAGATCCCAAATTTTTGCCCGGCAATCTGGTCTACTTCCCATAACCCAGAGGATAGCTGTATGCTTTTCTTTGGGTTCACCTTCTTAATTAGTTTCTTTAGCGTATCAAATTATAGACTCGCTGACCTTTATTTATCTCTAGAAACCAATTATAAGTGAGTACATCCCATGCTCATCCTTTTGGGTCTGGGTTACCTCACTCAGGATAGTGTTTTCTATTTCCATCCATTTGCATGCAAAATTTGCGAAGTCATTGTTTTTTACCGCTGAGTAGTATTCTAATGAATATATATTCCATACTTTCTTCATCCATTCTTCCATTGAAGGGCATCTAGGTTGTTTCCAGGTTCTGGCTATTACAAATAATGCTGCAATGAACATAGTTGAACAAATGTCCTTGTCATATGATCGGGCATCTCGTGGGTATATTCCCAAGAGTGGCATTGTTGGGTCCATGGGTATGTTGATCCCGAATTTCCTGAGAAACCGCCACACTGCTTTCCAAAGTGGTTGCACAAGTTTGCATTCCCACCAGCAATGGATGAGGGTGCCCCTTTCTCCACAGCCTCTCCAGCAAAGGCTATCATTGGTGTTTTTGATTTTAGCCATTCTGACAGGTGTAAGGTGATATCTCAATGTTGTTTTGATTTGCATTTCCCTGATCGCTAAGGAGGCTGAGCATGACCTTAAGTGCCTTTTGGCCATTTGAACTTCTTCTGTTGAGAATTCCCTCTTCAGATCAGTGCCCCATTTTTTAATTGGGTTAATTAGCATTTTAAAGTCTAGTTTCTTGAGTTCTTTATATATTTTGGAGATCAGACCTTTGTCTGTTGCGGAGTTGGTGAAGATCTTCTCCCAGTCAGTGGGTTCCCTTTTTGTCTTAGTGACAGTGTCTTTTGCGTTACAGAAGCTTCTCAGTTTCAGTAGGTCCCATTTATTCAATGTTGCCCTTAATGACTGTGCTGCTGCGGTTATACCTAGGAAGCGATCGCCTGTGCCCATCTGTTTTAGGGTACTTCCCACTTTCTCTTCTATCAGGTTCAGTGTGTTCAGATTGATATTGAGGTCTTTGATCCATTTGGACTTGAGTTTTGTGCATGGTGATAGATATGGGTCTATTTTCATTCTTCTACAGGTTGACATCCAGTTGTGCCAGCACCATTTGTTGAAGATGCTTTCTTTCTTCCATTGTATACTTTTAGCACCTTTATCGAAAATGAGGTGTTCATAGGTTTGTGGGTTAAAATCCGGGTCTTCTATACGATTCCATTGGTCGACTTCTCTATTTTTATGCCAATACCACCCCGATTTCATTACTGTAGCTCTGTAATAGAGTTTAAAGTCAGGGATGGTAATGCCTCCCGATGTTCCTTTATTGTATAAAATTGTTTTGGCTATCCTGGGTTTTTTGTTATTCCATATAAAGTTGATTATTGTCCTTTCAAGATCAGTGAAGAATTTTGATGGGATCTTGATGGGGATTGCATTGAATCTATAAATTGCCTTTGGTAGGATTGCCATTTTTACTATGTTGATCCTCCCAATCCACGAGCAAGGGAGATCCTTCCATTTTCTGGTATCCTCTTCAATTTCTTTCTTCAATTAAATGCAATATTTTATAGTTCTTTCGAGTGGTTGAAGATTACCCAACTATGAGGAATACAATCTCTATGTATCAAAAGAACCTGATTAGTCTAACTATGACAAATATGGATGACTATGGGCCTATAATTCTTAATACCTATATAGCTTAAATAGTAAGACTTTATAACAGAATATTAAACAATCTTTAAACAGCTGTGTATCAAATGAGGACAATAGCCCCCAAATGTAAAAAATGTATAAGTATTTTGATCAGAGATAGAAATGTATAGTGTAATATGATAAAGATATCCTAATATTGTATCAATATACAAAATGTCTTAAACAGAATTAAAAGCATTCATGCGTACAATATGGCAAAATAGTGTTACATAGGTGTACAAATATTGTAAACAGAAATAGGAACATATTCAATATAACAAATATAATTTAAATTTGTATCAATATACAAGAATCTATACCAATATAAATTGTCTATAAATAATAGCTCGCAAGTATTTACTGTATTACTCACTTTTATTATTAGTGTGAGTAAACTCACACTAATCTACGTATTATCAATTCAATCTCCTTTTTTTCCAGAGGAGATCCCTGATCCTACAAAATTTCTACCCCAACCCCCAACCCTACACCAGTTATAATCAACCCCTAATTAGTGTCTTTAACCCTTAGGACAAACTTTATTGGGAATAGGGATGTCATCTTCTAGAATTACTTCCAGCTGTTATGGGGGTGATGTTATTCCTATGGGATCCTGAAAAACTAAAATGATGGTTAAGATTCAAGATTCCTGTTTGGTATAATTGCAAATAGTCTCTGAGTAGTCCATAGGTTTTTTTCTGAAGTTCTGACCAGAACGTTGTAAGAAGGTCCACCATTTCAGCTAACCAAGTTGAAACCATCTTGAGCAGTTGGTACCCCAAACCAATCTCAAAGTAGTGCTATCAGTATCGTGATGTTTTATTAACCAGGTGGAGTTATTGTTGTGGAGCCCCATCTTCTTCCTAGTAACTTCAAGATTACTGGAGGAAAATTCATTGTTCATTGTGGAAAACTTAAAAGTTATTCATATAGACATATAGTCAGTGAAATGTATAATAGAGACAAAAATAGTTATGGAGAGAAGTAAATTTTTTTATAAATTCTTTCTTCTTTCTATTCTATATAACATGCCTCCTGACATGAGACAGAAACTCTGAATTTTTCTCTTAAAAACATGCTTGGGTTTAGAGAAGAATAGCCATTGTCCAACTCCAAAGCCACATTTGATTTTTAAGTGAGTTGTGACTATTATTATACTGAGAATTATATATACCTAAATTATATTTAGGTAATGAAAATTTGGCATACAGATGACCTGTCCATAAGTCAGATTTCTCTTTGCTTGATGATCTCTTCTGGGTAGTTATCTTTTTTAGGCATCTAAATGTCCTAAGTTTCTTGACTTTTTGAAGATGAGTATTTTCCTGCAAAGACAAGAACAGAGCCCGGCCCCAACCATTATGAGTGTTTGTTATGACCTTTATGATTATCATCTCTATGGATGAGCTGCCATTTCTCTTTCTCAAGAGGTTTCTCCTTTTCAAACTGAATCTTTATTAATTTTGATTGTAATCATACCTGCTGTGGGACAATGGTCTTATACCCTATGCTGTTTGTTGGTTGTACTGGTTTAATACAACGCTGATTTGCCAGTAGCTGGGCAGCAAGTGTAGGAGGGCTGACCAAGCAGGAAGAATAGGTGGGGTGACCAGAATAGGAGAATTCTGGAAAGAGAAAAGTTTCAGTCTGCAGTTGTAACCCAGACACAGAGGAAACAAGATGACAATACCTAGCTGATAAAAGGTTTCAAGCCACATGGCTAACACAGACAAGAATTATGGGCTAATTTAGATGTAAAAATTAGTTAATAAGAAAGCCTAAACTACTAGGCCAGTTTATAATTAATGTAGACCTCTGTGTGTTTTTTGCAGACTGAACTGCCGCAGGACTGAACAGGACAGAAACCTCTGTCAACATATAGCTTTTCTTCCTCTGTGGATATAAGAGCAAAACCCCTTTCCCAACATAGTACATCTCCTGGTTTCCTTCATGAGGTCAACACATCATTGAAATACACTGACTGATTTACTTCAGAAGTTTCTTTTTCTATTATCCAATGTCTCTCTGTTGCCATTGTTCCTTTCTCATTAGCATTAAGAAAATCAAAGGTTAATAAAACATTATACAATGTCTTTCTGGTGGTATTTTCCATCACTTTCTGTATGTTTAATATATCCTTTATAGTTTGATTTGATTTTTTAGAACTGTCTGACCTGTAGCATTATTTGGTATACCTGTGATATGTTTTATATTATAATAAGCAAAAAAACTGTTTCATTTTCTTGAGACATATGCTGGACCATTTTCTGTCTTTATTTGTGCAGGTATATCCATGATAGGCATAGCTTCCAATAACTATGTGATTACCGAATCATCCTTTTCTGAGCTTGAAGAGGTTGCCCATTGAAAACCCGAGTAAGTGTCAGTGGTGTAGTATACGTATTTTAATTTTCCAAATTCTGTAAAGTGGAACACATCCATTTGCTAGATATCATTCCTTTGAGTACCCTTTGTAATCCCTTCAGGTAATGCTGTTTGGTTATGGAAAGACCAAGTAGGACACCTCTTTATAATCTCCTTAGCTTGTTGTCATGTAATAGAAAACTCTTTCTTTAAACCTTTGCAATTAACATGATTTTTAACATAAAATTCTGAAGCTTTCAGTGTATTTGCAATTAATAATAGATTTATTTCTGCATTACTTTGTGCTAGAGGACCTGGCAGACCTGTATCAGACCAGATGTGTGATATGTATATGGGACAAAGCCTATTCCTGATTATATCTTGAGCCAAATGAATAAGGAAGTCAATTCTGTATCATCTGTTATAAATTCAGTGGTTTCAACATGAAAGACAACTCTTTCTATATATATTGCAAATCAGTATCTATATTGAGAGGGCATTTTTGGTTTTTCAAGAGAGGGTTTCTCTGTAGCAACCTGTGCTGGAACTAGCCCTCATAGACTTAGTTGGCCTCAAACTCAGAGATCTGCCTGCCTTTTCTGTCTGAGTGCTGGGATTAAAGGCGTGTATCGCAGCTGCCTGTCTTATTGAGAAGTTTTTAAAACTCCCTTAGTACCATGAGAACAGCATATAATGCTGCCTTTTGGACAGAATTATAAGGGATTCTTCCACCTTACTTAAACCTTCTCATTTGTAACATGACTTTCCTGATTTATTTGCATCAGTATAGAATGTAAGGGCTGCAGTTATTGGTGTGTCATGTACAATGCAGGGGAGGATCCAAGTAATGGTCTTTATAAGGTTAATTCTATCACTTTTGGTATGATAGCTATTAATTTCTCCTTACAAAATTAGCACAAACTCTTTGCCAAGGTTCATTATTTTCGATAATATTTTAATTTCACCAGTAGTAAAGGCACTATAATCTCTCCTGGTTTTATTCCTGCTAGTTGACAAAATCTCAATTTTCCTTTTATAATTAATTCAGAGACTTTTTCCAAAGGTTTTTAAATTTTTTACTTGGTTTCTGTGGTAAAAAAATTCCATTCTAAAATAATATCTTTCCTCTGCATTAAAATACCTGTAGCGGAATCTCTAGAAGGCAATATAACTAGAATACAATTAAGATACTTAAGGAAATGTTCAACATCCTTAGACATCAGGGAAATACAAATCAAAACAAATCTGAGATACCATATTACACCTGTCAGAATGGCTAAGATCAAAAACATCAATGATAGCTTATGTTGGAGAGAATGCGGAGTAAGGGGAAAATTCATCCATTGATGGTGGGAATGCAAACTTGTACAACTAGTTTGGAAATCAGTATTATGGCTTTTTATAAAATTGGGATTCAGCCTACCTCATCATCTAACAACACCACTCTTGGAAGTATACCCAAAAGATGCTCAATCATATTATAAAAGCATTGTTCAGCTATGTCCATAGCAGCATTATTTGTAATAGCCAGAACCTGGAAACAACCTTGATGCCCCTCAAATGAAAACTGATAAAGAATGTGTGGCACATTTACACATTAGAGTACTATTCAGTGGTAAAAATCAGTGACATCTTGAATTTTGCATGTAAATGGATGGAATTAGAAAACACTATCCTGAGTGAGGTAACATAGACCATAAAGTTGAATATGGTATATACTCACTCATAAGTGGATACTAGCCATAAACAAAAGGACATTGAGCTTATAGTTCATGATCGTAGAGAAGCTAAGTAATAAGGTAAACCCAAAGAAAAATATATATAAACTCACCTGACAAAATTGGGAGCATGGGAGCAGGGGGTAGAAGGAAGGGGAGAAGGAGAATAGAAGGGGCGGGTTGAGGAGAACTTGAGGGAATGGGACAGTCAAGATAGAGGAAGGACAGATATAAGAGCATGAAAAGATACATCTTGATTGAGTGGACCATTATAGGGTTAGCAAGAAACCTGGTTCTAGAGAAAATCCACAAGGATGACCTCAACTAATACTCTAAGCAGTAGAGAAGAGGGTACCCAAACTAGGCTTGCCTTATAGTCAGACTGATGATTATCATAAATATTACCATTGAACCTTTGTTCAGCCATTTTGGTAGTAGTGTTTGTGTGTTTCCCTTCTTTGGTTATGCTGGTGGGTGGTTACCAGATGCCTGTGTTTTTGTGGGTTGGGATCTGCCTTAAAGTCCTTCTTGTAAGGCTGGGTTTGTGAATATGTATTCTTTAAATCTGTTTTTGTCATGGAATATCTTGTTTTCTCCATCGATGGTGGAAGAAAACTTTTCTTGATATAGTAGTCTTGGCTTACATTCATGGTCTCTTTGTGTCTGAAGCACATCTATCCAGGATCTTCTGGCTTTTATGGTTTCCACTGTGAAGTTGGGTGTACTTCTGATAGGTTTACCTCTATATGTTACTTGACCTTTTCCCTTTGCAGCTCTTAATATTCTTCTTTATTCTGAATGTTTTGTGTTTTGATTATAATATAACAAAGGGATGGAAACAGAGCCAGAGACCCACATTGGAGGACTGAACTGAGCTCCTGAGGTCCAGTTAAAAAGAGTGGAAAGAATGAGAATATGAGCAAAGGAGGGTTCATCGACTGAAACAGTTTACCTGAGCTAATAGGAGCTCAACAACTCCATTTGGACTGGGAAGGAACAAGCATAGGACCAAACTAGTTCCTCTGAATATAGTTGACAGTTTGTTTTTTAAGATTTATTTATTATGTATACGACATTCTGCTTCGGTGTATGCCCGCACGCCAGAGGAGGGTGCCAGATGTCAGTACAGATGGTTATGAGCCACCAATTGGTTGCTGGGAATTGAACTCAGGACCTCTGGAAGAGCAGCCAGTGCTCTTAACCTCTGAGTCATCTCTCCAGCCCCCTATGGTTGACAGTTCTATGGATGGGGCAGACTAAATGGCCACTGGCAATGGCACTGGGATTTATCTCTACTGTATGTACTGGCTTTTGTGGACTCTATTCTCTTGGATATATACCTTGCTCAGCCTAGATGTAGTAGGGAGGGCCTTGGACCTTCCACAAAGGAAAGTGACTTGCCCTCTCTGAGGAGTAGATGTGGTTAGGTGAGATGGAATGTGGAGAGAATTGGAGGAGGGGAAGGAGTGGGAATTTGGATTAGTATTTTTCAAAAAAATCTAATAAATTAAAAAACTTTATTGCATAAAGAATAAGTATCGAGTTGAATTGGCTTAGCCTGTTGGATAGCATGGTCTCAGCAGATATAATAGGCATAACATTAAGGTGTTTTGCTCTTAATAGGTTGTCTAAATGAAAGTTATTACACAATATCAAACAAACAATATGTGTGTGCGTATACATATGTTTGTATGCATTTGTATAAGTACAGTCAGTTATATTGTATAGATTGCACTTTAGAATTTCTTAATCAGGAGAAGTGGAAGGATGAGGAGCTAAGAGGAAAGGTGGAAAGTGAAGATCGCAGAATCTTAATCAGAGAGAAGAAAAATTGTAGGATCCAGAGAGGTCAAGGACATCACAAGAAAACCCACAATGTCAACTAACCTGGGCTCATAGGAGGTCACAGAGGCTGAACTACTAATCAGAGAGTCTTCACAGGACTAGCCTAGGCCATCTACATATATGTGAGAGTTGTGTAGTTTGGTCTACCTGCAGAACTCCTGACAGTGGGATCAGGGTCTGTCGCAAATACATTGGCTGCCTTTGGAACCCTACTCCTAATACTGGTTTGCCTTTCCCAGCCATAATACAAGGGAGGTGCTTAATCATACTGCAAATTGTTATGACATGTTTTGTTGATCCATGGAAGGCCTGCCCCTTTGTGAAAAGAAATAGAGGAGGAGTGGGTTGGGGGGCAGATGGTAGGTGGCAGTGAGGAATGTGAGGAAAAGAGGGAGGGGAAACTGGGGCTGTGATACATAATAAATAAAATTAACTGAAAAAAGAATTGTTAGTAGGCACTGTGAAGGCATTTTTTTCTCCTTCATTTCCTTGTAAAGGTATAATGAAGAAACAGTCATTTAAATCAATAACTACAAGAGGGGATCCTTTAGGTAATAGGGAAGGCAAAGGAACTCCAGATTGTAGGGGGCCATAAGTTAAATTACCTTACAGACAGCTTTTAGATCTGTCACCATTCTTTGTTTTCCAGATTTCTTTTTTAACAATAAAGACAGGAAGCCGGGCGATGGTGGCGCACGCCTTTAATCCCAGCACTCGGGAGGCAGAGGCAGGCGGATCTCTGTGAGTTCGAGACCAGCCTGGTCTACAGAGCTAATTCCAGGACAGGCTCCAAAGCCACAGAGAAACCCTGTCTCGAAAAACCAAAAAAAAAAAAAAAAAAAAAAAAAACAATAAAGACAGGAGATTTCCAAAAGCTGGTTGATTCTTTAATATGGCGAGAATCTTGTTGCTCTGTACCAGCTGTTCTAAAGCCGGCAGTTTCTCTTCTGTTAAAGACCATTGTATAACCTGTATTTGTTTCAAAGTTAACCATTTTAAAGGAAGGGCTATCAGTACCTCTAAAGTTTTACTAGATGCTTTGTGTTCTTGTACAGCTTGAATGGCTGGTGACCTTTTTTTAAGAATACTACCTTATAACATTCTTCCCAGAGGCGTGGGTTATTGAACTGAAGGAATGCTAATCTGGGTATTCATATTGTGCAGCAGGTCATGACTCCATAAATTGGCTGCGACATTAGCTGATGAGTTCTTAGCATCCCTCAGTGTCCTTCTGGCCCTATGCATTGAACCCATCTTGTGCTTTGTTTCACTTGAGACAGTGTTTCTATTCCTAGGAACTGAACATCTGCCTCTTGAAAAGGACAATTCAGATGCAAAGATTCTGAAGTAAGGATAGTCATATCTGCACCTATGTCCAGTAATTCCTCAGTTACAATGCTATTTATACACACTCTCAGCTTTGGTCTTTGTTCATTTACAGAAGTCTGCCAAAATATGTTTCCTATTTCTTATTTAAAGTTTTGATATATCCCCCATGTTTATCATCCAGAACAGAATTTTTTTTTTTAATTTGGTGAGACATGTCCTCCACAGTAACTGGAATGACTGGACCATGTTTGACCTGGGGGCCTGTGAGAGTCACCCCCAGATGTTTCCTCTTAGCATTAGGTTCTCTTGTCTGTTTTTTATTGATTTACATTCATTGCCCAATGTTGGTCTTGGCCACATCTTCTACAGAATCCAGAAGATTGAGATCTGAGCCCTTCTATTTTTGCCATTGCCAGAGGAGACATTATTTCTAGGAAATCCTTCTCTACAATCTCTTCTCAGATGTCTATTCTACCACAATTAACACATTTGGCATTTTGATGTCTCCCCATACCATTGGAAATTGCTTTTCATACCCAACCCTTAGTATTATAGTCAAATGTCTCAAATTTCATTGTATGCATGATTCATTCATTCATTGAACTCAGAGCTTAGCCAAGGCCACAACTAGAGGCAGTGTGGTGGTGACAGAGAATTTAGCATGATGTGATTACATGGCAGAAATGAAAGGCAGATAGACATAGAAAAAGGAGGCTGCACTTCCAACTAAAAATCACTGGCAGAATAGGCAGATATGTAGCTTGATATCTGAGGTGAGGAGTTGCAGTCTCCATGAGAGAGGAAAGAAGAAAGTCTAGAGACAGATCCAGTGTCCCAGAAATATAGCATAGACTGCAGCAAACGCTGGCTTTGTGTTATCACTCACAAAGTCCAGGGGCCATGAGAACATGTAGGCACAAACCAAATGCCTACATCATCATGTGGAGTTGGGAGTCTGAGTTAGGGGTTTTAAGTCTGATAGGCAAACAATTGACCAATAGTGGGTCTTTTTATGTGAGGGAACCACCGCTGTGTGATTGCACACTCATGGATGCATGGCCAGATGTGTGGGAAGAACCTAACATTTGATTTTGGGTGTAGAATTCCAGTGATTTTAAGTTGGAAAATTGACCTTTTAGAAGGGTTATAAGTTACAGGATCCCTATCAGTCCTCGCTACAAGGGATACCCTGCTGAGCTGACAGCACCAATGGAAGATGTACAGCAGTATGACCATGGCAGGTCTCTTGGTGGGTGGAAGACTGGGGAGGGTGGCAGACAGACAGATACACTATGAGGAGAGATTTTGGTTATAGAGTATATATAGTGGGTATGGAGATTATGGAGTGAAGTAAAGAGAGAAATAGAGGGAAATGAGAGAGAGACAGACAGAGAGAGAGAGAGAGAGAGAGAGAGAGAGAGGAGAGAAGGTGAGGGGGGAGAAGCAGTGGCTTCCTCTTCAATAGAGGGACATAGAAAGAAAGTAGAAGAGAAAGAAGAGAACTTGGCAGGAGATCATCTTGCCTGGCTAGAAGGTGAGAGGGATATGGGGTGGGTGAAGCTTATCTATTAAAGGAACAACATACTCAGGTGACAGGGAAGGTCAGCAGAATAACAAAACTCTATCATAAAGCTCTCTAGTACATGATTTATTATCTGTGGAACCATTGTTTTATTGTAATGCTCTAGCGCAATGTCTAATTGCCTTATGGATAGCAGGGGAAAGATTCTTCAGAGAACTGAATCCCAGGGTCATAGTTGAGATAAGTCAGACATCTGAGCTTAGAGGCAGTCTCAGGGAGAGAACAGGGTCTCTTTTTGTCTGGAGGAAGGAATTGTCACTTATATGGCCAAGCTTAGAGAGAGCTACCAGGCCATCATAGACTGCAACTTCTGACCGTCAGGGCCTCCTAAAAAGGCTAACATTGCCAAGACTACTATAAACCCCAAAGATGGAAGGAGAAAGATCATTGACCTGAATGATCATTGCCAAATTAATTAAAGCAAGAAATTAATTAAAGTAAGCTTTTTATTCATGTACATGGGCTGTTATTGTTTGCTGTTGATCTCTTTATTTTTTTCTCATATGTAGTTCTGAAGTCAGATGATGTCACCATGTATACTCTATAATGAATATTGTATTGATATTTTTATTATGAATTTTCATCATCAGTTTTTCACTGTTGATAGCATAAATAAAAATCTTTATTGGACATCTGTTAAACATAGAACTCAAATTATGAACTGATATTGTAAAATGATGCAAAGTGGATCTTGGCAGGGGGGCTATGTGGCAGGTGAGAGCCCAAGGTGGGTGAGCAACAGACATACCATGAAGGCAGATCTCATGGGGGGAGTTTTGTTTAGATAAGGAAGTGGGGGGAGGGAAGAGAGAAAAGGAAAAATGGAGATGAAGAGGAAGGAGAGGCAAGGACCAGCCTGCATCTCCAGAAGGGTGTGGGGAATCAGGAGTGGGCAGAGCTTGACTCTAAATGGGACCTTTGTCCCTGCATAATATTCAGAGTCTACATAGAGACATAGTAGCCATAGGACCCTGGGCTTGCAGGCAAGGGGGGAGGGGGGGAGGTTGCCTGCACTTTTGTTCCCATTTAATTTGACTTAATCAGACACTTGTCTACAGCAAAATGATGACACCAAAATAAAACTGCAGTTCTTTTTGTAGGCTATATATTGATCATTCTTTGTGGAATTACCACTAATAAGGGTGTTTTCTCTGGTTCCTTGAGGAACAATGTGAAGTTTGATGTAGCACAAATTCTAATTGCTCTTAATAACTAAAATCCCCGAGTCAGTTATTGGGGTAAATGGTGAAAGACCTGAGAAGTAAAGGAGCTAGCCACTAGAGAGTCTTTTTACATCTACTGAGTCCTCAGACCAAATGGGACAAGATCCTGTCTCCACAACTCCTCAGACTGAAGGGGTCTCCTGTCTCTATAAATTCTCAAATTGAATGGCGTAAACTCCTGTGTCCTCCTGCCTTATAATCCCCTCTCTGCACAGCCATATCACTTCCTGTCTCCTAATCTCTTGTGCTGTAGTTAATGGCATGTGACTCCCAAGTATGAGTGGCCACCACCTGCCTCTATTTCTCTTTTAGACTGAATCTATCTCATATAACACAAAGTGGCCTTGAACTCACAGAGATCCCTCTGCCTCTGACTCCTGAGTGCTGAGATTAGAGGTATGTGCCACCACTGCTTGACCTCTATGACTAACAAGTGGCTAGCTCCACACTCAAAAGGGATAGCTATAATGCCCACAGAATAAAGCACTGCTTCTGGCTTCCTTTCATGTGAAGGAAGAACCTCATAAACAAACACCATAGTACACATTTCAGAGTTCAGAGTCTTCCAATTTTTAAATGAACTTGAATTCATGGGCAAGGGAACATCTCTATTCTTGTCCATTTCCAAAGCTTCTCCTACCTGTTGTCAGGTCAAGTAGGAGGGGGCCAGCAGAAAACCTCCATTTCAGAAACTGTCTAATATAGGGCAACTTTGCCAAGGGAAGACTGGTAGGCAGTTTTCACTCACATGTCTCCAAACATCGAAATTAAATACCAGTTTTGTACCTTATACATTCACCAAAGGGACATAAGAATTCCCACTAAAGCAGAAAGGGCTTCACTAGTATCAACAGTCCTCTTTGAACATACTATTCTTTTGTAGGAGGCCACTTGTTTAATTCCAACTGCTCAGCCCCTAAGTAACCACACAAAAACTATATTAATTAAATAACTGCTTGGTTTATTATATTATCTCTTTTTATTGACTAGCTCTACATCGTAATTTAATCCATTTCTCAGTCAGTAGAACATGAGTCTCTTAATTGCAAATTCATCAATTTAAATATTTATTTATTTATTATGTATACAATGTTCTGTCTGTATGCCTGCTGTCCAGAAGAGGGCACCAGACCTCATTACAGATGGTTGTGAGCCACCATGTGGTTGCTGGGAATTGAACTCAGGATCTTTGGAAGAGCAGGCAATGCTCTTAACCACTGAGCCATCTCTCCAGCCCCCCTATTCAGTTTTTAAAATGAAATAATACATCCATAATGCTTGGCAACATCAGTCTTGCAGGAAGATTGACAATGAATTCATATTGAAATATTCTTTTACCAAGCTTATGCTTAAAATTTAATAATCTTAGTCCTCTATTCTCCAAATAACCCATAAAAGAATTTTATTTGCATGTATTAATGGTGTACAATGGGTTTCATTATGACATTTTCATATATGTATATATTTCTTTTTTCTTTTAGTGTTTTTCTTAAGCAATTTTTTTGTCCACTCCTGTGACTTGCTCCCTTCTTCCCATTCCCATGGTCCCCATGCTCCCAATTTGCTCAAGAGATCTTGTCTTTTTCTACTTCCCATCTAGATCAGATCCATGTATGTCTCTTAAGGTCCTCGTTATTGTCTAGGTTCTTTGGGGTAGTAAATTGTAGGCAGGTTTTTTTCTTTGCTTCATGTTTTAAAGTCAATTATGATTAAGTACACATTATATTTGTCTTTCTGGGTCTGGGTTACCTCATTCAATATGATGTTTTCTAGATTTATCTATTGGCCTGCAAATTTCAAGGTGTTATTTTTTTCTGCTGTGTAGTACTCCATTGTGTAAATGTACCACATTTTCTTTATCCATTCTTCAGTTGAAGGGCATTTAAGTTGTTTACAGGTTCCGGCTATGACAAATAAGTCTGCTATGAACATAGTTGAGTACATGTCCTTGTGGTATAATTGAGCCTCCTTTTGGTATATACCCAACAGTGGTATTACTGGTTCTTTAGGTAGGTTGTTTCCTAATTTTCTGAAAATCACTATACTGATTTCCAAAGTGGCTGCACAAGTTTGCACTCACACCAGCCATGGAGAAGTGTCCCCTTTATTCCACATCCTCTGCAGCAGAAGCTATCACCAGTGTTTTTGATCTTGGCCATTCTGTTAGGTATAAGATGGAATCTCAGAGTTGTTTAGATTTGTATTTCTTTGATGGCTTAGAATGTTGAGCATTTGCTTAAGTGTCTTTTAGCCATTTAGATTCACCCATTAAGAGTTTTCTATTGAGGTCTTTACCCCATGTAGTCATGAAGCTGACTTGATTTCTAGGTCTCAGTGGAGCTGGCTATTGTCAGCCTTGTTCCCAGTCTACCTATTTAGGGCCTGGATATGTAGAAACACTGTATTTTCTCTTACTCTACCACCACCACAAAAATAAAAATAAAAAAAAAGTCTTCAAAAGTTAAGCTGAAAGCTAAAGGGCAAACCACTAATTTAACATGAATAAAGTTCTGAACTAGGTAATCATTAATTAACAAGTAGAACTTTCACCTTTGGACAAAATATACCATGGTAATTTATCATAGAAATGAGCTCAGCACAAAAATATTGGAACTCTAGGGGTGATAATAGAACTATTGTATCTCTAGTAAAAGGAGAAAAGGGAAGGTGACAGGATCTTCCCTCAAGATTCTAGTCATTGCTCTGCTTTCCCTTAATGATAACTGATCTCAGGAGATGGCTACAGCAGATAAGTAAAACATTAATTGAAAAGGGGAATCTATGATGAAAGTTTAATGAAGTCATCATCTGTGAAGTTTCTATAAATAACCCATCTTCATGTTCCATAAGTATCCCCCAAAAACATTGGTTCATCTAGTTGCATTTTGATGTAACTGTTATTTGGCGTGTTACCAGAACCCTTTCTGGGTAAGTAGACATTTTTAGTCACAGCTCCCAGGAAACGGCATTGAAACAAAAGTGGGGCAGGAAGGTTAAAGAACCAGAGCCAGGTATGGTGGCACATTCCCGCAATCCCAGAACTTGGATGGTGAAGCCAAGGGTATCAAGAGTTCAAAGTCATTCCAGAATACATAGGAAATAAAACCAGTCTCAAAAAAAAAAAACTAAACAAACAGACATAGATGGAAATGGTGGCTTACAACTGTGAACCATGTTCCCAGGTGGTTGAGGAAGAAAGATTACCATCAGGTTAAGACTATCCTGAGATCTCAGTGAATTCTAGGCCAGCTACTAGAGTTATACTTCAAGACCCTTCTTCAAAAAGTAGACAAAGGGGGCTGGAGAAATAATTCGTGGATATGAACAGTTGATGCTGAACAGAGGCTCAGGTTTGGTTCAGCACCCAATGGAAGATCACACACTGCTTTCATTTCAATTTCAGAGGATCTGATGCCGTCTTCTGACTTCCATGTGTAACAAGCACCCAGAAGTACACACTGTTCCCAAGTTCACATAAAATGTTCAAGCACAGACCATGCTTGACAGCAAACCAGGTAGGCTACAGATCTTTTCTCTTCTCCTTCTCTTTCCCCAGGTACATTCCCCCAGTCACATCCAAGTTCTACAGAACACCTGAGGGTCCCTTTCCTGTACTCCCTGCTCCTATCTCCTGTGGATCCCACATATCTTCCCCTCCTAATTTTTACCCCAAGTTGTTGTTTCATCCAGAACCAACCACCAGCAGACATGCATTGCTAATCCAAGAACTGCACCTGCCAAAGCAACAAGTGGGCAGATATTATGTCCACACCTCTCCTTCTGTTCTCCAGATACAACACCCATACTCTTATGCCAGCTCTGTAGCAAAGAAGCTGCTGCTGTCTCCCTTTCCGCTCTGACTATATCCTTAATGGATCACAAAGATCTTCTCCTCCAACTCATATCATCATCCCACCCCCAACACCAGCAGACATTTCCTGCAAACATACAGGCAAGGGAAGCAGATAAGCTAACTGAAGACCTTCAAACTCCTTCTTCTCCTTCAAACCCACTTTCCTAGTCTCATCCCTATCTATGCAGTAGATAATGTGCTTCACTCTTCCTTTTCTGTCTGCTGACATCTGTAGGTCCTATCGACCTTCCCCTCCTAAACTCCCTCTCTCCATTTGTTGCTTCATATGAGCCTATGACTAGGAAGCACTTCCCAATAAGCCACAGTTCACTTCGGCTAAGAAAGTGTGAAGGCTGTAAATTTTCCCTTTACTTTGTTCCTTAGATCTAACCCTCAAGTCCCATACCCGCCACTATAGCAGAACTTCTGGGCTTATCTCTTTTCACTGCCTCCCCCCATTCAAAGGAGGTGAAATAAGCAGACCATGTTTTGCTCTGTTCTTCCTCCTCCTGTGAATGCCTGCAGACCCTAGTTTATCTCTATTTCTAAGTGTAAGCTCCCAATACACAGAAACACATTTTACCTAAAATCCCTAGTGACTACAGCTATCAGCTACAATGAAAATTTCCTAACAGGCAACATGCAGGCATCATACCTTCCAAAAAATCCATAAATAAAACAAAAAACCGGGGAATAAACACCCACCAAAGTCAAACCCATAAATCAGCATCTACAACTCCTGTCATCCTAATCACAGATTTTTTGATTCCAGTGTAAAAACACAATAACACTCAGAGGAATATGACTCCACAAGAGTCCAGCTATCCTCCAAAACAGGAGGCCCTGAATATTCCAATATACTTCAAGCACAAGACAAAGACCTGAAAACCATCCATATGAAGATAGAGGTCCTTAAAGAGAAAACTGACATATCCCTTAAGGAAATCCAGTAAAATGCAAAGAGATAGTGGAAAGCAAATGTAAAAAACTGTTAAAGACCTGAAATGGGAAATAGAATCAATATTGAAGCCCCAAATTGAGTATACACTAGAAATGAAAAATTAAAGAATTCAGATAAGAAGTACAGAGTCAAGCTTCACAAACAGAACACAAGAGATAGAAAAACCTCAAGTGTTGAATCCACAAAAGAAGAAATGGTTATTTTAAAGAAAATATTAAACCTCAAAGTTTCCTGAAAAAAATCCAGGAAATCAGACTCTATGAAAACATAAAACCTATGAATATATATAATATTCTGTCTGTCTGTATGCCTGCATGCCAGAAGAGGGCACCAGACCTCATTACAGATGGTTGGGAGCCACCACGTGGTTGCTGGGAATTGAACTCAGAACCTTTGGAAGAGCAGAGAATGCTCTTAACCACTAAGCCATTTCTCCCCTGACTGCTCTTCAGGCTGGAGAGGGAGGGGGAGGAGTGGGGGGAGGGGAGGAGGGGAGGGAGGAGTGGGAGGGAAATGGGAGGCGGGGAGGAGGCAGAAATTTTTTTTTTCCAATAAAAAAATAAATAAATAAAAAAAAACCTATGAATAATAGGGATAGAGGAAGGATAAGAATTCCAACTCAAAGGCTGAGAAATTATTTTTACAAAATTCCAGAAGAAAATGTCCATAACTTAAAGGAGAAGCCAATAAAGGAACAAGAAGCATACAAAACAACAAATAGATTGGGCCACAAAAAAATTATCCTTGACACTAATAATAATAAAGAACAAAAAATGAATATTAAAAGATGCAAAGAAAAAAACGACTAACATATGAAGGCAGACATACTAGAATTATATCCGACTTCTCAAGAGAGACTCTAAAAGTCAGAAGGGCCTGAACAGATGTGCTTGACACTCTAAGAGACCAGATGCCAGTCCATACCACCACTATACATACATAGAAAAACATTCAATTGCCTATGCCTCACCCCTAACCCTAATCCCCCTAATCCTAATTTCTAAACCTAACTGGCTGTTGAGAAGTCTGGGTATAACTGAAGGTGTAGAGGGAAGGTATGCTGATACCTGGGGCTCTGAAAAAAAGGTACCCTGACTGTTAGGAGTCAGGCCTTGCCTACAGCTGTGAAGGGAAACTGTACTGGATACCTACAGTGGTGAGGAGAAAAGGTACCTTGTGGAGGTCCAAAACCACGAGTCTACCTCCACTGTATCTGAAGGTCAGAGTTTGAGGTTGCTAAAGTTGTTAACAGATGTGGTTACACACCCTGACCTAAGGTGTGGTTGTTTTGTGTTTTGAAGTTTAAGATGGCCCATACAGGCAAATCTATTCCCCCTTGAGGAAAGTGAGAGAATTCAAACATACTTCTCCTTTTGAATTAAGAGATTGACCTAGGGAATGACTGCCTTTAGGATACTTAGTCTAGGGTGGATTCACTGCTTGAATAACAATGTTTTTCTCAATAATTATGGACTTGATGGCTCAAAGTATTGAAGCAAGGAACTGATTTATTTGTCCTATGCATCACGTTAAAGCAGTCTTTTGTCTTCTTCCCCCTGTTGTATTGGGGTATTAAAGTATATGAAAAATTAAATGCAGGCAGACTAACAGTATTCACTGGAACTCCCTCCCGTTGCTATCCTACGCTTCTGCTTTATTTTTTCCACTTGTTTCTTTATTCTCTTTACTTATTTTTCTATCCCCCATGCCCCTACCCTGGTAAGTGGTATACTTGTCAAAGATGGTCCCTGATACATACTGACTATTGCAAAGTGCAGCTATACCTGAGGCTGTGGTCCAGTGGTACAGGTTCTTCATTCAGGATATAGTAATACTGCTTTTCTCTAAGAAAGCAATCACAGATGGGTCTCGTTTCATTCTGCTAAGAGAGCTTCAAAGCAGAGATATCCATTGCTGTTCTGTTCCACTTTCCTAAGGGAGTTTCCTAGCACAGGTTTCCAATGCTTCTCTGTTCCAACACACTAGGGAGTTTCCCAACACAGAGGTGAATTTCTCAGCTTCAGCCCAAATTGTTACTTCTATGCTTCACTGGAGTTAATGGGAAACTGTTGCTGAAATGTTACAGTCTCTGGTTAAGCATTGCTACTTCTGCCCTGCTCCTTTAAGAGAGTTTGGCAGCAGACATGATCAAAGCTTCTCTTTTCTAATCCACCACAAACTTTCTTATCACTCCAGTGAAAGGTCTTCACCAAAAACTCATTCAAGAAATTTATTTGCAGCCGGGCGGTGGTGGCGCACGCCTTTAATCCCAGCACTCGGGAGGCAGAGGCAGGCGGATCTCTGTGAGTTCGAGACCAGCCTGGTCTACAGAGCTAGTTCCAGGATAGGCTCCAAAGCCACAGAGAAACCCTGTCTCGAAAAAACCAAAAAAAAAAAAAAAAGAAATTTATTTGCAAGGGAAGAATCCAGGAGAGGGGTTGCCTCTGCTAGGACAGAAATGGGCTGATGCCAAATGAACAGGTACAGAACTTATATAGGACTTCTTGGGGACAGAGTTTTCCCAGGGAGAAGATTCTCAGGGTATGAATTGGTTAGATGTTAATCTCTGATCTTGAACAATGCAGAGATTGGCTGGATTGCATGCTCAGGGGTTGGTAGATCTCAAACTTAGGGATTAGCTGGTTTTGTGCTCAGTTGGTCAACAATAGAGTGTGTATCTTTGGCTCTTGTTTCAGAGTCAAAGTGTGTTCTTTCACTAGGCCCTTACAACCTTTTGAGACTGGTTTCATGGTCAGGTGTTTCTTTCATTGGCTCTGGATTCAGGAACAAGGTATGTTTTTGTGTCTTGATTTTGGAGTCAGGATATATTTCTTTGAATTCAGTTTCAGAGTCAAAATTATGTACTTCACTGGCTCTAGTTTCAGAGTCAGGATGTGTTTCTTTGGCTGGCCTATTTACCCAATAGAAAAGGCTTAATAAATTTATTTTATCATGAGTTTCTAAATACAAACTGCATAAAAAGGGCATAATGCTTGAAAAGATTGTTAACGCTGCAAATTTATTTCTACAGAAGAAATAGTCTTGTGTTATAGGCGGAGGATTCTTGTTCATTCCTGGCTGCCTAGACTGTAATAATCACATAGAATATCTATTAATTAAAACACTGCTTGGCCTATTAGCTCTTTTTGGGGTTTTTTTGTTTGTTTGTTTGTTTTTGTTTTTCGAGACAGGGTTTCTTTGTGGTTTTGGAGCCTGTCCTGGAACTAGCTCTTGTAGACCATGCTGGTCTCAAACTCACAAAGATCTGCCTGCCTCTGCCTTCCAAGTGCTGGGATTAAAGGCGTGCGCCACCACCGCCTGGCTTTTTTTGTTTGTTTGTTTTTGTTTGTTTGTTTGTTTGGGGTTTTTTTTGTTTGTTTTTTGAGACAGGGTTTCTCTGTGGCTTTGGAGCCTGTCCTAGAACTAGCTCTTGCAGATCAGGAAGGCCTCGAACTCACAGATATCCACCTGCACCTGCCTCCCAAGTACAGGGATTAATGGTGTACACAACCACGGTCCAGCTAGCTCAGGATTCTTATTCAGTAACTCTGACATCTTTAATTAACCTGTTCCTATTATTTTGTATTTTACCACAAGACTTGTGATTTTCCAGTAAGTTTCCAGAGCATCTGTCTTCTTCAGCAGATACACGGAGTCTGACTCCACTTTCTTTTCTCCTCTGTCTCTGTTTGGAATTCCTGCCTTGCTCTATTCTGCCCTGCCATAGACACAAAGCAGCTTCTTTATTAAACAATGTTAACAAAATACATTCACAGCATACAGAGGGGAATTCCAAATCATTGTGTAGCTGATTATAAGTGTTGTGGCTAAAGAACTTAACAAATACTTTATAAGAAGTCCTCAGTATCTTTTTAAGGTACTCAACATCTACTGTAATATACAAAGATTTTAACATACAAAAAGTTTTACTCTTATATAATGTACAAAATTTGATCACACTTATTTATAGGATTACTCTGTAGTATGAATTTTCTTATGATTTAGATTATTCATACAGGCAAATGTTTTACCAAACTGAAAACATTCATAGAGTTTATGTCCAGTGCGTGAACTTTCATGCATTTAGAGTACTGTGAAGGGAAAAGGCTTTATCATACTCATTACATTCATAGGGTTTCTCTCCCACATGTGTTAGTTCATGACTTTGAAGATGACTGTGATAAACAAAGCCTTACCACACTAATTACAGTCATAATGTTTCTCTATGGTATGGGTTTATGTTTTAGTTTTTTGGGGTTTTTTTTCCTTTGTTTTTTGTTTTTTGAGACAGGGTTTCTCTGTGGTTTTGGAGCCTGTCCTGGAACTAGCTCTTGTAGACCAGGCTGGT
The DNA here is from genome assembly GCA_963919715.1 of Microtus obscurus. NCBI lineage: Eukaryota > Metazoa > Chordata > Mammalia > Rodentia > Cricetidae > Microtus > Microtus obscurus. Next base: position 284,306 of record CAWTZC010000460.1, read on the forward strand.
CTCGAACTCAGAGATCCGCCTGCCTCTGCCTCCCAAGTGCTGGGATTAAAGGAGTGCGCCACCACCACCCGGCGGGTTTATGTTTTCAGAGAGTACCGTGACATGCAAAGGATTTACCACACTGATTACATTCAAAGGGTTTCTCTCAGTATGGTTTTTTTTTCCCCTTTGGAGATTACTGTGACATGCAAAGGCTCTACCACACTGATTACATTCATAGGGTTTCTCTCTAGTATGGCTGCTTTTATGTCTTTGTAGATTTTATGGCTGCTTTTATGTCTTTGTGGCATGCAAAGGCTTTACCAGAGATTACATTCATAGGGTTTCTCTCCAGTATGGCTTCTGTTATGTCTTTGTGGACTACTGTGATGAGCAAAGGCTTTACCACACTGATACATCCATAGGGCTTCTCCCAGTATGGCTTCTTTTATGCCTTTGATAATCTGTGGCATGCAAAGGCTTTACCACAGTGATTACATTCATAGAGTTTCTCTCCAGTATGGGTGCTTTTAAGTCTTTGTAGATCACTGTTGTGTGCAAAGGCTTTACCACCGTGATTACATTTATATGGTTTCTCTCCAGTATGGCTTCTTTTATGACTTTGTAGATAACAGTGGCATGCAAAGGCTTTACCACACTGATTACATTCATAGGGTTATTCTCTAGTATGGTTCCTTTCATGCCTTTGAAGATGACTGTGTTGTGCAAAGGCTCTACCACAGTGATTACATTCATAGGATTTCTCTCCAGTATGTCTCCTTTCATGAACTTGAAGATGACTGTGTTGTACAAAGGCTCTACCACACTGATTACATTCATAGGGTTTCTCTCCAGTATGTGTTCTTTTATGTCCTTGTAGATGACTGTGGCGTGCAAAGGCTTTACCACACTGATTACATTCATAGGGCTTCTCTCCAGTATGGATTCTTTCATGCCTTTGTAAATCACCGTTACGTGCAAAGGCTTTACCACAGTGATTACATTCATAGGGTTTCTCTCCAGTATGGCTTCTTTCATGACTTTGTAGATATCTGTGGCATGCAAAGGCTTTACCACACTGATTACATTCATAGGGTTTCTCTCCAGTGTGGCTTCTTTCATGAGTTTGTAGAGAACTGTGGCTTGTAAAGGCTTCACCACACTGATTACATTCATAGGGTTTCTCTCCAGTATGGATTCTTTCATGAACTTGTAGGTGACTGTATTGTGCAAAGGCTTTACCACACTGATTACATTCATAGGGTTTCTCTCCAGTATGTATTCTTTCATGCTTTCGTAGATAACTGTGGTGTGCAAAGGTTTTACCACACTGATTACAATCATAGGGTTTCTCTCCAGTATGGCTTCTTTTATGAACTTGTAGATGACTGTTACGTGCAAAGGCTTTACCACAGTGATTACATTCATAGGGTTTCTCTCCAGTATGGCTTCTTTTATGAACTTGTAGATGACTGTTACGTGCAAAGGCTTTACCACAGTGATTACATTCATAGGGTTTCTCTCCAGTATGGCTTCTTTTATGAACTTGTAGATAACTGTGTTGTGCAAATGTTTTACCACAGTGATTACATTCATAGGGTCGCTCTCCAGTATGGCTTCTTTTATGTGTTTGGAGACGACTGTGAAAAGCAAAGGCTTTACCACACTGATTACATTCATAGGGCTTCTTTCTAGTATGGTTTCTTTCATGAATTTTTAGATTATCGTGTTGTGCAAAGGCTTTACCACAGTGATTACATTCATAGGGCTTCTCTCCAGTATGTGTACTTTTATGCCTTTGACAATGACTATGATATGCAAAGGTTTTACCACATTGATTATATTCATAGCGTTTCTCTCCAGTGTATGTTCTTTTATGCATTTGAAGATGACTGTGATGTGCAAAGGCTTTACCATACTCATTTTCTTCATAGGGTTTCAATCTAGTATGTGTTTTCTCATGCCTGTGAAGATGACTGTCACATGCAACGGCTTTAACACATTGAATATATGCAGAAGTTTTCTCTCTACTTTGACTTGTTTCATGCCTACAATGATAATGGAACATGTAAAAGCATTACTAAATTTAATACATTGTTTAATTTATTTATCTGTATAAATTAATTTTACAATTTAGTCCTATTATAAAGAGGAATTATATGTTAAGGTTTTATCACCATGATAACAATCTTGTTTTTCCCATTCATTAAAGCTTGCTTTTCATCTTTAAAGATAACTTTTAACAGCCTCTATTACAAGGTTCACATTTACAGAATCTTTTTTTCTGTAAGAGAAATATCATGTATTTGAAGAGAACTGAAAAAACTCAGAGCTTCCCAGGTCTTATTGCATTAATAAAGTTTTCAATACTGTGTGTGATACTATATTCTCTAATGAACTAGGACAAACAGAAGTATTTACACAGTCCTAGTACTCATGGTACTTTTCTGAAATGTGAGCTTATTGATAGATTAACAATAAGAGTAGAAAGATGCGGCGGCAGAGGACGCAGGCGGCAGGGACCAGCGCGCAACACTGAGAGCAGATCGTCCCACTACAATTAAATCAAAGTGCCAGAACCTGGAAACAACCTAGATGCCCTTCAATTAAAGAATGGATGAAGAGCTGGGCGATGGTGGCGCACGCCTTTAATCCCAGCACTCGGGAGGCAGAGGCAGGCGGATCTCTGTGAGTTCAAGACCAGCCTGGTCTACAGAGCTAGTTCCAGGACAGGCTCCAAAGCCACAGAGAAACCCTGTCTCGAAAAAACCAAAAACCAAAAACCAAAAAAAAAAAAAAAAAAAAAAAAAAAAGAATGGATGAAGAAAGTATGGAATATATACATATTAGAGTACTACTCAGCAGTAAAAAACAAGGACTTCTTGAAGTTTGCAGGCAAATGGATGGAAATAGAAAACACTATCCTGAGTGAGGTAAGCCAGACCCAAAAAGAGGAACATGGGATGTACTCACTCATATTTGGTTTCTAGTTATAAACAAAGGCCATTGAGCATATAATACTTGATCTTAGAGAAGCTAAATAAGAAGGAGAACCCAAAGAAAAACATATAGGCATCCTCCGGAATATTAACCTTCATCAGGCGATGAAAGGAGACAGAGACAGAGACCCACATTGGAGCACCAGACTGAAACCTCAAGGTCCAAATCAGGAGAAGATGGAGAGAGAGCACGAGCAAGGAACTCAGGTCTGCGAGGGGTGCACCCACACACTGAGACAATGGGGATGTCCTATCGGGGAACTCACCAAGGCCAGCTGACCTGGGTCTGAAAAAGCCTGGGATAAAACCGGTCTTGTGAAAAAACAGAGAGACAATGAGGACTACTGAGAACTCAAGAACAAGGGCAATGGGTTTTTGATCCTACTGCACGTATCAGCTTTGTGGGAGCCTAGGCAGTTTGGATACTCACCTTACTAGACCTCGATGGAGGTGGGTGGTCCTTGGACTTCCCACAGGACAGGGAACCCTGATGGCTCTTTGGGCTGAAGAGGGAGAGGGACTTGATTGGGGGGAGGGGGAGGGAAATGGGAGGCAGCGGTGGGGAAGAGACAGAAATCTTTAATAAATAAATAAATAAATATATTAAAAAAACAATAAGAGTAGAAAATCAATTACTTGTATACTTGTACATCAAATTCAACAAGTATACTCAGCATGGGGATGGCTACATTTCTTCTGTCTGTTCAGAGAGAGAGAGAGAGGTATGTTATACCTTTTCAGATCCCTATGCTCACGTGGTTTGTGTCCAGAGTAACATATGATATACCTAGTAAAGGTAGAATAACAAATATAAGGTTTTCATATTGAGTTCACAATTTGACTTTCTGTCTTCATAGACTTGTGGTATCTGGATTAAGGCCTCTTCACAACAGCTGCACTTGATTCGTGACTCTAACTGGCCCCTCATTAAACTTAACAAGTATATGGGTTAAACTACTCTCACTATGGACTATTAGTGTAATAGAGAGTTTTGCAGATATACTTATCACATTTTCAACAGGTATATCTTTTATAATATGAATAATATCAAATAAATGGATTGGCAATTTTTCAGTATAGCTCTCATTGTACTATGAATCAAATGGTAATATAGATTAAGACATTGTTTCCTTGAATTCTTTCTTAAAAGAATGAATTGCCCAGCAATCTTGTCTACTTCCAATATGCAGGAGGATAACTATATGTTTTCATTTGGTTTCACCTACTTGTGTAGTTTCTCTAGGATTACGAATTATAGGCTCAATGTCCTTTATTTATGGCTAGAAAACAATTATGAGTGAGTACATCCCATGTTCATCTTTTTGGGAACTGGGGGAGTGGTGTGGGATGGGGGAAAGGTGAGATGGGATAGAAAAGTTAAAAGGGGGAGGATGGGGAGAGCAGGGGGAATGGAATGGTTGGGATAAAGGAAGGGGTGGATATGGGAGCAGGGAAGTATATATCTTAATTCAGGGAGCCATTTTAGGGGTTGGCAAGAGTCTTGACTCTAGAGGGGGTTCCTAGGGGTCCAGAGAGATGTCCCCAACTAGGTCCTTGGGCAGCTGAGGAGAAAGCCTGAAATGGCCTGATCCTATAGTCATACTAATGAATATCTTGCATATCACTATAGAACTTTCATTTGGCAATGGATAGAGATAAAGATAGAGACCCACATTAGAGCACTGGACTGAGCTCCCAAGGTCCAAATGAGGAACACAAGGAGGGAGAACATGAGCAATGAAGTCAGGACCGCAAAGGGTGCACCTATCTACTGAGATGGTGGGGTTGATATGAGAGCTCTCCAAGGCCAGCTAGATTGGGATTGAAAAAGCATGAGATAATACCGGACTCTCTGAACTTGATGGACAATGAGGGCTGCTCAGAAGCCAAAAACAATGGCACTGGGTTTTGATCCTACTGCATGTACCGATTTTGTGGGAGCCTAGCCTGTTTGGATGCTCACCTTCCTAGACCTAAATGGAGGGAGGAGGGACATTGAACTTCCCACAGGGAATGGAACACTGACTGCTCTACGGATTGGAAAGGAAGGGGGAGGGGTGTGGGAGGAGGGGAGTGAGAGGAGGGGAGTGAAATGAGAGGGAGGGAAAAGGGAGACAAGGAGGAGGTGGAAATTTTTTTTTAGTAAAAAAAAAGAATGAATTGCAAGTGCAGTTCACCTATCTGAAATCAAGGTATACGATTTTGGGAGAATTTAATAAACATTGATGCA
>CAWTZC010000461.1:607500-645000 GCA_963919715.1 Microtus obscurus
TACCCCCAGAACTCTCTAATGATCCTAAACATCTAAGACCCAAGAGACCCATCTCCAGACATGAGTCTGCTCCTCATTTGATCTTTGACCTTGGCCCAGTTAGGAGCTGTCTTCTGCTGGTTTTCCTCTTTAAGCTTTAGACAGTGTTTTTGAAGAGTGACTATCAGCGTGTGTTAGCCTGTACTTCTCAGTACCTACAGTGGTGTTGCACAGGTCATGCATGTGAGCATCCAGTAAAACAACTTTGCCAAGGATGAGCTGCAAGTTTGGGATTGTCCTGTGAAAACAGTGGCTCCTTCACCAGTTGTTCTATATTAAGGTTCTGAATACTTTAAGATGTAATTTGCAACTCTAGAACACTTCTAACATTTATTCTTCACATTCACACTGCTTGAAAGGAGAGATACTGACAGAAACCACATTCTAGCCACAGTGCTTCATAAGGTGAAGAAGAGGAAGCAGATAGCAGAGCACAGAAAGACAAGGGTTTTGTTTAGAGTGACCAGTGAAGAATTATATGTACTAAAAGTCTGCAACGTGATCGTTGACATTATTGTAGAATAAGTACTGCCTTCAGAATGAGGCAATCACACATTTCAGTGTTTTTAAGTTAGAAAACTTCAGGTCACTCAGACACAGGTGTTTTCATTCCTGCACTTGGGAGACAGAGGCAGGAGGATCTGTGAGTTTGAGGCCAGCCTGGTCTGCATAGTGAGTTCCTGGCCAGCCTGGGCTACACAAATAGATCCTGTCTTCAGAAAAAACAAACAAACAAAACAAAACAAAATAAAAAAGGAAACTTCAAGTTTAATGTGTCACATTTTAAGGTTTCTTTGTTATTTGAGATGGGAATTTGAAGGTAGGATAGTGTTGAGGTCATCTGAACAGTTTTTCATCACATATAGTACTTTAGATTTCACATTACCGCCTTCAAAACTTTAATTTGCTTTATTAAGAAAAATCTATTTTTAAATGAAAAGCAGATAGTTTTGTGTTCATTTTTGATCTATCTCCTGCCCCCACATGACAGTTGCAAATAAAATAAAGCAATTTAAAAGACAGCATTGTTCATATATAAAATTATAATAGAACTTTCTGGAGATTAGCTTCTATCATTTCCTTCTGGGGTAGGCATTCTTGGCAGTGCCTTAGGGTTTGAAGTATCCAATGGCAGGGTGTTTCATATCACTCTTGTAAATGGAGTCTCTTGAGTTAGGATGGTAAGTGGATATTTCTTGGGTGGAATTTTGCATTGTAACCAGGGTGCATCTTGATTTTATGCTTGTGTGGTGTTGAAGTCCCAGAGTAGCTTCCTTATACTCTCTAAGGTGTATGTATTTCTCTGAACAGACTGATTGACTAGGTTCAGGAGACTGGGATGCACTTGTGAAGTGCCCCCTCTTTCTCAACACTCCTCTCCCCAAAAGAAGGTTTTGCTAGTTCTAGACTTTGAATTTCTCATGTAGACTACTAACAGTTGTGTCTTTTCCCTTTTTAAATAGGAAAACAACGAATTGCTCATAAACCTCATTCCAAACCAAAAACTTCAGATATTTTTGAAGCAGATTTTGAAAACGAGGTAAAATCCAAGGATTTGCTTGCTGATGAGGAACTATGGGCTCGACTTGAAGAGCTAGAGAGACAAGAAGAATTGCTGGGTGAACTTGATAGGTGCTTAATGACATATTTTTCCAAGAGAATATGTATCTTCTTCATTTATAAGATAGTGTGTGCTCATTGAAGAAAGTGCAGAAACCTGTAGACTTATCAGCAGTCCTGCTCTCAGATGAATATTATTCTTGCAGAACATTTCTTTTTAGGAAACTATATTGCTGTTCTTATGCACACCTATACTGAAAACCTCAGTGTTACTCATATCTCACCATATGATATATAATAAAGTAATTATACTTGATAGTCAGTAATTGCATTAAATACTAACAAAAAACTTAAAGGTGACCAAACTATTTTTTGAGGTGCTGGGTATTGAACTAATGCCTCTATCCTGAAAGACAAGCATTCTGTACTACCACAGCCCCCACTTCTAAATAACAAATTTTAAATGATGTAATTTTATACTGTTCTAAGATAACACTCTGTTCTTGGGTGACTTGTTAAAAAGAAAATTTGGCTTTGAATTTAAATTTGATACTGTAAAATGTTTGTCCTTGCCTTTCGTTACAAACTCTCTGTTTATTGAGCAGACAGTTTATAATCTGGTCAGGTAGTTCTGTGTATGAGGAACTTCACCAAACTGCTATTTGAAATATACATTAGCACTCACTTAGAATTGTCAGAGCGCTATATTATGAAGTTTCTACTACAGAAGTTCCTATATTATTTTGCTTAAATTTGTACCATATGCAGCAATTAGTTTTTGTGAAAAATAGGACACAAAAAATTTCCCCTACTATTCCACCTATGAATTGTTAGGTCCTTTAAGATCACTGGTACTAACTCATTTTTAAAAACCAGTGCTGGATTTAGGAGTATTAGTCATAATTCTCTCTTTTTTGCATGATGTCATTTTATTTTTGTTGCATTTTTAGTTTGGTTATTTTTGTAAGGTCTTCAGATCCTTCATGGAATAAAACGTGATAAATGTGCATTTGTGTAACTATATGTTCATGTGCACATGTAAGAATCCTTTATCTTGAAAAATTCCAGTACATGCTGTTACAAAAATTTCTGAGGCCCAAAGTAAGAAATAATAGTATTTTATAGTTTGGGGGTTTGGGGCATTATTTTCTGGTCTTACAAATAGAACGCTTATTTTTTAAAATTTTTATTTAAAGACTTTATTGTAGATTTATAGTGGAAACTAGAAAGACAGGGTGTGTGTATATTGGGGAGGGGGAGAACACTGAGCAAACTCGTGTGCAGCAGGAGTGGTCTCAGGAAACAGGGTAGTACTCTCTTAAAATTTTTTTCCTCCTTCCCTCTCTCCCTCCCTCTCTCCCCCTCTCCCTCCTTTCCTTTCTCCCTCATTCTTTCCTTCCTTTCTTCCTTTTTCCTTCTTTCTGTTCCCTCCCATCCCTCCCCTTTCTCTTTCCTCTCCTTTTCTTCCCTCCCCCTTCTCTCTTTCTTTTCTTCTTCTTTTTTTTTTTTTTTTTTTTGAGACAGGGTATCTCTGTGTAGCCCTGGGTTCCTGGAATTCACTCTGTAGACCAGACCAGCCTTGAACTCAAGAGATCAGCCTGCCTCTGCCTCTCCCTAGTGCTGGGATTTTAGGTGTGCACTACTAAAACCACCATCTTTCTTAATTACATTATATTCATACTACATCTGGCCAATGTCCAATGATAAAAATATACATGTCCTATGAGTTCTTATATTTGAGTAGCAACAGGATGCTGAGGTGTGTAAGAACCTTGCTTTTATTAATTCTCTGTATTTGTTTGATCTCATTAATATTCTTATTTCTTTACCCTAGTAAGCCTGATACTGGGATTGCAAATGGAGAAGACACAGTGTCTTCTGAGGAGGAAAAGGAAGATGAAGGCACAGGTTTGAATGTGGTGCCTTCAGCGACAGACTCCCTTGCCCCTGGCAGCTGTGGCATGCATGCTCGAAATGCAGGACTCCCTAATGGTCAAGCAAGTAGTCATTTGAACTGTTCAGTGAATGGTTCAAATTCTTACCATAGCAATGAAGAGGATGAAGATGATGATGATGAAGATGCTGATGATGTTGATGATGACGATGATGATGATAATTATAATGAAAATGAAAGTGACCACACTATTTCAGCAGATAATTCTGTACCAACAATATACTTCTCTCATACTGTTGAACCTAAAAGGGTGTGTATACTTCTAACTTTGTTGTCATTAAACATCATCTATGCTGTATTTTAAAGAGAAGATGTTAACAATATTTAAGATTCTTAATATTGGCAAACAGGAAAAGTATCTTTTCCCCTTATCTGACCAGTGCACTTTAATGGAAAAGGGAAAGAGTAGTTAGCTGATGGTGGTCTCACTAACTAAACCTGAATGCAGTGACTGTGGATCACCTGCCCTTATTCCAGGGCTCGCTTAAGATTAAACTAAAGATTGAATTTTTAAGTTTGGGAATTTGGTTTGCTTTTGGATCTGGAAATGGCTAAAAGACTAGTATTTATTAAACACACACACAGTTGTTGTTTTATGTGGGCATCAAGTGAGTACTGGTATCCTGAGCAACAAGGACAAATTTGGGGGAGAAAAATGAAAAACGGGTCCTTTTTTGACAAAATTAAATATAGATGTGTAATAATGGGTTTAGAATTTCAGCATTTTGGAACTGAGATTGACTAGAGATCTTGTGATCCATTGTGTCAAACTTTAGTACTGAAGCCTTTGTTTTTCCATACCTAACTGTAGAAGCCCAATATTTAAAATAGTTGAAAGTGGACTAGCTGTGAATGAAGGGTGGGCTACCATCAATCTACCCCTGCCCACCTTCCCTCTGCTCTGTGTACTGTGCTGAAGGGCCTGGGATGTGTGTTGTAGAGTATGAAGGCCTGTAAGGCAGAGTTGGTCAGCTGTGAGTCACCTCCCCACTGGTCAGTATGGCAGTCTGCAGTATCTGATTATTATGTAAGGAGACATCTTATTGCTTACGTGATATTTCTTAAGCTTTAGTTATCCCTGCCCTATTAGAAAGTGAAATAATTATGTGTATTTTATCTTAATTCATAGCTAAAGGGTCTTTGGAATGTTTTGATTGAAACTGAAGCATTGTTGATTCTCCTCTCCCCGTGCTTTCAGTTTTTCTTAATTCATTAGATAAAGCCAAACACACACTCTTAGGAGGACTGTTACGGAAAGGGTGATATAAATGCCAGACCAGCACAGAAGAGTAGCTTATGGTCTTGAGCACATTTAGCTTTTTCTTAGTCTGATTTGTTTTCTGAAGTTAGCGGTATTTAAGCAGTTCAGACAGTTAAGCGTTATCTGTTGTTGTACTTTTGACTCAGGCTAGCGGCACAAGGATTAAGCCACAAATGCATTTGTAAGGTGAAGGCAAGGGAGGCGAAGCTTATAATCAGTATGGAATTTAGTTTAAATGTATTTTGCTTTTCATACAATGGTAAAGACACTGGTGATAGAATAGGCTGTTAAGGAGGTGCAGTGTTGTGGAAATGTGGCACAAGAGTCAGACTTGGTCACATACATAATTTCAGTGCCAAAAAATTTTAGCTGTGTCTCTTGCTGATAACTATATGGTTTATTTGATTTTTTTTCTGAAAGTTTTGGATTTTATTTTTCTTCGTGAACCAATTTTAGGTTCGAATAAACACTGGGAAAAATACCACCTTAAAATTCAGTGAAAAGAAGGAGGAAGCCAAACGGAAACGAAAGAGCAGTGCTGGCAGCCATGCTACTCATGAGCTGCCTGCCATCAGGAGCCCCGCTGATATTTACAGGTGAGGGATGGTCCTGGGTGCTTTCTTCCTTGTAGGCCTCTTCATGTGTCACTGGAGAGTTGGAGGCTGGTGTTCCTTGTAGAACTTACCTGCCACAACTGTCATGAGCTTGTCCTGTATTTCAGTGGGGAGCAGCTTGAAATCACCTACCATTTTATGACCCATATTTGCAAACTGGTGAAAATTCCTAATGTTTTGAAGTAGATGTGTATAAAATTTTTGGCAAATCAAGCTGTTTTCACCTAGAACGTATTTATAAGTAACATAACTATATTTTATTTGGGCCCAAATTCATCTTTGAAAGTAAATAAGGTACATTTGGTGAAGTGGCAAACTTACTTCTTGACATTTTAGAAGAGACATTTTAGCGAGAAAACTCAATTGGGCTTGGTGAGACATGTGACTCCAGCACTTGGGAAGTGGAGGCTCAGCTATGTGAGACGCTATCTCAAATAAATAACCTCAAAAAACAAATCTTAGATTAATTGATAGAAAATCAAGAAATCTTTATGCAGTTCTTTTCAGTTATGAGCCCTTAAAGTGAGATGAGTTTCTGGACTGCTGTAGGGTCTTCGTGGACGTTGTGAATGGAGAATATGTCCCTCGGAAGTCGATCCTGAAGTCGCGCAGCAGAGAGAACAGTGTCTGCAGCGACACGAGTGAGAGCAGCGCTGCTGACGTGGACGACCGGAGGGCTGTTCTGAGGAGCGTCAGCTGGGAAGAGGCCCCAGGCACTGACACCAGTGCCAGCATTTTAGAAGAACCCCAAGAAAACCATCCCAAGAAGCTTTTGCCTTCAGGAGTGTCTGAGGTCTGTGTCTTAGTTCTGTGTTTATAGCCTACAGGCCTAGTCTTTGTGGTTTATTCTAAAAATTCAAAGAGGATCCCATTAATCCCCAGTTTGCGCTTTTTCAGACACATTTTTAAGATAATCTGGAGGCTTCATGCTCGTCATGATGACATGGAGTGTTTAGAAGTTAGTGTTCTGACCTTGCCAGCTCAGCCTCAGATGCTGTGAGGCAGGTGCTTTCTGTCTGGTGGGATGAGCTGGAGAACAGTGGGTGGAGAGAAGCAAAGCAACAGGAAGTCTTAAAGAGACAGTACAGGAGAACCAGCCAGTGGAGGGCTCTGTGGTTCAAGGTGCCTGCTGACAAACCTGAGTTTGATCTCAGGAACCCACATATGGAAGGAAATAATCAGCTCTTACAAGTTGTCCTCTGACCCGGACAGGTACATCGTGGAACATCACAGTTTCACCAAAAAAGAAAAAGAAGTTTGGTGTAGGAAGAAGTGAACTACTTGAGCCAAAGTGCCAAAGAGCTGACAGTGGTTTCTAAACTCAGTGATATGTTCTCTTAATTTTCAATACTTGGTAGACAAAACTTTCAGTTTATGCTTAAATTCTTAGCAAGGAAGAGGTTCCAAATATGAGACAGTTTTAAAAAGTGACTCCTGGGTCTTCATTTTTCTTGATATAAAAAGACACATAAGACATCCTAGTGATTTGTGTGTCACTTAGTCTCATTCCAGTTGAACATAGTTGATTTTCATGAGATGATGTTCCACAAACACTCAGCCACAGTGAAAGAGTGTGTGTTTGTGTTTTTGGTGACATGTCTGATTTGTGTCATTGGATTGATTATTCTAGAATTTTGAAAGGTGTTCTGAATCACTTTTGTTTTTTGGGTTTTTTTTTTTTTTTTTTTAGTTTTTACCAATCTCCTTCAAAACGTGTAGGCAAAGTGTAATAAAGATAGAACTTAAAAACTTACATGAATGAGCCCACAAGTGAAATATCAGCGTTGGTGAAATGAAGCTTTTGACTGTCAGGCAGCAGAAGCAGAAGGTAGCCTGGCCAGAAGCCTCGTTTACACCATTGTAGCTTCTGTGTTTCCTAGATGTTTGACAGCGAGCTGGAGAAGATGAAGTGTTTGGGGGGACTTTATTTGTCATTTGTGTTTTCCAAGACAGAAGAGTGCTTTCCTCCCCCCACCCCCCTTTTTTTTGAGGCAGGGTCTCTCTGTAGTGCTGGCTGTCTTGGAACTCTGTAGACCAGACTGATCTCGAACTTAAAGAAATCCGCCTGCCTTTGCCTCCTGAGTGCGGGGATTAAAGACATGAGCCACCACACACAGCTTACATTTTGTTTCCTTATATTTTCACTATTAAAAAAAAATCTGTGTACTTGATAGTTTAATTAAGAAAAATAATGTTAAGCTGAGTGGTGGTGGCACATGCCTTTAATCCCAGGCAGGTGGATCTCCTAGTTTGAGGACAGCCAAGGCTACACAGAGAGACCCTGTCTCAAAAAAACAAAAAACAAAAATAGAAAAGAAAAATAATATTATTTTGTTTCTCTGAGCAATCAATATTTTGATGTTTATTACCCAAAATTATTGTTACTTTAGTTTTAGTTTATAAAAAAAGTCTTAGTAATAGAGCATAAAGATTTTTGTGTGCATTTTATTTATATTTAACAGTATACATTTTTGTCTTATAGGCTTTTTCTGGGACTGTAATAGAAAAGGAATTTTCATCGCCCTCCTTAACACCACACTCAGCCATTGCTCATCACGCCCTACCCACTATTCCAGAGCGAAAAGAAGTTCTGTCAGAAGCATCGGAAGAGCCTGCAAAGAGAGTTTCCAAGTTCAAAGCTGCCAGATTGCAGCAGAGAAACTAGAGAGGGCATGGGCTTCATCTTCTGCAGCTCAAGCTTCACTTTAGGACATGTAGCAGATTAGCCCCTGGAGTGGAAAGATGTCCTACTTCACTTGGCAACAGTTCTCTTACCTTTATCAGTGACATTTAAAAAGTTAAAGTAAATGTTTGAATACTGTAAAATTCTGCTGCCTTTTTAATTCTCTGAACACTGTCTAATTGGCCTTAGGATGCAGTAGTACCGTTTCGATTTACTTCTCAAAGAATACTGTCATGCATTGCTTTTGTGTTTTCAACTAAACGCAGGCAGTTTTGTACCAGCTGTGATGTTGTGCTTGCCATATGGGCTGTGTTAAAGAAACTTTTAAATTTTCAAATAGATTCAACAATTATATTACTTGCTTTCACATGTTAAAGGCACTTTAAAAAATCTACATCTCTTGTAGGTTTCACAGCCAGGTGGGTCTTTGAAAAACTTTCTTTGAATGTCATACTGTAATGTTTAAGGCAAGAAGCTACACAAACCCTATGGAAAATTTTGACTAGAAGAATAATATTTTGTACAACTGTTTTTTTTTTTTTTTGGCAAGTAAAATTTTTATGAAACTTGGTTTCTAAAATGTTGTGAACTTCCTGGTTTAGAATTGTGTGTAAAACTGTCTTTGATTTGTGTATATGCTATACAGCCACACCACAGATTTCTTGAATTCTTAAAATCCCTCAAGTACCTCCTTTTCTCTGTGCGTACAGTCTTTACTGGGATTATCTTTTGGGAGAGAAAAGTTTGTCTAGATGCTTTTAAAAGAATAGTTTTAAAATAAAGATTTTTCTTTAATGTTTTCAATCTTCCTCATAATTTCATTCTTCAAGGCTGCTTTGCTACCAGTAAAAAAAAAATAAAATATTGTATTTACTTGTAGCCAAACTCCTTAAAGAGACATTCAGTCTCAGGTTGACCATTACAGTGCAAGCGTTGATCATTAGCTTGATGCATGCTAAAATGTAGCTTTTAAAAAGCATTCTGCATTAGTACTAAAATAAGCCATCAACCCCAGTCCACCCCTCTATTCATGGCTAAATATTTAAAGGTTATTTATAGCTTCTTTAATGAATTCTTGCTTAAACAAAGTGAAATTATGTCCTAGAAAAGTTGGAGCTGTAACTAGAGCAGTGCCACTGTCAAAGTTTTATGAAATATGTATTTTAATGATAAAGGGGTGAGCTTGAATCCATTAATGGGTAATTTAGAACAGGGAACTAAGTTTGAAAGACTTCCTAAAAATATGTTTTTCTAGCCAATGTTGATCATCTGTACACATATTTTGTACTTAAAAATGGCTTTTCCTTCCTGACCAGCCAACTCCCAAGCCAAACCTCACATCATACCCAACCCCAGGAGCACCGTTTCTCCTCCTTAGCTGCCACCTAAGTAAGGCTTTCTGTGCTAACCTCCAGATGCAAGCCTCCTTGTAGGACTGTTGTGTCTTTCGACATGTAACTTCAAGTGTTCTGTCATTAAATAACGTTCCATGTTCATGAACTTATTTTGAGCCTGCTTTTATGTATTTGTGTTCCTTCTTTTAAATAGGTTCCCCCCTTTTTAAAATCCTGCCATGATGGTAGAAGCAAAGAAAAAGTGTCCAACAGTGTGTTGGTGTTTTCTGCAGAAGACCCAAATGAAACTGTATCAGTTTCATCAAGTCAGTCTTAAAAAGTTTTAAACTGTAACTTGAAACTATACTTTCATTTGTTTTTTTGGGTTTTTTTTTTGTTTGTTTGTTTTTTGTATTTTTTGTATTTTTTTTTTTTCAAGACAGGGTTTCTTTGTAGCTTTGGAGCCTGCTCTGGAACTAGCTCTTGTAGACCAGGCTGGCCTGGAACTCACAGAGATCTGCTTGCCTCTGCCTCCCGAGTTCTGAGTTTAAAGGTGTGAGCCACCACCGCCTGGCTATACTTTCATTTGTATGGACTTGCTTTTGGGGGGCAGAATCTCACTGTGTCCTCCAGGTTGGGCTTGAACTTGATGTCCTCCTATCCCTGGTTCAGGGGCTGGGACCATAGGCTTGCATCAGGCTAAGTTCTCTCAGACCTTGGGTACTTTTGCTCTTACACACCTAAACATCACAGGCTTATCTTCTGCTTTTTTATTCTGTCCCAGCCCTGGAATGAGCCAGAGATCAACAGCTGCTTACCTGTGTTTGCCGCCTAGGCATCAGTGCTGGCCTGTCCAGCCGGCAGAGCTGTGCGTGCGTGTACACTAACGGATAACACGCTAATATCTGAGTATGTTCAAACTATACCTTTACACTGAGACTTGATTCTAATCTGAGACCACCATTTATATTTGTGACGTCTTTTTCCACCATCAACTAGCCTGGCTCTTATATACACTTGTCTGTGAAGCACACTAGGCAGTTTGAGTAGTAATTGTTCGTACTCCTGGGAGAAACACACTGTGTGCCATTGTGTGCAGTTTCTTGTAATAGGAGTCGGGAAACCAGTGTCCAAAGTTCCTTTGATTGGCTCTGTATGTTCCCTTCCCGCTTTCGTCCCCTTCACTAGGATTGCGTTAACTCTTGGGTGTTGAAATTGGGGCATCGAGGTTGTGTCCCCAACACCCCAGCCGCCTGGCTAGCTTATGCCCGAAATAACAACACACAAACTGTATTCATTTAAACACTGCTTGGCCCATTAGCTTCAACCTCTTAACCCATTTCTAATCATCTATGTAAGCACCCCAAAGTGCGCTTACTGGGAAGATTCTAGCCTACATCCATCTTGGGTCGGTCGGAGCTTCATCGCGAGCATGCCTCAGAGAGCCGAGCGATCCCCTCCGGCCCGCGAGAGAGGAGGCTGACATCTCTGAGCGGAGCTGTGTGCGTTCTGAGCTCACTTCCTCTTCCTGTCCGTATACTATTCTGTTTACTCCTCCCACCTATGTTTTAACCTATTAGGGCTGGCCAAGCAGTTTCTTTATTTTAACCAATGAAATCAACAGATTCATATATGACACTCCCACATCACTTCCCCTTTTTCTGTTTAAACAAAAGGGAAAGGCTTTAACTTTAACATAGCAAAATTACATAAAACAGTTATCAAGTAAAAATTACAATAATCTTTATCATAACTAAGGAAAAGTATAACTATAACTAACTATTCTTAATTCCATCAAAGACTCCAGAAAGATACAATATCACCTAAGCAAACAAGAAATAAGCAACGTTCAAACTCTAGAAATGACAGAGACATCTTGCTGCCTGTACAGTCACCCAAAGTTCCTCTGTACCGTTGGGGCATCCGTCTTCGGCCTACAGGCCCATAGTTTTCAGCAGACATTCCACAAAGCAGGAAATTTCAAAGGCAGTCACTATCTGCTTGTCCTGAAGAATGTCTCGCAGACTCTTTCATAAGTCAGGAACCCCGAAAGATCATCTCACCTTTAGGCAAGTTCAGTAGTCCTCTCTCTGCGGGTTCTCTGTGTCCACTTTATGCAATAGTCCAGGCAAGAGCAGTTTCTTGCCCAAATGGCTATCAAACATAAGGATCCTCTTCGATGCCCATCTTCCTCTTGAAGTAGATTGGTGCTGCCAGGAGCAGAGTGTCTCATTGTCATGAAAAGCCCTAAGTTATTAAAACGTTAAATGTCCTATTTTGTAGTCTTTGAAAGATATGAAGAATGCCTATCTAACTAAAATATATCTATGCACATCTAGAAAATCTTAACTAACATGACTACAAACTTGACTATTATGATTATCTATCAACAACCTATATACATTACATTTTAAGTGAACTACACAATCACTACACCTAATCAAGATCACAAATACATATACATATAACAAAATTGACCTTAAATTTAAATCACTAAAGCAAAATCCATATCAATGTAAATTATTCATACCTATACCATTTCCCCCTTTAAATGTAAAAGAACACTTATAAACCATATTTGGGAACATGGGTGCAGTTTTCTCTCCAAACTGCTTCCTGCTGAATGGGGGCGTTGTTAATTAGGTCTTTCATGGTATAACCTGTGTGCTAGTTTCATCTCAGTTGGCAGTTGAGCGAAGCAATTTTCTGAAGGCGTTCACAGCAACCCTTCAGGAGAACGTGGTCCATCATACCATATCGGAATAGAAGAAATGAACAGGGTCTCATCCTCTGTGAAAACAAAACAAGAAACTCCTTTCCAAAGTATCATATCCTTAGATCCAAATTTCAAAGTTAAGGCATTTTCACAATATCTATGTTGGGTTAGTTTAGCAGCATTTATAATCAAATATCTTTTAGCAGCTGTTGCTCCTTCCTCAGCATTCAAACAATTCAAACAGAGCATAATAGCATACAGTATCAAAATTCTTTGTGTATTTTCCATCTTTGTGTGCTTTATTTTAACCTCTATTTCGTTTATTTTTACTTTTAACTTTTTGCTTTTTGAGCATATATCTTTGACCTGGACACTGTAGACCAGGCTGTTTTTGAACTCTCAGAGATCTGCCTGTCTCTGCCTCCCAGGCACTGGGATTAAAGGCGTTTGCTACTACACCTTGAGCTCACAGAGATCTGTTTGTCTCTGCCTTCTAGGCACTGGGATTAAAGGCGTGTGCTACCACACTTTGAAGTCACAAAGGTGAATCTCCCTCTGCAACCCAAGTGTTGGGATTAAAGGCGTGTACTATCACAACCAACTTCTCTTTTTCTTTAATTTTTTTTTTACTCTTAAAAACTTACTTTTAACTTGCTTATATTTTTAACACACTGTAAACCATTTAAAAATTTTCTTTATCTTTGAATCTCTTTTTACTGTACCTCTTTCTGTTTTTCTGACCACATAAGTCTTTAATTTACCAAGCAATCTCAGTAGGACTAAAGGCGTGGCTTTGCCGGCTAGATGTAGCTCATTCCTTAACTTTCTGCCATTCCAACCTTGTGGCTGAGGTACCAGCCAGAGCCGCATTCGTTGCCACAAGTCTACAGTGTTTCAAGGTCCCTGCCAGCCAGCGAGCTACAACAGACAACATTCCTCTCTCTGTAGCCGACCCTCCTGCCTCAGTCAGAGTTTGCCCTGGCAGGACGACCCAGAAAGCTGGCATTTTTAAACGGCGCAGCTTTTTTCCTGCTCCGGCTGAAAACGGAAAAGCATGCGATCAGCTTTTCGTCAACACCGTTTAAGTGTTTCGTGGCAGGACCTCTTAATGAGCTGCAGGGTTTTGCAGCTAAAGCTGAGTCAGGAAAGCCTCTCTTAGATGAGAGTGCATGCTTGCCTCTAGCAAACAGAGTATACCCGAGAAAGTGCTGCTACCAAGAAAACATGCTTTACTCTTTCCCAAGCTTTCTCAGACTTTCTGTGGATTCAGTTGTCCACACGTTGGGCAGCCATCTGTTGAAATTGGGGCATCAGGGTTGTGTCCCCAACACCCCAGCCGCCTGGCTAGCTTATGCCCGAAATAACAACACACAAACTGTATTCATTTAAACACTGCTTGGCCCATTAGCTTCAACCTCTTAACCCATTTCTAATCATCTATGTAAGCACCCCAAAGTGCGCTTACTGGGAAGATTCTAGCCTACATCCATCTTGGGTCGGTCGGAGCTTCATCGCGAGCATGCCTCAGAGAGCCGAGCGATCCCCTCCGGCCCGCGAGAGAGGAGGCTGACATCTCTGAGCGCGTTCTGAGCTCACTTCCTCTTCCTGTCCGTATACTATTCTGTTTACTCCTCCCACCTATGTTTTAACCTATTAGGGCTGGCCAAGCAGTTTCTTTATTTTAACCAATGAAATCAACAGATTCATATATGACACTCCCACATCACTTGGGTTGATTTATTCTTTGTATTTTGCTGTGACTTCACTCCACATCCTGGCTGGATTAACGATTTGTCTGGGAGACATGTAAAAAGTCTGTGAAAGTTACTGTGATTCTGAGTCAGAGCTGAGTGAGGTATATCAGAGAAGTGTCACTCATTCTCCTACCCTCCTCACTGCCTCTTCCTCTTACACTGCCGTGAGTCTGTGAGGAATGAGTCTCACTAAAACTCGTCTTCCAAATGTAAGTGACCTATGCTTTCAGTTTCCGGTTCAACCTTCATTTCTTCTGCACAAATAGCGGGCACCTGTTTGTGTGTGTGTATGTGTTTATATGTGTCAGGTTTCTCAGTGTTTGGCAAATAAGTCATGGACGGACAAACTGAAATGGCTTGTTTGGTGTTACACAAGGTAGAATAAAACATTGGTATAAACTCTTTTTTTAGTTCTTTTTTGTATACGCAGGTTTAGTATGCTCATGATTGTACTTATGTGAAAGGTGGCATTCCCCATTGCACACTTTCCTAGTGAATAGTATGTCCGTGTGATCTCTGTATCAGTGCTAGAGACTACCTTGTTTTGCACAGAGATGCAGCACTCCAGTCTGTGGGCAGTACACTGTCTCTTCAACCTCTTTTCCTTCCTAAGGCATTGAGGGGTTTCCTACATTTTGTAGTATGTTTAATAGTACAGTGGTTAATGCATCTGACTATATTTTGTGTCAGTGGAGGTGTGTCTTTAGGGGAGATCCCAGAGGTAAACTTTATGGGCCATGTACCCTAAAGATGCTCTTTTATTTCTTTAATAAGACACAGTAAAATCTGTTTTTAAATGGATTTGCATTGTTCGTTCTTTTGTTAAGGACATGTCTTAGATCTACATATATCTGCATTTCATTGATAATTCTTTTTTGCATGTGTGTGCCTGCATATGCATATATATGTGTCTGCACATATTTATCCTGAGTGTTCCATACCCACTTGACATTTTCATGGATGCTGGGGTCAAACTCTGGTCCTCATGCTTACAAGGTTAATCACTTTACTGAGTTACCACCCTAATTTTTTCAGTATTGATTTGGAACGGTATAGGATCTTAGGGGGAATTTGAAATTTAACAAGTACCAAATTTTCCACATTTAAAAAAATGTAAATTCTTTCGGCTGGAGAGATGGCTCAGTGGTTAAGAGTACTGGCTGCTCTTCCAAAAGACCCGTTCAGTTCCTAGCACCCACATACATGGCAGCTCACAAGTGTCTGTAACTCCAGTTCCAGGATCCGACATCCTCATGAACATACATGCAGGCAAACCACTGATGTTCATTAAACAAAACAAAAAATCAATTTCTTTCCAATTGATAATATATGTAACTTACAGTTTTCTGCTTATTGGAATATTTTAAAATGCTGCTACTGAGTACAGGCATACAGCCCTACATATGCTGCTGCTGAGAACAGGCATGCAACACTATTTGCTGAGTACAGGCATACAGCCCTGCATATGCTGCTGCTGAGTACAGGTATGCAGGAGCACTGCATCTGCTGCTACCGAGTGCAGGCATACAGCACTGCATCTGCTGCTGTTTGGGTGCAAATATGCAGCATTGCACCTGCTACTGTTGTGAGTATAGGCATCCAACACTGCAGCTGCTACTGAGTAAGGCATGCAACACTGCACCCGCTGCTGTTGTGAGTACAGGCATGTAGCACTGCACCTGCTGCTGTTATGAGTACAGGCATGTAGTACTGCATCTGCTGCTGTTGTGAGTATAGGTATCCAACATTGCACCTGCTACTGAGTAAGGCATGCAACACTGCACCCGCTGCTGTTGTGAGTACAGGCATGTAGCACTGCATCTGCTGCTGTTGTGAGTACAGGTGTGCAGTACTGAACCTAGCTGTTGATTCCCTCAGTGCTGGGGGTCGGAGCCCAGGGCCTGCATATGTCATTGAGCTGCAGCCCTTGTTGATGCTTTAAATATTGCTTCTGTGTGCTCTTCTTGTTCTATTACTGTAATATACTTCAAGACTATACACTTCTTTTTCCATGTGATTATCTTTTAAATAAGAGAACAAGACTAAGAAATACATTTACATTATCTTTCACATTTACCTACATAATTACCTTTACCGGTGTTCTTAATTTTTTATGTGGATTCAAGTTACCATCTGGAGTCATTTCCTCGAACCTTTTAAGAAAATTCCATAGTTGTAAAACCTGTCTTTACCTAGGAACATCCTTAGCTTAGTGTCCTTTGGGAGCAGCTTTACTGGACACAGGATCTTTATTTGAGAGAGTACCCTGCACCACCATTTTCTGGTCTGAAAAGCTAACTGCTCTTTGATCTGGGTTCCCTGGACTCCATGAGTCTGTCTTCTCTAGCTGCGTTTAAATTTTTTATTTGTATAAGAGTGGCTATATTAGTACTTATCTTGGATTTTATTGAATTTAGATGTAGGTTAATGCTTTTTATTAACTTGAGAAGGTTTTCTGACAATTTTTTTTCGGCCCCGATTAAAAAAAAGCTTCATTTCCTGGCTCTTAAATGTCCTTTCCAAGAGTAGTTGTGCATGTTGTGTTTGTTTTTTATATGTGCACTCACACGGCGTGTGTGTGCTCACGAAGGCCCGGAAGGTGTCAGGTCCCCTAAACCTGCTGGCACAGTTGACTGAGCTACATGTCTTTGGAAACTGAACTCAGATTCTCTGCAGGAGTAGGGCATGCCCTTAACCACTGAGCCATCTCCACCCACCCCAACCTCAGTACCTTCTCATTTACCTTTCTCTTTGAAGTATATAATTCATTTTGACATATATTGTGCTTTCTGATTCTTCTGCATTCAAATGGGTGTCTGGATCCCTTTGGTGATGGTTTTGCTTTAGCTATTGTACTTCTCAGCTCCTGAAAATCCAACTGATTGCCTTTTTATAGTGTTGATGTCTTTATTGGTGTTCTCTATTAGATTAGGCATTGTTTGTGTGTTGTCCCCTCCCCTTTCTTCTTTAACATAATTATAATTGCTGCTTTAAAGTGTATTTGCTAAACGCATGGGTCCTCCTCCAGAAGCTTCTGTTTTCGTTGGGATAAGCCACACTACTCGGTATAAAACAGGACACTTAAATAACAATTACTCCACATTCTCATCCTTCCTATATGACTTTGTTATGCACAGTGATTCTCCAGTAAGCAGCCTCTGATATCTTTTGCCTTTTTTATTTTTAATTCTTATTTTTAATCTTTAATTCTTATTTTTAACCCGTGAGCCAGTATAAGGGACGTAGCTTGAGATTGGTCAGACATTGGTCTTTCATGTCTAAATCCATTAGGGTTTTCAGTTTTGTTAGCAGATGCCTGTGGTTTGGAGAACACATTCATAATTTGGAACTTACCAGTCTTGCCTAGAGACAGTTTAGGGGGCACCTTCCCCGGTTTGCACTCAGCATGTTCATAGCTGAGCATCCTGCTCCTGCCTTGTGGACTATGAAGTTACAGAGGCCCATCATTGCTTTACTCAGGTTCTTGCTGCTATCCTTGTAGCCAGTGTGGTTGGGTCAGACAGACAGTATTGCAACCTCACTGCATATGGGCTCTTCCCATGTTCACCCCTGAAACTGCTGCTGCTTTCAGAGAAGTCTCTAGATGGTGAATTTTCCCACCATGTTTGAAATATAGTCCGTGTCTTAGGGTTTCTATTCCCTTGATGCAACACCATGACCAAAAGTAACTTGGGGAGGAAAGGGTTTGTTTATGCTTCTGATAACAGTTCATCACTGAGGGAAGTCAGGGCAAGATCCTAGAGGCAGGAGCTGATAAAGAGGACATTGAGGGGTCCTGCTTACTGGTTTGCTCCTCATGACTTGCACAGCCTGCTTGCTTATAGAACCCAGGACCATCAGGCCAGGGGAGTCCTGAACCACAATGGGCTGGGCCCTCCCCCATCAGTTACCGATTATGAAAATTTCCTACAAGCTTGCTTGCAGCCTGGTCCTAAGGAATCAACTTCTCATTTGAGGTTCTCTCTTTTCAGAGTATAACTTGTGTCAAGTTGACATAAAACGAGCCAGCATAGTCTTCCTCAACATAGTCTTCCCCAACATAAATGTTGTGGTTTACATGAACTGTCACAGCTTGGAAGGGGCTTCTGTGAAAGAGGTTGTCTCAGAAGACTCAGGTCCCCAGCCTCCTGCTCAAGCTTCACTCTTTTTCTTGAACACTTAGAAGGAGTGCTATAATTCCAGAGTCTTGAAAAGGGTTTGTGTGTGTGCGCGCGTGAGAGAGAGAGAGAGAGAGAGAGAGAGAGAGAGAGAGAGAGAGAGAGAGAGAGAGAGAGAATTTTCTTTAACATCCAAACTCTTGAAATGGCTATGTTTTGATAATTTTGTCCAATTAAACAGCAACACGGACTGGAGAGATGGCTTAGGGGTTAAGAACACTGACAGCTCTTGCAGAGGTTCCAGGTTCAGTTCCTAGCACCCACATGGCAGCTCACATCCATCTGTAACTCCAGTTTCAGGGGATTCCATGCCCTCTTCTGTTCTTCATGGATACTGCACACATGAGGCACACACACACACACACATATATATACAGGCTAATCACCCATGCACACAAAAATAAAAGGACTGGAGAGATTGTCTATTTCCTTCTTCCAAGGGTACCAGGCACACACATGGTGCACATACATACATGAAGGCAAAACACTCATGTGTATAAAGTTTTCAGATTGATCAGTTTTATATTCATAGCAATATGACACACATGCCCAGGCCCGTCATAGCACTCCCCCATTTCAGCATCCTCCAACGGAGTGATACTTTCATACATGGTTGAACCTGTATTGACATGTCACCCAACGCCCATGTTTTAATGGGGTTCAGTCTGCTGTACAATACATTTTTGTGAGCTTGGGCAAGTATGTGGGGTGAGTAGTTTCACTGCCCTAGAAGTCCTGTGCCATGTCTCTGTCCTTCCTCTCTGTGTCCTCACCCCAGCAGTCCCTAGTGATCCTCTCTGCAATTTTGTGTTTTCCAAAATACCAGTGATTGAATTTGTACAGAATATATGCTTTTTGGATCAGCTTTTCACTTAGTAATTAATGTTTTAAATCTTTATGACCTCATAGCTCTGACGTAGTGTTTCGTTTATGGAGGTGCCGTGGTTTGTCCACTCATGACTGTGTAAGGAACACCCTGCTTGCGCCCAGCTGTTCACAGTTCTCAGCATTGCCACAAGCATTAGGTTTTTGGTTTCTTTTGATGAATTCCGGCTTGCGGGATTGTGTAAGCCGCATTTGCTGCCTTTCAGAATGAGCACGCACTCTGATCCCAGCAGCAGTGGCTGAGAATTCCGTCACTCCCATCCTTGCCAGGGATTGGTGTCTGTCTTCTGGATTTGGGCTGTTTTGATATGTTTGTGGTTCTGACTTTTATGAATTTGCATTTTTGGGGTTGCACACAATATAAAACATCTTCCCAAATGCTTGATATCTGTCATTTTCGTGTGGTATTTGTTAAGGACTGGGCATCTATCTATCTATCTATCTATCTATCTATCTATCTATCTATCTATCTATCATCTATCTATCTATCTATCTATCTATCTATCTATCTATCTATCTATCATCTATCTATCTATCTATCTATCTATCTATCTATCTATCTATCTATCTATCTATCTATCTATCTATCTATCATCTATCTATCTATCTATCTATCTATCATCTATCTATCTATCTATCTATCTATCTATCTATCATCTATCTATCTATCTATCTATCTACAAGGTGGTTTTCTTATTAAACTTAAGAGTTCTGTGTATATAGTCTTTATCAAAGATGTCTTTTGAAAATGATTTTCCTTCCATTCTGCTTTATCTTTTCATTCTCTTAACAGTACTTTTTCCAGAGCTGATGTTTTAATTTAAATAAACCTCATCTCTTCTTTCATAGGCTAAAAAGTTGTCTTGGAGATTTTGTTCATCTGATCTTCTTAGACTTATAGGCTTGCACTTTTGTTTAGGTCTGCGATCCATTTTGAGTTAGTTTTTGAAGAGCCTACGGTCTGTGTCCAAGTAGTTCAGATATAACTTGTTTGAAAGGTGTCGTGTTCCTCTGTGCTACTTTTCTGATTAATGAAAGGTCAGATGACTCTAATTATGCATCTCTCACTTCTGGCTCTGTGTTCTGTTCCATTCATAGACTCATGACATTTTCCACTCATACCACACTGTCTTGACTACTGTTGTTTTGTCGTAAGCCTTGAACATGGGCAGTGCTTCTGCTTCTGCTCGGTTCTGGTCTTTTAATATTATGTTGGCTCTTCTGGGCATTTTGCTTCCCTTTTTTTGCAACTTCTAAGATCACTTTGTTGACATTCCAAATGAAGTTCCTGTGATTGTACTTACACTTCACAGATTAAATTGAGGACTGGCACCTTGATGGCATTGTCTACCTATGTATGAACATGGATTTCCTCTTTGTTCATTTTATTTTTGAGGTGGGTATTATTTTCATCCTATGAATGTTATACATATTATATTCATACCAAGTAAATTCATTTTGGGGTGCAAAGTAATTAATGTTTGTAGTTCTTTATTGCTAGTGAATAGGGAGGTTGTTAACCATGGCTCTGGCGACCTTGCTTAATAGTTCTAGGAGATTTTTGTCAATTCTTTCAGCTTTTCTCCAAAGATAATTTATGAACCAAGATCACTTTAGTTTTGTCTTAAGTTATATATGTCTGTCTTTTTGCCTTTCCTTTCTGGTCTAACTGCATTAGCAACAGTTTCTAGTATAATTAAAAGGGAAAAATGAGGTTGGCTATTCTTCCCTCATCCCTGATCTTAATGGGAAAGCTTTATGGTTGTCACCGTTATGTATGTTAGCCATGGGATGGCACTTTGTTTTGTTTTGAGATGCTCTTTATCAAGTGGAACACCTTCTGTCTTCCTAGTTTACTGAAAGACTTTAATTTTTTATATGAATGGATGTTTTATATTAATGGGTGCCTTTCACCCATTGATACCATTTTTTCTTTTCTTTTCTCTCTCATATGATGGGTTGCGCTATGGTAACAGATTCTTAAATACTCAATGAATCTGGTATGCCTAAGATAAATCTCAGCTGGCCATGGTACAGTGGATCTCACCAGCTTCAGATATTGTTAGATTCTGTTAGCTAATGCTTTCTTGAAGATTTTTGCATCTCTGCTCATGAGAAACCACTGAAATATGTTGTAATACCATTGTCTGGTTTGGGTACTGGAACTCATGGATGGCCCAGGAAGCATTCTCCCCACTTGATCTTCTGAAGAGAATAGACAGATTTCTTCTTTAAATGCTGATGAATGGACCCAGGCAATTTCTCTTGGCCTGGCGCTTTCTGTCATAAAAAGGTCCAACACTGATATCTTTGTAGACATGCTGGGCTCATGTATGTCTCCTTGGGTGAGTTTTGGTGGATTGTGTAAAGAAGCACTCCACTTTGTGTGGGCGAGCTCATGGTGTTTCTTGGGTGTCATTTTAGTCATTCTGGGGTTTGTACTGAATTTCCTCTCATCTCAAACCTATGTCCTCTCTGTTTTGTCTGGCCAGAGGCTTATTAATTTTCTATTCAAAAACCAATTTTTAATTTGGTTGATTTCTCCACCTCCGCACTGATCTCTTCTTTATGTTTTGTTGATTTTTACTTTAATTCTGAAAAAGATGCGGAGTGCTCACCACCACACCATGCAACCCCCCAATTTCTGCTTTGATTTATTATTTCCTTTATTTCTTAGAAATAATTCATTCTTTTCTTGGTGTCCTGAGTCTGAAGCTTTGGTGATAGACTTGATTTCTTTACACTTTCAAACTTTAGTAAGTTGTGTTTTCCTTTTATTTAGTTCAGAACATTTTCAAATTCTTGCAGGAATGTTTTCTTTGACCCACGCGTTTGTAAATTTCTGCTCAGGTTCAGGCTGTTGTAGACTTTCCAGCAGTCTCCATTGGTTTCTGGTTTAATTCAGTGTGGTTTATTTATCAGTAAGCTGAGTTTGTTTCTTTTCCCACATTTTCTCTTGGTTGTCACATTACCCACAATACATCTGCAACTAACCCAGGTCAACTGTTAGCCCTGTTCATGTCATTGCCATGGGCGAGACAGGCCACCCTTCTCTCTCTTGTCCCTTGTGTAGTTACAGGCTTTTTTATTAGTCCTAGAAGGAATTTGTGCAGCACCTGTCCCCATGGCTTCCCTGGTGCTCACTGTGGAGCTGCTGGTCTTCGAAGGATGCCGGTTTCCTTCTCTCTGAGGGGATTCTTTGCAGGTTTTCTGGCAGCCACTTCTCTCCACTTCTTGTCCTTGGGTTTGAGGGTGTTTCCTAAGCTACAGAATTCTGAGTTGTAGACTTCCTTCTCAGCACCTTAAATACCTTACTCTGTTCTTCCCTCATGATTTCTGAGGTGCTACATCTAGTTCTCAGCGTTGCTTCCCACAGGGCGGTGTGTTTTCCCCTGGGGCTTCTTTCTGGCCCTTTACTTTTGACTTTGTTTGGGGGAATGAGATGAATCATATGCCAAATGTGTGTCGTATATGTTGTGTTGTGTGTTTGTGTGTGTGTGTGTGTGTGTGTGTGTTGGTGCTAGCGTTTGAGCCCAGGACTTTGCAAATATCAGAAAAGTGTTCTGCCACTGAGCTGAATTCCCAGCTGTCACCTGTTCTTGATTGTTTTTGAGACAGCCATTCCCTATGTAGCCCAGGCTGGCCTTGATTCTTCCGCCTCAGCTTTCCTCCAAGTGCCGGGTTTACTCAAGGGCATGCACCACCTAGGTCTTTTCTTCTCTGAGCTTGAGTGTATGATTTAGAGGCTGGCATTAATTTGGGGGAAATTTTTCAATCATTGTTCCAGGCGTTTTCTGTTTCTTTTTCTCTTCCTTTGTGGATCTCTACTTTGCATTTGTTTGTAGTTTTCCCATAACTTTTGTTTTTTCTGTTCATTTCTGTTTGCTTTTCGAGTTTGAGGTTTCTGTCAGGGTGTTTGTTTTCCAGCTCAGACTGTTGACCATACACAGTTTACAATTGATCCAGCAGGCATTCTTTCTCTTCATGTGTACTGCATGTCTGGTACTTAAAATTTTCATCTCTGCTTACATTGCTCAATTCCTTCATTTACCCACCTTACCCATTAATATCCTTAGGACATAAATCCCAGTTTCGGATCCCTGGTCTGATAATCCTAGCATCCTTGTGTATCCTCAAATTTCTGAAGATGGCTTGTCTCTTTAGACTGGTCTTTAGTGCCTTGCTGTTTTTGCTTGATAGCCAGGCGAACTCTCCTGGGCTAAAGAAACTTGTGTAAGTAGTCTTAAACTTTGCCATGAGGTGTGTAAGACCCAAGAGAGTCTGTCTTGAGCACTCAGCCTCACAGGGTCTTTGCCTGGCCCTGCCTCTGCCCCTGTTTCGAAGTTAGATTTTTTGGTGTGAATTTGGGCCTTTCTTCTTCAACGTGGAAGGTTTCCATTGACTGAGGTTGGCTGTTTGTCTTCCCTTAAGTCAGTCCAGATCTGATAAACCTCCATTAACCTTGGCTGTGGGAATTAGCTTTTGCAGTCGGACCGTGATGCAACCCAGTGCTCCAGCGTAGTCCCCAAACAGTTCCTTTGTCCCTCTTTGTGCTCAAAACGGGATCTCCTTCCTCCCACGTTCCACCACCACCCAGTGTTCACATACAAAACCAGTAAGAGGGCTTGGGAGTGAAGCCCACACAAGTGTGTAGTGCGGAAGGCAGTGCCAGCTCCCTGTCCTCAGCTAGGTTTCTGTGGAGGTCCTTGCTGGTTGGCTTCTGTTCTGGTGGGTTGTCACAGTGTTTGCCTGTCGGTCTCCAGTTTGGGTGTGTGCGTGGGGGCTGAATTTCTTAACTGTGGTGACACCTTTCTCTTCATGTCCAGACCAGGAACCTGGTGTCCAAAGCTCCAAATTTAGTATTGTTTGGGGGTGGAAGCATTTGCCGAGACCCTCATTTTGCCATTCCTGTCATTATCTTTTAAAAGGAATTAAAGGCCGGGTGGTGGTGGCGCACGCCTTTAATCCCAGCACTTCCATCCATTTGCCTGCAAACTTCAAGAAGTCCTTGTTTTTTACTGCTGAGTAGTACTCTAATATGTATATATTCCATACTTTCTTCATCCATATCCTGAGTGAGGTAAGCCAGACCCAAAAAGAGGAACATGGGATGTACTCACTCATATTTGGTTTCTAGCCATAAATAAAGGTCATTGAGCCTATAATTCGTGATCTTAGAGAAGCTAAATAAGAAGGAGAACCCAAAGAAAAACATATAGGCATCCTCCTGAATATTAACCTTCATCAGGCAATGAAAGGAGACAGAGACAGAGACCCACATTGGAGCACCAGACAGAATTCTCAAGGTCCAAATCAGGAGCAGAAGGAGAGAGAGCACGAGCAAGGAACTCAGGACCGCGAGGGGTGCACCCACACACTGAGACAATGGGGATGTTCTATTGGGAACTCACCAAGGCCAGCTGGCCTGGGTCTGAAAAAAGCCCGGGATAAAACCGGTCTCGCTGAACATAGCGGACAAGGAGGACTACTGAGAACTCAAGAACAATGGCAATGGGTTTTTGATCCTACTGCACGTATTGGCTTTGTGGGAGCCTAGGCAGTTTGGATGCTCACCTTACTAGACCTGGGTGGAGGTGGGTGGTCCTTGGACTTCCCACAGGGCAGGGAACCCTGATTGCTCTTTGAGCTGACGAGGGAGGGGAACTTGATTGGGGGAGGGGGAGGGAAATGGGAGGCGGCGGCGGGGAAGAGACAGAAATCTTTAATAAATAAATAAATTAATAAAAAAAAAAAAAAAATCCCAGCACTTGGGAGGCAGAGGCAGGTGGATCTCTTTGAGTTTGAGACCAGCTTGGTCTACAAGAGTGAGTTCCAGGACCGGCTCCAAAGCTACAGAGAAATGCCGTCTTGAAAAACTAAAACAAACAAAAAATAAAAATGTACAAAAAGCATTGTCTACCCGAGTTTAGTATTTTTGTTTCTTTTCATTATTTTCTGTACCTTGAAGTAAAGTTCCCACCAGGTTTGGGTCTCCTACCCTGAGGAGCTTAGGACTTGACCCTGTTGGTGTCAAGCACCAAGTCTGTCTGTCTGTCCTCTCTACCCTCATGTGTAGGCACCTAAAGTATTATTTCGCAGTGTGTGTGTATGTGTGTGTTTGCCAGTTTCTTCACATGTGTGGAGGCCAGAGGTTGACTTCCAGTGTCCTCCACTGCTCTCCACCTGTGTTTTGACACAGGGTCTCTCACTGATCCTGGAGTTTGCTGCTCACATCTGCTAGCGAGTGTCTGGAGTCTGCTTTGCTCACTGCTATTGACTCTTGCCCCTAGTGCTGGGGCTGTAGGCATTGGCTGCCGCTCCTGGCTTTTCAGGAACACTGGGGTTCTGAATTCGAGTCCTCTTGTTTGTACAGAACATTTTACCAGATTAACCCCCAACCGAATGTATATGTGAGCATGTTTGTACTCATAAATATGTATATTTTAGAGACAGGGTCTTATAGCTTAGAGTGTTCTCAAACTCACAATCCTGTCTCCTTTAATTCTAGGACTGCAGATATATCACTGTACTTAACTATTGCTTTTATGTTTTGGTAAAATATTTCTGCTAGATATCGAATTCTAGGTTGGTAAATTGCTTTTTCTTTACTGCTTGCAGATTTCTCCCCTTCTCTCTGTAGGTGATACATCTTCACAGCTACAGTTCAGCTGTAATGGACATAGGTGTCTGACCAGTGTTGTTTGGTTGGGTGGGTACCTTCTAAGCATCTTAGATGCAGTTTTCAAAAATGTGGGAGTACTCTGGCTATTTCTTTCAAGACTGTTTGCTTCTCTGGTTCTGTATCATCAGCTACATATGTATTGTGTAGATGTGTGCTGGAATATGCCTGTCTCTAATACCAACATTTGGGAGACTGATATAGGCAGTTTGCAAGTTCATAGCAAGGCAATGGAGGAGGGGGACAGGGGTAGGGAAGGACTGGGAGAATAGGTATTATCTGTTATCTTTTATTGTTTCATAAAGGTCACTAAGAATGTCTCATTTTATTCAGTTCCCTTTCATGCAGTTTCATTCTTAAATTAGCATATACAGTATTAGGTTTCATTCTGGCATTTCCAAATACGTTGCTTTTGTTGATGTTCCTTCCATCCCTGTAACCCCCCGCCCTTGTCCCCTCTACCCACTCCCAAACCTCCCTTCTGCTCTTCATCTCCCATGTCCAATAGGCTCCACCCCCTCAACAACTCTTTCTTCCTTTCTGCTTTCAGTTTTATGCTCTATGTCTACCCTCACTAATCCCACACATATAAACATAAGCTATGATCTGTGTATGATGAGAAGAAATGAGTTTTTTTTTCCTTTTTGAGTCTGCTACCCAGCTTAACACTTGCCAGTTCCAACCATTTTTCTACAAATTTCATTTTTGTGTGACCTAATCTCCTCTCTTTTATTTTCTTCTCCATGGTTCCGTTTCTTTGCTGTTGTGGGTAGGGCAGTGATGAACATGGATGTACAAATGTCTCTGGTAGGATGCAGAGCCCTTTGTTCAGGTCATGCCCAGGAGTGGTACAGCTTGGTCATATGATAGCTCTATTTTTGACATTTTGAGAAACCACACTGATTCCCATAGTTAGAACAGTTTGCATTCCTCCTAACAGTTGAATAAGGGTCCATTTCCCCCACATCCTTGCCAGCATTTGTTGTCATTTGTTAATGCCATTTCTTAATGACAGCCATTCAGGCTGGGGTGAGATGGCATCTCCGATTCCCTGATGGCTGGAGACATCGAACGTGTGTTAAAGCTCTTGTATGGGCCACCTCTGTTTCTTTTTTTTCTTTTTTCTTTTCTTTTTTTTTAATTAAAATTTTCTGCCTCCTCCCCGCTTCCCTTTTTCCTCCCCCTCCCCCCCACTCCCCACACCCTACTCCCCTCCCCCTCCCTCTCCAATCCAAAGAGCAGTCAGGTTTCCCTGCCCTGTGGGCAGTCGAAGGTCCTTCCCCCTCCATCTAGGTCTAGGAAGGTGAGCATCCAAACAGGCTAGGCTCCCACAAAGCCAGTATACGTAGTAGTATCAAAACCCAGTGCCATTGTCCACCATGTTCAGAGAGTCCGGTTTTATCCCATGCTTTTTCAGTCCCAGTCCAGCTGGCCTTGGTGAGCTCCCAATAGATCAGCCCCACCGTCTCAGTGGGTGGGTGCCTCCCTGTCTGTTTCTTTTGAGACTTGTCTGTCCATTTCATTAGCCTATCTGACTGGCAGATGTGGTTGTGTAGTTGTTTTTTGGTGTTTAATGTTTGTTCTTCTTTACACACTCTGTTTTTTTGTGCATGCACATGTATAGTATATGTACATGTGTGTGGGTGCGTGGGTGTCCACGTCTGTGCATGTAGAGAACAGAGAAGGTTGTCAGTCTGTTACTCTCTTGTTTTTCACCTTACGTTTTGAGACAGAGTCCCTCATTAAACCTAAAACTCATCATTTTGGCTAGACTGTGGCTGTTGAGCAAGCTTCTAGGATCTGCCTTCTGCTTCCAGTGTGGGGTTGCAGGCACTAGGCTTTTTCACATGAGAGTCGGGGATTTGAACTCAGGTCCTCTTGTTTGCAGAACAAGTGCTCTCAGCCACTGAGCCATCTCCATAGCCCCCACATGTTTGATATTAACCCCCTGTGTGAAGTGTAGCCAGCAAGAGAGTACCCATTCTGTAGGCTCTGTTCACTCTGCTGATAGTTTCCTTTGCTATGTATAAATTCAATTAAAAAATGGGGCACTGAGCTGAAGAGAGAATTCTCACCAGAAGAAGTTCAAATGGCCAAAAGGCACTTAAGGTCATGCTCAGCCTCCTTAGCGATCAGGGAAATGCAAATCAAAACAACATTGAGATATCATCTTACACCTGTCAGAATGACTAAAATCAAAAACACCAATGATAGCCTTTGCTGGAGAGGCTGTGGAGAAAGGGGTACCCTCATCCATTGCTGGTGGGAATGCAAACTTGTGCAACCACTTTGGAAAGCAGTGTGGCGGTTTCTCAGGAAATTTGGGATCAACCTACCCATGGACCCAGCAATGCCACTCTTGGGAATATACCCACAAGATGCCCGATCATATGACAAGGACATTTGTTCAACTATGTTCATAGCAGCATTATTTGTAATAGCCAGAACCTGGAAACAACCTAGATGCCCTTCAATGGAAGAATGGATGAAGAAGGTGTGGAATATATACACAGTAGAATACTACTCAGCGGTAAAAAACAATGACTTCGCGAATTTTGCATGCAAATGGATGGAAATAGAAAACACTATCCTGAGTGAGGTAACCCAGACCCAAAAGGATGAACATGGGATGTACTCTCTCATAATTGGTTTCTAGAAATAAATAAAGGTCAGTGAGTCTATAATTTGATATCCTAAAGAAACTAAATAGGAAGGTGAACCCAAAGAAAAACATATAGCTATCCTCCGGGTTATGGGAAGTAGACTAGATTGCCGGGCAAAAAACTGGGATCTTGGGGGTGTGGTGGGAGGGGGTAAGGGGAGAAGGGGAGAGAAATGTGAGAAGGGGAGGGTGGGAGGAACTTGGGGAAACGGGATGATTGGGATAAAGGAAGGTTGGTTAGGGGAGCAGAGAAGCACACATCTTAAATTCAAATTTCATGTTGTGCTATTACTTACTTCCTGTGCTATTGACATCCTGGTCAGAAAGTTCTTGTTTGTACTTGTATCTTGAAGTATTTTTCTCTAGTGGCTTCTTGTTTTAAATTAAGATTCTTTAATCCACTTTGGATTGATTTTCTTTTTTTTGGTTCAGGGTGAGAGATAAGGATCTAATTTCATTCTTCTGTAGATATCTCGTTTGGCCAGCCCTATTTGCTGAGTGGGCTTTCTTTTTTCCAGTATGTGAGTCTATTTCTGGGTCCCATGTTCTGTTCCATTGGCCAACATGTCTGTTTTTGTGCATTACATGCTGTCTTTTGTCATCTTACACACACACATACACACACATATACACACACATGCACACATATACACACACATACACATACAGTGTAATTTGAGATCAGATATTGACATTCTTCGACTAATTCTTTCTGATAACGATGACTTTGGCTATTTCTTTGTGTTTACATATGAATTTTTGGATTGATTTATTCTTTTCTAATTCTGTGAAGAATGTCATTGGGCTTTTGGTAAAGGCCGCATTGAATCTGTAGATTACTTGTGGTAGTGTAGACATCTTTGCCATATTAATTCTGCCAGTCTGAAGACGTGCAGCGTTCCTTCCCATCATCTAGTATCTTCTTTTTTACTGTCTGCACGTTTTCATTTTAAAGATCCTTCACTTCCTTGGTCAAGTAATTCCTAGATGCTTTATTATCTTCCTATTTTTGGAACTATGGTGAATGGGCTATTTTTCTAATCCTTCTCTTGTCTTAGTGCTATGGCAGACTTCAAGCACTGTACTGAATTATGAATGGAGAGAGTGGGCCTCCCTATCTTAGTCTGGTCTGCGATATATTGCCTTTATTATTTTGAGGTATACTCCATCTATTCCTATTTCTAGCACGTCTATCGTGAAGACACGATGAACCTTGCCTTTGCTCTTCTATTGAGGTGGTCACTTGATTCCTGTCTTTAAGAGTATTTATGTGGCATACCATGTTTACTGATTTGTGGATGCTGGAAGAATCTTGTAGTCCGAGGATGACGTCTACTTGGTCATAATGCATGGTTGTCTTAATATGTTCTTGAATTTGGTTTGCAAGTGTTTTGTTAGAAATTTTTATACCTGTGCCCATCAGGGAAATTGGTCTGTACTTTTTGTTGTTGATGTTGTTGTGTCTTATCTTGTTTGGGTATCAGAATAATACAGCCTTTCTATTTTGTGGAACACTGAGGAAAGGATTGGTACTAGATACTCCTTAAACATTTGATAGAGTCAGCAGAATGGCTCAGTGGATCAGCCTTATGGCCTGAGTCTACCCCTGAGACCCACATGGTTTAAATAAGTAACAGATCCCTGAAAGTTGTCCTCTGACCACCACATGTGCACTGTGACGTGCCTGCACAGACACAATACGTAGAAAGGAAAATACTTCAAAAAAAAAGCTTGAGTTTATGTGGGCCTGGGCTTTTCTTTGTAGAGAGACTTCATTGTAGCTTCAATCTCATTATGTGTAATGGGTCGTTTTTAAAATTGTTACTATTTTTGACTTAAATTTTTTAGGTCACATGCATCTATAAATTTATCAGTTTCTTCGATTTTCATTTCAGTTTTCAGAATATAAGTTTTTAAAAATACTTTTCTGAATTCCATTGGTGTTGATATAACAATCCTATTTTTGACTCTTAGTTTACTGACTTGGGCCTTGTCTCTTATTGTTGGTTTGACTAGGAGTTCGTCTTGTCAACATTTCCAAAGAACAAACTCTTTGGTTGCTGGATTCTATGTATCATTTTTTTAGTCTCTAGTTCATTAATTTCTGCGACTGAGTTTTGGACTAGCTTGTTGTTATTTTTTAAGGCACACCATTAGATTGTTTTGTTGAGGTCTTTGTCTTTTTATTTTCCCTTTCCTCTCCTTCTTTTGTTTAGATTTAATATTTTTCAAGACAGGGTCTCACTATGTGGCTCTGGCTGTCCTGGAATTCACAGAGATCTGCCAGCCTCTACCTCCCAAGTGCTGGGATTAAAGGTGTGCACCATTATGCCTAGCTGTTTTTGTTTGTTGTTTTTTTAAATTTATTTTATGTGTGTGGATGCTTTTGTTTGTGCACCATGTGCATGCAGTGTACGCAGAAGACAGAAGAGGACATTGGGGCCCCTGGAACTCGAGTTAAAGATGGTTGTGAGATGCCATCTTGGTGCTTGAAACAAAACCCAGGTCCTCTGGAAGTGCTCTTAACCATTGAGCATTTCATCTAGCCCCTAGCTGAGATTTCTTAATGGCAACTGTAAACTTCCTTCTTAAGGAGTGTCTTAGCTGTGTCCCAGAGGACCTAGTAAGTTGCTCTGTCCTTTTAATATGTTGCAAGGAATTATTCCTTTCTTGATTTCTTTGGTGACTCAGCTGTTCATTCAAAAGTATATTATTCCATCTCCAGGTATTTTTTTTTTTAGTTTCTGAAGTTTCTCTAAATTTATAGATGCATATGACCTATAAAATTAAAGTAAAAAATACAATTTTAAACAGACCCATTACAAGAAATCATATTGAAGCTATAACTAAGTCTCCCTCCAAAGAAAAACCCAGGACCACATAAATCCATTGCTAAGGTCTAACAAGCTTTTTTTAAAAAAAATTATTTCATTTTTTTCTCCACTGTAGACTCATAGGATATAAAGAATTCCCCCTCCTTCCCCTCCTCCTATCCTCATCCCTTTTTCTCCCCTTCTGTCTTTCTGCATTTGTCAAGGGTTGCTTTGTGGCCTATGTTATGATCAGTTTTGGAGGTTCCCTGTGCTGCTGAGAAGAATCCCTGCCAATCAGATGGAATATCCTATAGATACCTGTCCATCCAGCTGGTCTGTGATATATTAGCTCTGAAGTCTCGTCATTGAATCCGGAAGATTGTCTCCATTTCTGTTCCTGTTGCTATGATAAAATACCCAGGAAACAGCAACTCTGGGAAAATAAGGTTTATTTTGGTTCATAGTTCTGGGGTACAGTCCATCATGGCTGGGAATTCATGGCAGTAGGAGCCTGAGGCAGCTGGTCCCATTGCCTCCCTGATCAGGAAACAGAGACATGAGTTTGTGCTTCCAACTTTCTCCTTTTTATGTAGCTCAGTACCTAAGCCCAGGGAATGGTGCTGCCCTGTTTGAGGGTGGACTTTTGTACCTCAGTTAACTCAGATAATCCCTCACAGACATGCCATGAGGTGTGTCTCCTAGATGATTCAAGATCCTGTCAGACTGATGGTAGTCACCCTCAAAGAGGCCTCTCTAAATATGAGAGCGGGGTATTGACCTCTCACTACTATTAGGTCAAGACCTATGGCCATTTATGCTTTTCAGTATTGACAAAATTGGGAGCCCCAATATTGGGTGCATAAATCCATTGCTAATGGATTGTTTCCTTTGTTAATATTTAATGGCCTTCTTCATCTCTTTTGACAAGTTCTGTGTTTAAGTCTACTTTATCAGATATAATAATAGCTATGTCTACTTGTTTACAGTTTCCCTTGGGTTGATTTACATCTTTTGACTCTCAGGTTTACATTTATTCTATTCTCACTGACTTCCCTCCTAGCTATGGGTAAAATCTTTTTCTTACTCTTATATTTAACAATCATTTAATTTTGTACTAGAATCTTTGGTTGGTTACTTTGTTGAGTTTTGTTTTGTGTTTTTGGAGACAGGGTCTTACGGTGTAGTTCAGGCTGACAGTCAACTTGAAGTCCTCATGCCTCAATCCGCTGAGTGTCGGGATTAGAGGTATGGACCATTATAGCCAGACAGAATTTCCTTTATCTTTTTTTTTGGGTTTTTTTTTTTTTTTTGGTTTTTCGAGACAGGGTTTCTCTGTTAGCTTTGGTGCCTGTCCTGGCACTAGCTCTTGTAGACCAGGCTGGCCTCGAACTCCCAGAGATCCGCCTGCCTC
This sequence comes from Microtus obscurus, assembly GCA_963919715.1. Taxonomy (NCBI): domain Eukaryota; kingdom Metazoa; phylum Chordata; class Mammalia; order Rodentia; family Cricetidae; genus Microtus; species Microtus obscurus. Next base: position 640,044 of record CAWTZC010000461.1, read on the forward strand.
TGCCTCCCGAGTGCTGGGATTAAAGGCATGCGCCACCACCGCCTGGCTATTCCTTTATCTTTTTATTCTGGAATTATTTTGCTTTATAGGAAGAATTCCAAGACAGAGTTTTCTTCTACCCTCACTCAGTCTCAGTGAGATTGTGTTGCCTTATATGTCAACCTTCAGGTTAATGTGCTGTGAGGTTCATCTGTCAAATCCGAGAAATTAACATGACATAATAGTGATAAATACCCACAGTGTCCTCGGGGCCCCTATCACACTCAGCAGTCCCATCTTAACCCCATCCTGTCCATGGCCCTTTCTTGGTTCCGTGCTCTTTCCAGGACCTTCATACTTTTGTATCCTTTTGATAATTTTATAGAACAGCTTTCATTTTTGGTTTGCCCGTATTTTCCTGTGAATATTGTGGAGTGGTGACTTTGGGAGCAGTGTCAGGTGACGTTCCAGCATTAGCTTTCTTTGCTGATATAATCGGATATCTGGAGGAAATGACTTAAGAGAGGAGGGACTGATTTTGCCTTGAGTTGGAGAGAGTGCCGCCTGTCATTGCTGGAGAGGCATAGCAGGGTTCTCGGCAGCAGGGGTGTGCCCCTGGCCTCACATCCTGTGGACGAGGAAGTGGAGAGGGCCGGGCACAAGGTAGCTCTCCAGGTTCACCCTTAGCTAGGTCCCAACCTCCCGAAACAGTACCATCAGCTGGGGACTAAGGATTGGATGAGCCAGCCTGTGGCCAGATGCACACTCAACTGCAGTATGCCTTGCTAAACATGTCCTATCCCAAATGACCATTAAATTGACATGCAATTATTTCTCTCCCATAATGCTGGGCTTATTTTGCTTGGATTTCTTCTCCTTATGCTGTGACCTAATGTCTCTTAAGAAAGACTCACCTCATCTGCTTCTTCCTGTTGGGCATTTTGAGTCTTGTCCCGGTATCAGAAAACACTGTGGTATTATTGATGGTGGGAACGCAGCCTTTTCATGCTAAAATGGGAAGCTCTTGGGTTAGAATCAGGAGCTTTGGGATGACCTCTATGTTGGGGCCATTGCTTGGTTAATTCCATGGCAGGCTATGGCTTCCATCTGAGCCCTGGTGAGGGCTGGCCCACAGCACATATTCATATAAAATTCCTCCAGCCTGCCCTTCTTGTAGCTTAGGCAACCCGAAGCAGGTTTCCTTGTTTAGATAGTGGGAAAAATTCTCCCAATGGAGACTTTCACCAGCCCCACCTTCCTGAATGATCTTAGCTCTAATTCATTAGTTGAATCTAAGGGCTAGCCTCCCACCTCTGTGCTTTTAAGACAAGAAGTTTGTGTTTAGGTACCAGGATAAAGTTCTAATCTTAACGGTGGTTTCAGCTTCTGTGTTTTTTTAAAAAACTTATCTTATAATTTTAATTTGCTACTGGTGATTTTTATAATATTCTTGCAAGTGGGGGTTTTCAGGTTGAGAAGGTCTCTGTTATATTTTACCCAGCATCCTTTGAAGTTGTCTAGCAGGAGGGCCGCTGGCACAGTGTGCTATGCTGGAAGCCTTTTCTCTGTTCAGAGATTATGATAATCCCCCACCCTCACCTGCTCCGGCCCCGATAGTAACATTCAGTAGTTTGCCTGAGTTGGCAAGGCAGGTCCAGTGGGCAGGTCAGAGGAGAAGCCAAAAGTGTTCTCAGAGACAAGCACAAGGGTTCAAACTTGGAGGAACGATTCAATGAGATGAACCAGTAACGGCTTGAGGCAGGCACTGTTTCAGGCATTCAGGTAGGCTGAAATTTTAGGACTGTCAGAGTCTGGGCCGTTAAACTGTCAACTATGCAATGATACCACTGTTCGGGAATAGGGTATAGTCTGCTGTCAGCAGCATGAATTCTGGGAGACTAAAATCTTCTCTTTGGATGCAACATATCTATCTATCTATCTATCTATCTATCTATCTATCTATCTATCTATCTATCTATCTATATTTTGCCCAAGTACATTGGGGTCGGACAGCTTAAAGGACGGTGGACACAGGTCAGCGACGGCTTGGTGTTGAACACTGTGCACAGGACAGTGTGGCTCTACTGTGGAAATGGCAGTGTGATGCCAGCCTGTTCTCGGGCTGGGTAGACTCCGTCATCCACTTGCAGTGGCAGAGGAGAAAAGAAAGTTTGATTTTCTGCAGTGACTGGAAATCTTTCAAGGGGCTCTTGTTAGGAGCTTAATTGAGGTAGCCAAGGAGCAGCACTCAGCAGCTCTTCAGGAAGGCGGAATTTGCAAATACTCGCTCGGAACTTGAATGTGTTGAAAATGTGAAGCCCCCTTTGGCCTGTGAAGGCTTCCTGCAAGTCCTGGAATCCTCCTCTCGGCGTTTTCAGTGTCTTCACACTTGTGTGTGGCTGCTGCGTCTTCAGGCTGCTGTCGAGTGGGTCCTTGAATGAGAATAGCTTGAGGAAGTTAGAATGGTTTCAGAACCATGCGAAAACCTGAAGAACTGGGGAGATTTTCTGAAGCGCATCGCTTCCTGAAAAGCAAGGTGGTCGTTCAGGAATTACGCACATTAAGGAGCACAGGACAGACCAGGAGGACCTCCGATCGTTGTTGTATTCGTTTGGTCTTAGGACTAAAATATTTTGATAAATCACTTTTTATGTTATAATGAGATCAGCTACTTAGGGCTTGGGATGGAAAAATTCCACGATGCTTAATATGAACTTGATCTGAGAACATGTTTTGTGCCGTAAATCTCGGAAACACAGAAGGACTGGGGGGTTCTGAGGACTGTGTGTGGGGATGGCTTGGAACAGCTGAGCCCCACTTTGCTCCACTGTTTGTCCCCCTCCTGCCCTCCATCTTCCTCACACTCCCCAAGCCTCACGACTGCTCAGACTGAAAGGACTCTCGATGCTGAAGGGTCCTGACCAGACAGCCCTGGAGCTGTGGAGCTGCGGCAGCTGTCAGCCAGGGGACACCTTTGCAGTGGCTGTCGTGTGAGTCACTCCCCACCCAGCATTCTCGTGCTCTAGAAACTGAAAATGGCAGATCTCTGTGTCCTCGGAGTGGCAAATGCAGCTGGCTTAAATTTTTTTCTTCTTCTTTTTTGTGTTTGGCAGACTAACGCCTTTCTGCAAAGAAGATGAACCAGGATTAGAAGAAATCAGATGTGTGTATTTGGTATGCAATATTTTTGTATTACAAATAGCTACATTCTAACCCACATTAACCCCATGATATGTGAATTTTGCCAACTCCTGCTGTGTCTTTTAAATCAAATCCAGTAAATCACTATGAATGCTCTAATTTCTAAACAAACTAGTCTTCCATAGAGGTACTTTAACACTGTACTGCAAATGAGACAACCTAAGACGGATGGACCATCTTTGTTAATTATGTAGTTTAATTGATCAAAACCACCAGATAGGATTTTATTTATAGCGGTTTTGTTTAGTATCAAATTCTATACTATTAAAGAGCTTGTGAGTCGTATATTTGGGGGGGTCATTAAGATATAAGCCGTTATTTAGCTTCTGTTAACCTTATTAAGTACCTTTTTTTTTGGGTCTAGCTCCTGACACAATATGAAATTGCTTTTAATTGAGATGACCAACTTCCATTAGATTGTTCGACCCCCATTGTGTGGACGAACACAAAGCACTTTTCATTTTTGCTCTATTGATCGAGCAGCAATTTGCTTGAACTGCATTCAAAACCTGGTGGAGAAAGATGGGGAAGGTCTCTTTAAAGGCACATTTCCCCTCTGCCCTGCCCCGCTGTTGACGTGTAGCTAATTCTGCACGCCAGTAGGGGGCAGTGGCGAGCAGAGGCCCAGACAGAAAGCTGCCAGTCAGCAATGATAGATTATTATTCGTTTCTGTTATAGGTGGGGTGTGCAGTCGGTTACAGTAATAATTACCAGGAGTAGAGGGTTTCCTAGGCAACCAATTTCCCCCCTCATTCATGCTGTTGCTGAGAGTGTCTGGAAAGCATGACATCGCTGTATTCTGAGGTCTGTTGCCCCCTGCTGCTCCAGGTTTGAGGTTAGTTACAGCATCATAAGATGCTCTGAAGCATAGAGAGCTCAGGCTGGGCTTAAAAAGCATGCCGGGGAGAGGGCCTCTCCTTCCTGGCTTCCCTGCTAAGGACCCGAGTTCTGAAAATGCAGATTCTCCATCCTGCTTGGCAACAAGGTTATGAGCTCTCTCACTCACCGAACCCTTTCGTTTTCCATTATTCTGGAGACCGTGGATGAGTCCATTTTAAAAGTTTTATTATCACGTCAGGAAAATGTGCAGAAAGCGGGTCTTGCCTTTAGGATTTGAGTCCGATAAATGAAGGGGCATCAGTCGTCGCTCATCATGGAGGTACATGGGGGCTTATTCGTCTTATGAAAACGGACCCTAAAAAGGAAGGTAACTTCCGGCAGCAGCAGGCGCGGTCCTGTATGTGGTAGGAAAATAATAGACGCTGCATCTGTTATCCGGGCGCTGTGCATGAATCACAGCATCCTACATCCGGGGCTCTCTAATCTTTCATTTTAATGAACTTACATCGAGTGTTGTGCGGTGATAAAAAGTAGCATTTGTTTGTGTCTGCTCTGAAGAAAGATAGCGATCCGGGCTTCAGTCTTAGGTGGAGATGTGAAGTGTTTATCCATTTTCCAGGCAGAAGTCGTCACAAACAGAGTTGGCAGTCCAGATCTTGTTCTGTGCTAGGAGGCTAGAGGAACGCTTGGTCCCACGTACCAGACCCATCTATTACCTCAGTTCTCAGTGAGCTGTAAGCTGTCCTCTTGTCAGCATTCATCGACGGAGACACCTGGTGTTAGTTTCCTTCTGGGCGAGCTGGGTGCTGGGGCGGCTCAGAGGCCAGGGAGCCTCTTGAAGGAAGGTATTAAAGGAGCAGGGCTCTGGTTCAGCGGGCTCTGGTTCCTTACATGGTCTGGCTGTTCATCCTAGGCAGATGTACCTGCCGTGCATAC